>OZ024870.1:2500-55000 GCA_964017185.1 Rugalucina vietnamica
CCCTAACCCTAACCCTAACCCTAACCCTAACCCTAACCCTAACCCTAACCCTAACCCTAACCCTAACCCTAACCCTAACCCTAACCCTAACCCTAACCCTAACCCTAACCCTAACCCTAACCCTAACCCTAACCCTAACCCTAACCCTAACCCTAACCCTAACCCTAACCCTAACCCTAACCCTAACCCTAACCCTAACCCTAACCCTAACCCTAACCCTAACCCTAACCCTAACCCTAACCCTAACCCTAACCCTAACCCTAACCCTAACCCTAACCCTAACCCTAACCCTAACCCTAACCCTAACCCTAACCCTAACCCTAACCCTAACCCTAACCCTAACCCTAACCCTAACCCTACCCTAACCCTAACCCTAACCCTAACCCTAACCCTAACCCTAACCCTAACCCTAACCCTAACCCTAACCCTAACAAGGAATGTTTTGTAGCTTGTAGTCCATTGGTTCTAAATCCCGGAACTTACATGCCGGACCCAAACAAATGTACAAAAAACCTGGAAATCGGATGTTATTCTGTACTCATACTTAAACTCAATCCAAAAACCTTTTGATTTTGTGAAATATAAAGCCATTTGCATTTGCAGAAAAAAAAGGACTTTGAATCAAAATCTCGATTTTAACCCATCGAATAAAGCCATCTTTTTGGTGGAGGTGTTGAAATGAGTTTTTGAACTTATAATGAGTATCAAAGTCCCCCAAATGTAAAAAAAATTTCCAGTCCATTAAGCCCTGGCCCTACCCTAACCCCAAATTTGCATTGAATTTGGGCTGGGGTTTGTTATGGCCAATTTTTCATATTGTAACCAGTTATGGACAATTATGCATATTTTAACCTGAACATAGACTGCTGGCTTGTTTACCGTATTTAAGTCTATTTTATATGTTAGTAAGGTAATTGAAAGACCTTACACACAAGCGATTACGTAGGGTATAGTATATAATAATTGAAAATAGGCAAAACAAAGCAGATATGATGGGCGCCAATCAATAAAAAGGTACAAATAGGCAAAGATCAGATAAAGGCGCAATCAGAAAAAGATTACCACTCCAACAAACCGAGGTGGGAAAAACCAAACTAACAATCAGTTACTTATACCATGAAACATATCGTAAGCCGAATGAGCAGCTATTTTCCCAATAGGTGCCCTCTCAGTTACCTTAACTTAACTAAAAATATGAAAACACACATGAGGCGCCAACAGCACAAAATATTAAAACACCAAAACATAAAACAAAAAGAACCACCACAGAAGTATCGCCTTGGAACGATCAGTAACACAACGTTACTGGCGGGCTTAAACCGGTTTTACAGGCGCCTAACCTCACCCTCAGCTTCTCCAGTGGTTCATAACATTTAGTTTTTCGGTCCTCTTGGTGAATCTCTAACTAGTCAATGAATCATCAAGAACAAACAAATAAATCATGATAAACATCCTGAAGAATCAAAATCCAGGACTCACAGATTGGGTAAGCTACCCGACGATGGGTAAAGTCAAATCTTCGGAATCAACACATACCCTAAATGAAGCTTATATTTAGAGGTAGTTTCTGACGTAAGTCAACCTAGATAGTAGTTTATTCTAGAATGGGTAACGGCCTATCTCTAGTCTGCATTCAAGTAATAATGTCTGGCGAAAGGTTGTATTAACTATCCAGCATTCTAGGGATATTATTTGGCACTACTTTGCCTAGATAGCACTACATGCTAGGCTTAGTTTATGACCATAGCATACATTTCCTTAATTGTAGCATTATGACTGACATTATTCTATATAGGGAGTACTAAAACTAGTAAAATTTTTGTTCCAGATATTGGATCTGACCTCAATCATCATATTTAATACTATATTATGTGTATAATGTCTGGCCATTATTTTTTCCTCAACTCAAAAGTAGTTTCCTGGCCTACATTCAAGTATTAGATCATGGACTATGCATGTGTTACCTCAACCCTTCGAGATACAGTTACCAGCCTAAATAAAGAGGTACAAGTAGGCACTGCAATGTCAACCTATCTTTCATATTCAAGCAAAGCTGCAGCTGCAAATTAAAGTAGCAGTGTCATTTTTGAATAGAAAGAAATAACTGATTCACATACAAGAAAGAATATTTTAAAATATATATGATATAACCAAGGATAGAAAGCATTTAAAGATCGAATAATATATGAGAATCATACAGCTTCGAAAGTCTAAATCCAAGCAAGCTACAATGAAGAAAAATCAAAGATAAGCTATGACATGAAATGAGCTATAGGAACCTGAGTTGCCGAAACCGCCGTATGACCCATCCTTTATCTCATTAGCATGATCGCAACTCTTAAAGGTTTTATTTCTATCAATTCTTCAACTCAAGAATTAGGTAAGTAATATTATATAAAATATTTGTACCGCAATGGCACTGGACTATTTTTGCAAAATCTTGAATTTGACAATGCACATTTTGTGAACGAAAGTCCACAGAATCAAACTTTTTTGATAAAGTAGCATAAACTCCTTCACAGATAAGCTAGAATATTTTTAAAACATTATAGATGTAGGTATAAATGTCTTGTTTACACAAACATAAACCGATTGCTGAAATATGATTTGTTGGACAAAATGTTTTTTCCACATTTTTCGTATTTAAGCATTATATTTATATATGTGTAATCTAAACATAAATACCTACATTCAGCATTTTTTGAAAATATTCTAGCTTATCTGTGAAGGAGTTTATGCTAATTTATCAAAAAAGTTTGATTTTGTGGACTTTCGTTTTCAAAACATGCATTGTCAAATTCAAGTTTTTGCAATAATAGTCCAGTGCCATTGCAGGACAATAATTTTATATCCCATGAGGTATGAGTGCAATTGTACTGTATTTATTATTGCGTATGATATGCCCGTAAGAACTGGTAATTTTGAACTATGGTATATGCTCTCTTAAGCTTTAACAAATGCAGGACAATTTTGATCATATTAATAAAAATGAATTACTATATTAGTACTATGAACCAGCATTTCAGCATGTTTACCATTATCTATATGCAGTTTAAGCTGTACTAGGTCAAGCGAAACTGCAGCTGTAAATGTAAGTGTCATTGTCATATTGTACTAAGTATAGAAGTTTTGTAGAAAGTAATAAACTGACTAACAAGAATAGAAAGATAAATTTAAGTACATATAATAATGCTCTTGCCAAGTACATTCAAGTAATGGAAAGCGTATAAAGATCGAACAAAAAAGAGGAAAGATTTATCTTCAATAATGTCTACAATGGACTAAAATTGCAAAAAAAAAAAAAAAATAAATATCACTTTTTTAAAGTTACGTCACTTGATTTTCTGAAGCCCCCAGAGAGGTACTATTTTGTCAGTCAATCCAATTAACATGTCCCTTTGGATCCCAAAAGAGTTCAAACATTCATTTCAAAAATTTGAGTGTTGGTCCCAATTTAAACATGAAGATCCTGTACTGGAGTTTAAAAATTACTTGACTCTACTTTCTAAATCTTGTAAAATCATCATTTTCTTCTTTGGCAAGATATGAATATTCTAAGCATCGCGCATTGAAGAACACTCAATGACAAGCTATAAAATAAAAAATGAGCTCTCATACTCAAGTATTAGGTGAGTAATGGGATGTAAAATATTGAAACCGCAATGACATTGGACTATTTTAGCAAAAACACGGACTCTAATTTTCTATGTTTCAATGAGTTTTAACGACTGTAAATGCCTAATTAGCTTCATTCATGGTCTAATGAATGGTGTAGACATGATTTCCAAAATAAGTTAAGTTTTTTGAGTTGTTGTAGAGAGCTGAAATAATGCATAAAAATTCGCATTTTTTTACTGTTTAAGATTATCTAGTACACGCAAGACTACAACTGTATATTTAATAGTTATGGTCATTTTAAGCAAAAATTCGATATTTATAAAGTAACATAAAATCCTTCACAGAAGAGCTAGAATATATTTAAAATATGCTATGTGTAGGTATGTATGTCTAGTTTACTAAGACATAAACAGATTTCTAAAAATACGTTTTCTTGACCAAAAGTTTTTCAAAAGAACAGTTTCAAAATTGGTCGTAGGAACTTGCAATTTTGAAGACAAACTAAGGGTCATATTTCACAACAGCTGCAAAACTGTAGTTGGCATTTCGAGCTTAAATTATATCAACTTATCATTTTCCGTCTTTGCCAAAATAGGCTAAATCTCAGCAGCATACATTGAAGAAAACCCAGTGACAAGCTAGAACATAAAAAATAAGCGTTCCAACTCAAGTTTTAAAGTGTCATAGAGTTTAAAAAATACTTTACTTTTCCTATGTTAAACTATCAAACCATCATTTTGTTTCTGTGGCGAGATAGGCTAACTCTGAGCAGCCTACATTATATAAAACCCAATGACAAGCTATGCCATTAAAAATGAGCTATTCAACTCATGTATTAAGTGAGTGATGTTATGTAAAATATTTGTACCGCAATGACACTGGACTATTTCTGCAAAAACACGCACTTGGCAATGGACTTTTTTGCGAACGAAAGTCCACAGAATCAAACTTTTTGATAAAGTATAATAAAATCCCTTACAGAAGAGCTAGAATATTTGTAAAACATACTAGATGTTGGTATCCATGTCTTTTTCACAAAGCCATGAACAGATTGCTGAAATATGGTTTCTTGGACAAAATGAATTTTCATATTTTTCGCATTTTAAGCATTCTTTTTATATATGTGTAAACAAGATATTAATACCTACATTCAGCAAGTTTTGAAAATATTCTAGCTTATCTGTGAAGGAGTTTATGCTACTTTATCAAAAAAGTTTGATTTTGTGGACTTTCGTTCACAAAACATGCATTGTCAAATTCAAGTTTTTGCAATAATAGTCCAGTGCCATTGCGGGACAATAATTTTATATCCCATGAGGTATGAATGCTATTGAATTGTATTTATTATTGCATAAAATATGGCCGTAGGAACTGGTAATTTTGAATACTAACTATGGTTCTTTCTCTCTTAAGCATAAACAAATGCACGACAATTTTGATCATATTGATAAAAATGAATTGCTATATAAGTACTTTGAACCAGCATTTCAGCATTTTAACCACTAACTATATGCAGTTTAAGTTATACTAGGTCAAGCAAAGCTGCAGCAGTAAGTTTAAGGGTCATTGTTATGTTGAACTAAGTATAGAAGTTTTATAGAAAGTAATAAACTGACTAACAAAAATAGAAAGAAACAATTAAGTACATATTATAAAGCTCTTGCAAAGTGATTTCAAGTAATGGAAAGCGTATAAAGATCGAACAAAAAATAGGAAATATATAGCTTCAATAATGTCTACAATGGACTAAAATTGCAAAAATAAATATCATTTTTTAAAAGTGACGTCACTTGATTTTCTGAAGCCCCCAGAGAGGTACTATTTTGTCAGTCAATCCAATTAACATGTCCCTTTGGATCCCAAAAGAGTTCAAACATTCATTTCAAAAATTTGAGTGTTGGTCCCAATTTAAACATGAAGATCCTGTACTGGAGTTTAAAAATTACTTGACTCTACTTTCTAAATCTTGTAAAATCATCATTTTCTTCTTTGGCAAGATATGAATATTCTAAGCATCGCACATTGAAGAACACCCAATGACAAGCTATAAAATAAAAAATGAGCTCTCATACTCAAGTATTAGGTGAGTAATGGGATGTAAAATATTGAAACCGCAATGACATTGGACTATTTTAGCAAAAACACGGACTCTAATTTTCTATGTTTCCATGAGTTTTAACGACTGTAAATGCCTAATTAGCTTCATTCATGGTCTAATGAATGGTGTAGACATGATTTCCAAAATAAGTTAAGTTTTTTTAGTTGTTGTAGAGAGCTGAAATAATGCATAAAAATTCGCATTTTTTTACTGTTTAAGATTATCTAGTACACGCAAGACTACAACTGTATATTTAATAGTTATGGTCATTTTAAGCAAAAATTCGATTTTTATAAAGTAACATAAAATCCTTCACAGAAGAGCTAGAATATATTTAAAATATGCTATGTGTAGGTATGTATGTCTAGTTTTCTAAGACATAAACAGATTTCTAAAAATACGTTTTCTTGACCAAAAGTTTTTCAAAAGAACAGTTTCAAAATTGGTCGTAGGAACTTGCAATTTTGAAGACAAACTAAGGGTCATATTTCACAACAGCTGCAAAACTGTAGTTGGCATTTCGAGCTTAAATTATATCAACTTATCATTTTCCGTCTTTGCCAAAATAGGCTAAATCTCAGCAGCATACATTGAAGAAAACCCAGTGACAAGCTAGAACATAAAAAATGAGCGTTCCAACTCAAGTTTTAAAGTGTCATAGAGTTTAAAAAATACTTTACTTTTCCTATGTTAAACTATCAAACCATCATTTTGTTTCTGTGGCGAGATAGGCTAACTCTGAGCAGCCTACATTAAATAAAACCCAATGACAAGCTATGCCATTAAAAATGAGCTATTCAACTCATGTATTAAGTGAGTGATGTTATGTAAAATATTTGTACCGCAATGACACTGGACTATTTCTGCAAAAACACGCACTTGGCAATGGACTTTTTTGCGAACGAAAGTCCACAGAATCAAACTTTTTGATAAAGTATAATAAAATCCCTTACAGAAGAGCTAGAATATTTGTAAAACATACTAGATGTTGGTATCCATGTCTTTTTCACAAAGCCATGAACAGATTGCTGAAATATGGTTTCTTGGACAAAATGAATTTTCATATTTTTCGCATTTTAAGCATTCTTTTTATATATGTGTAAACAAGATATTAATACCTACATTCAGCAAGTTTTGAAAATATTCTAGCTTATCTGTGAAGGAGTTTATGCTACTTTATCAAAAAAGTTTGATTTTGTGGACTTTCGTTCACAAAACATGCATTGTCAAATTCAAGTTTTTGCAATAATAGTCCAGTGCCATTGCGGGACAATAATTTTATATCCCATGAGGTATGAATGCTATTGAATTGTATTTATTATTGCATAAAATATGGCCGTAGGAACTGGTAATTTTGAATACTAACTATGGTTCTTTCTCTCTTAAGCATAAACAAATGCACGACAATTTTGATCATATTGATAAAAATGAATTGCTATATAAGTACTTTGAACCAGCATTTCAGCATTTTAACCACTAACTATATGCAGTTTAAGTTATACTAGGTCAAGCAAAGCTGCAGCAGTAAGTTTAAGGGTCATTGTTATGTTGAACTAAGTATAGAAGTTTTATAGAAAGTAATAAACTGACTAACAAAAATAGAAAGAAACAATTAAGTACATATTATAAAGCTCTTGCAAAGTGATTTCAAGTAATGGAAAGCGTATAAAGATCGAACAAAAAATAGGAAATATATAGCTTCAATAATGTCTACAATGGACTAAAATTGCAAAAATAAATATCATTTTTTAAAAGTGACGTCACTTGATTTTCTGAAGCCCCCAGAGAGGTACTATTTTGTCAGTCAATCCAATTAACATGTCCCTTTGGATCCCAAAAGAGTTCAAACATTCATTTCAAAAATTTGAGTGTTGGTCCCAATTTAAACATGAAGATCCTGTACTGAAGTTTAAAAATTACTTGACTCTACTTTCTAAATCTTGTAAAATCATCATTTTCTTCTTTGGCAAGATATGAATATTCTAAGCATCGCACATTGAAGAACACCCAATGACAAGCTATAAAATAAAAAATGAGCTCTCATACTCAAGTATTAGGTGAGTAATGGGATGTAAAATATTGAAACCGCAATGACATTGGACTATTTTAGCAAAAACACGGACTCTAATTTTCTATGTTTCCATGAGTTTTAACGACTGTAAATGCCTAATTAGCTTCATTCATGGTCTAATGAATGGTGTAGACATGATTTCCAAAATAAGTTAAGTTTTTTGAGTTGTTGTAGAGAGCTGAAATAATGCATAAAAATTCGCATTTTTTTACTGTTTAAATTTATCTAGTACACGCAAGACTACAACTGTATATTTAATAGTTATGGTCATTTTAAGCAAAAATTCGATTTTTATAAAGTAACATAAAATCCTTCACAGAAGAGCTAGAATATATTTAAAATATGCTATGTGTAGGTATGTATGTCTAGTTTACTAAGACATAAACAGATTTCTAAAAATACGTTTACTTGACCAAAAGTTTTTCAAAAGAACAGTTTCAAAATTGGTCGTAGGAACTTGCAATTTTGAAGACAAACTAAGGGTCATATTTCACAACAGCTGCAAAACTGTAGTTGGCATTTCGAGCTTAAATTATATCAACTTATCATTTTCCGTCTTTGCCAAAATAGGCTAAATCTCAGCAGCATACATTGAAGAAAACCCAGTGACAAGCTAGAACATAAAAAATGAGCGTTCCAACTCAAGTTTTAAAGTGTCATAGAGTTTAAAAAATACTTTACTTTTCCTATGTTAAACTATCAAACCATCATTTTGTTTCTGTGGCGAGATAGGCTAACTCTGAGCAGCCTACATTAAATAAAACCCAATGACAAGCTATGCCATTAAAAATGAGCTATTCAACTCATGTATTAAGTGAGTGATGTTATGTAAAATATTTGTACCGCAATGACACTGGACTATTTCTGCAAAAACACGCACTTGGCAATGGACTTTTTTGCGAACGAAAGTCCACAGAATCAAACTTTTTGATAAAGTATAATAAAATCCCTTACAGAAGAGCTAGAATATTTGTAAAACATACTAGATGTTGGTTTCCATGTCTTTTTCACAAAGCCATGAACAGATTGCTGAAATATGGTTTCTTGGACAAAATGAATTTTCATATTTTTCGCATTTTAAGCATTCTTTTTATATATGTGTAAACAAGATATTAATACCTACATTCAGCAAGTTTTGAAAATATTCTAGCTTATCTGTGAAGGAGTTTATGCTACTTTATCATAAAAGTTTGATTTTGTGGACTTTCGTTCACAAAACATGCATTGTCAAATTCAAGTTTTTGCAATAATAGTCCAGTGCCATTGCGGGACAATAATTTTATATCCCACGAGGTATGAATGCTATTGAATTGTATTTATTATTGCATAAAATATGGCCGTAGGAACTGGTAATTTTGAATACTAACTATGGTTCTTTCTCTCTTAAGCATAAACAAATGCACGACAATTTTGATCATATTGATAAAAATGAATTGCTATATAAGTACTTTGAACCAGCATTTCAGCATTTTAACCACTAACTATATGCAGTTTAAGTTATACTAGGTCAAGCAAAGCTGCAGCAGTAAGTTTAAGGGTCATTGTTATGTTGAACTAAGTATAGAAGTTTTATAGAAAGTAATAAACTGACTAACAAAAATAGAAAGAAACAATTAAGTACATATTATAAAGCTCTTGCAAAGTGATTTCAAGTAATGGAAAGCGTATAAAGATCGAACAAAAAATAGGAAATATATAGCTTCAATAATGTCTACAATGGACTAAAATTGCAAAAATAAATATCATTTTTTTAAAAGTGACGTCACTTGATTTTCTGAAGCCCCAGAGAGGTACTATTTTGTCAGTCAATCCAATTTACTTGTCCCTTTAGATCCCAAAAGAGTTCAAACATTCATTTCAAAAAATTGAGTATTGGTCCCAATTTAAACATGAAGATCCTGTACTGGAGTTTAAAAATTACTTGACTCTACTTTCTAAATCTTGTCAAATCATCATTTTCTTCTTTGGCAATATATGAATATTCTAAGCATCGCACATTGAAGAACACCAAATGACAAGCTATAAAATAAAAAATGAGCTCTCATACTCAAGTATTAGGTGAGTAATGGGATGTAAAATATTGAAACCGCAATGACATTGGACTATTTTAGCAAAAACACGGACTCTAATTTTCTATGTTTCCATGAGTTTTAACGACTGTAAATGCCTAATTAGCTTCATTCATGGTCTAATGAATGGTGTAGACATGATTTCCAAAATAAGTTAAGTTTTTTAGTTGTTGTAGAGAGCTGAAATAATGCATAAAAATTCGCATTTTTTTACTGTTTAAGATTATCTAGTACACGCAAGACTACAACTGTATATCTAATAGTTATGGTCATTTTAAGCAAAAATTCGATATTTATAAAGTAACATAAAATCCTTCACAGAAGAGCTAGAATATATTTAAAATATGCTATGTGTAGGTATGTATGTCTAGTTTACTAAGACATAAACAGATTTCTAAAAATACGTTTTCTTGACCAAAAGTTTTTCAAAAGAACAGTTTCAAAATTGGTCGTAGGAACTTGCAATTTTGAAGACAAACTAAGGGTCATATTTCACAACAGCTGCAAAACTGTAGTTGGCATTTCGAGCTTAAATTATATCAACTTATCATTTTCCGTCTTTGCCAAAATAGGCTAAATCTCAGCAGCATACATTGAAGAAAACCCAGTGACAAGCTAGAACATAAAAAATGAGCGTTCCAACTCAAGTTTTAAAGTGTCATAGAGTTTAAAAAATACTTTACTTTTCCTATGTTAAACTATCAAACCATCATTTTGTTTCTGTGGCGAGATAGGCTAACTCTGAGCAGCCTACATTAAATAAAACCCAATGACAAGCTATGCCATTAAAAATGAGCTATTCAACTCATGTATTAAGTGAGTGATGTTATGTAAAATATTTGTACCGCAATGACACTGGACTATTTCTGCAAAAACACGCACTTGGCAATGGACTTTTTTGCGAACGAAAGTCCACAGAATCAAACTTTTTGATAAAGTATAATAAAATCCCTTACAGAAGAGCTAGAATATTTGTAAAACATACTAGATGTTGGTATCCATGTCTTTTTCACAAAGCCATGAACAGATTGCTGAAATATGGTTTCTTGGACAAAATGAATTTTCATATTTTTCGCATTTTAAGCATTCTTTTTATATATGTGTAAACAAGATATTAATACCTACATTCAGCAAGTTTTGAAAATATTCTAGCTTATCTGTGAAGGAGTTTATGCTGCTTTATCAAAAAAGTTTGATTTTGTGGACTTTCGTTCACAAAATGTGCATTGTCAAATTCAAGTTTTTGCAATAATAGTCCAGTGCCATTGCGGGACAATAATTTTATATCCCATGAGGTATGAATGCTATTGAATTGTATTTATTATTGCATAAAATATGGTCGTAGGAACTGGTAATTTTGAATACTAACTATGGTTCTTTCTCTCTTAAGCATAAACAAATGCACGACAATTTTGATCATATTGATAAAAATGAATTGCTATATAAGTACTTTGAACCAGCATTTCAGCATTTTAACCACTAACTATATGCAGTTTAAGTTATACTAGGTCAAGCAAAGCTGCAGCAGTGAGTTTAAGGGTCATTGTTATGTTGAACTAAGTATAGAAGTTTTATAGAAAGTAATAAACTGACTAACAAAAATAGAAAGAAACAATTAAGTACATATTATAAAGCTCTTGCAAAGTGATTTCAAGTAATAGAAAGTGTATAAAGATCGAACAAAAAATAGGAAATATATAGCTTCAATAATGTCTACAATGGACTAAAATTGCAAAAATAAATATCATTTTTTAAAAGTGACGTCACTTGATTTTCTGAAGCCCCAGAGAGGTACTATTTTGTCAGTCAATCCAATTTACTTGTCCCTTTAGATCCCAAAAGAGTTCAAACATTCATTTAAAAAAAAATGAGTATTGGTCCCAAATTAAACATGAAGATCCTGTACTGGAGTTTAAAAATTACTTGACTCTACTTTCTAAATCTTGTCAAATCATCATTTTCTTCTTTGGCAATATATGAATATTCTAAGCATCGCACATTGAAGAACACCCAATGACAAGCTATAAAATAAAAAATGAGCTCTCATACTCAAGTATTAGGTGAGTAATGGGATGTAGAATATTGAAACCGCAATGACATTGGACTATTTTAGCAAAAACACGGACTCTAATTTTCTATGTTTCCATGAGTTTTAACGACTGTAAATGCCTAATTAGCTTCATTCATGGTCTAATGAATGGTGTAGACATGATTTCCAAAATAAGTTAAGTTTTTTGAGTTGTTGTAGAGAGCTGAAATAATGCATAAAAATTCGCATTTTTTTACTGTTTAAGATTATCTAGTACACGCAAGACTACAACTGTATATCTAATAGTTATGGTCATTTTAAGCAAAAATTCGATATTTATAAAGTAACATAAAATCCTTCACAGAAGAGCTAGAATATATTTAAAATATGCTATGTGTAGGTATGTATGTCTAGTTTACTAAGACATAAACAGATTTCTAAAAATACGTTTTCTTGACCAAAAGTTTTCAAAAGAACAGTTTCAAAATTGGTCGTAGGAACTTGCAATTTTGAAGACAAACTAAGGGTCATATTTCACAACAGCTGCAAAACTGTAGTTGGCATTTCGAGCTTAAATTATATCAACTTATCATTTTCCGTCTTTGCCAAAATAGGCTAAATCTCAGCAGCATACATTGAAGAAAACCCAGTGACAAGCTAGAACATAAAAAATGAGCGTTCCAACTCAAGTTTTAAAGTGTCATAGAGTTTAAAAAATACTTTACTTTTCCTATGTTAAACTATCAAACCATCATTTTGTTTCTGTGGCGAGATAGGCTAACTCTGAGCAGCCTACATTTAATAAAACCCAATGACAAGCTATGCCATTAAAAATGAGCTATTCAACTCATGTATTAAGTGAGTGATGTTATGTAAAATATTTGTACCGCAATGACACTGGACTATTTCTGCAAAAACACGCACTTGGCAATGGACTTTTTTGCGAACGAAAGTCCACAGAATCAAACTTTTTGATAAAGTATAATAAAATCCCTTACAGAAGAGCTAGAATATTTGTAAAACATACTAGATGTTGGTATCCATGTCTTTTTCACAAAGCCATGAACAGATTGTTGAAATATGGTTTCTTGGACAAAATAAATTTTCATATTTTTCGCATTTTAAGCATTCTTTTTATATATGTGTAAACAAGATATTAATACCTACATTCAGCAAGTTTTGAAAATATTCTAGCTTTTCTGTGAAGGAGTTTATGCTACTTTATCAAAAAAGTTTGATTTTGTGGACTTTCGTTCACAAAACATGCATTGTCAAATTCAAGTTTTTGCAATAATAGTCCAGTGCCATTGCGGGACAATAATTTTATATCCCATGAGGTATGAATGCTATTGAATTGTATTTATTATTGCATAAAATATGGTCGTAGGAACTGGTAATTTTGAATACTAACTATGGTTCTTTCTCTCTTAAGCATAAACAAATGCACGACAATTTTGATCATATTGATAAAAATGAATTGCTATATAAGTACTTTGAACCAGCATTTCAGCATTTTAACCACTAACTATATGCAGTTTAAGTTATACTAGGTCAAGCAAAGCTGCAGCAGTAAGTGTAAGGGTCATTGTTATGTTGAACTAAGTATAGAAGTTTTATAGAAAGTAATAAACTGACTAACAAAAATAGAAAGAAACAATTAAGTACATATTATAAAGCTCTTGCAAAGTGATTTCAAGTAATGGAAAGCGTATAAAGATCGAACAAAAAATAGGAAATATATAGCTTCAATAATGTCTACAATGGACTAAAATTGCAAAAAATAAATATCATTTTTTAAAAGTGACGTCACTTGATTTTCTGAAGCCCCAGAGAGATACTATTTTGTCAGTCAATCCAATTTACTTGTCCCTTTAGATCCCAAAAGAGTTCAAACATTCATTTAAAAAAAATTGAGTATTGGTCCCAATTTAAACATGAAGATCCTGTACTGGAGTTTAAAAATTACTTGACTCTACTTTCCAAATCTTGTCAAATCATCATTTTCTTCTTTGGCAATATATGAATATTCTAAGCATCGCACATTTAAGAACACCCAATGACAAGCTATAAAATAAAAAATGAGCTCTCATACTCAAGTATTAGGTGAGTAATGGGATGTAAAATATTGAAACCGCAATGACATTGGACTATTTTAGCAAAAACACGGACTCTAATTTTCTATGTTTCCATGAGTTTTAACGACTGTAAATGCCTAATTAGCTTCATTCATGGTCTAATGAATGGTGTAGACATGATTTCCAAAATAAGTTAAGTTTTTTGAGTTGTTGTAGAGAGCTGAAATAATGCATAAAAATTCGCATTTTTTTACTGTTTAAGATTATCTAGTACACGCAAGACTACAACTGTATATCTAATAGTTATGGTCATTTTAAGCAAAAATTCGATATTTATAAAGTAACATAAAATCCTTCACAGAAGAGCTAGAATATATTTAAAATATGCTATGTGTATGTATGTATGTCTAGTTTACTAAGACATAAACAGATTTCTAAAAATACGTTTTCTTGACCAAAAGTTTTTCAAAAGAACAGTTTCAAAATTGGTCGTAGGAACTTGCAATTTTGAAGACAAACTAAGGGTCATATTTCACAACAGCTGCAAAACTGTAGTTGGCATTTCGAGCTTAAATTATATCAACTTATCATTTTCCGTCTTTGCCAAAATAGGCTAAATCTCAGCAGCATACATTGAAGAAAACCCAGTGACAAGCTAGAACATAAAAAATGAGCGTTCCAACTCAAGTTTTAAAGTGTCATAGAGTTTAAAAAATACTTTACTTTTCCTATGTTAAACTATCAAACCATCATTTTGTTTCTGTGGCGAGATAGGCTAACTCTGAGCAGCCTACATTAAATAAAACCCAATGACAAGCTATGCCATTAAAAATGAGCTATTCAACTCATGTATTAAGTGAGTGATGTTATGTAAAATATTTGTACCGCAATGACACTGGACTATTTCTGCAAAAACACGCACTTGGCAATGGACTTTTTTGCGAACGAAAGTCCACAGAATCAAACTTTTTGATAAAGTATAATAAAATCCCTTACAGAAGAGCTAGAATATTTGTAAAACATACTAGATGTTGGTATCCATGTCTTTTTCACAAAGCCATGAACAGATTGCTGAAATATGGTTTCTTGGACAAAATGAATTTTCATATTTTTCGCATTTTAAGCATTGTTTTTATATATGTGTAGACAAGATATTAATACCTATATTCAGCAAGTTTTGAAAATATTCTAGCTTATCTGTGAAAGAGTTTATGCTACTTTATCAAAAAAGTTTGATTTGTGGAATTTCGTTCACAAAACATGCATTGTCAAATTCAAGTTTTTGCAATAATAGTCCAGTGCCATTGCGGGACAATAATTTTATATCCCATGAGGTATGAATGCTATTGAATTGTATTTATTATTGCATAAAATATGGTCGTAGGAACTGGTAATTTTGAATACTAACTATGGTTCTTTCTCTCTTTAGCATAAACAAATGCACGACAATTTTGATCATATTGATAAAAATGAATTGCTATATAAGTACTTTGAACCAGCATTTCAGCATTTTAACCACTAACTATATGCAGTTTAAGTTATACTAGGTCAAGCAAAGCTGCAGCAGTAAGTTTAAGGGTCATTGTTATGTTGAACTAAGTATAGAAGTTTTATAGAAAGTAATAAACTGACTAACAAAAATAGAAAGAAACAATTAAGTACATATTATAAAGCTCTTGCAAAGTGATTTCAAGTAATGGAAAGCGTATAAAGATCGAACAAAAATAGGAAATATATAGCTTCAATAATGTCTACAATGGACTAAAATTGCAAAAATAAATATCATTTTTTAAAAGTTACGTCACTTGATTTTCTGAAGCCCCAGAGAGGTACTATTTTGTCAGTCAATCCAATTTACTTGTCCCTTTAGATCCCAAAAAAGTTCAAACATTCATTTCAAAAATTTGAGTATTGGTCCCAATTTAAACATGAAGATCCTGTACTGGAGTTTAAAAATTACTTGACTCTACTTTCTAAATCTTGTCAAATCATCATTTTCTTCTTTGGCAATATATGAATATTCTAAGCATCGCACATTGAAGAACACCAAATGACAAGCTATAAAATAAAAAATGAGCTCTCATACTCAAGTATTAGGTGAGTAATGGGATGTAAAATATTGAAACCGCAATGACATTGGACTATTTTAGCAAAAACACGGACTCTAATTTTCTATGTTTCCATGAGTTTTAACGACTGTAAATGCATAATTAGCTTCATTCATGGTCTAATGAATGGTGTAGACATGATTTCCAAAATAAGTTAAGTTTTTTGAGTTGTTGTAGAGAGCTGAAATAATGCATAAAAATCCGCATTTTTTTACTGTTTAAGATTATCTAGTACACGCAAGACTACAACTGTATATTTAATAGTTATGGTCATTTTAAGCAAAAATTCGATATTTATAAAGTAACATAAAATCCTTCACAGAAGAGCTAGAATATATTTAAAATATGCTATGTGTAGGTATGTATGTCTAGTTTACTAAGACATAAACAGATTTCTAAAAATACGTTTTCTTGACCAAAAGTTTTTCAAAAGAACAGTTTCAAAATTGGTCGTAGGAACTTGCAATTTCGAAGACAAACTAAGGGTCATATTTCACAACAGCTGCAAAACTGTAGTTGGCATTTCGAGCTTAAATTATATCAACTTATCATTTTCCGTCTTTGCCAAAATAGGCTAAATCTCAGCAGCATACATTGAAGAAAACCCAGTGACAAGCTAGAACATAAAAAATGAGCGTTCCAACTCAAGTTTTAAAGTGTCATAGAGTTTAAAAAATACTTTACTTTTCCTATGTTAAACTATCAAACCATCATTTTGTTTCTGTGGCGAGATAGGCTAACTCTGAGCAGCCTACATTAAATAAAACCCAATGACAAGCTATGCCATTAAAAATGAGCTATTCAACTCATGTATTAAGTGAGTGATGTTATGTAAAATATTTGTACCGCAATGACACTGGACTATTTCTGCAAAAACACGCACTTGGCAATGGACTTTTTTGCGAACGAAAGTCCACAGAATCAAACTTTTTGATAAAGTATAATAAAATCCCTTACAGAAGAGCTAGAATATTTGTAAAACATACTAGATGTTGGTATCCATGTCTTTTTCACAAAGCCATGAACAGATTGCTGAAATATGGTTTCTTGGACAAAATGAATTTTCATATTTTTCGCATTTTAAGCATTTTTTTTATATATGTGTAAACAAGATATTAATACCTACATTCAGCAAGTTTTGAAAATATTCTAGCTTATCTGTGAAGGAGTTTATGCTACTTTATCCAAAAAGTTTGATTTTGTGGACTTTCGTTCACAAAACATGCATTGTCAAATTCAAGTTTTTGCAATAATAGTCCAGTGCCATTGCGGGACAATAATTTTATATCCCATGAGGTATGAATGCTATTGAATTGTATTTATTATTTACACATAAAAAGTCCATTAGCGCAATATGAAAAAAAAAGCCGTTATTTGTTTAATATGTGTAAGAAATTATCTCTCCATGGTGTAACTTAAACAGCATATAAATAACGGTAAAAATGCTAAAATACAGGTTTCTAGTACTAATATAGAATAACAATTCTACATATGTGGTACCAGTACAAGCCATCTTCACTTATTTAGCCAGCTAAAGGTAGCCTTAGTCTACATTAAACTAAAGAGCAAGCGTAACATAGTTTGTATGCTCAATTGTCGTGTTGTATGACCAATTTCAGCATTGACTTTGATGGCATCTTAACTGAAGAAAACGCATTTTCAAAAAACCGTTAATGTCTGTATAAAGTAGATAAAAATACCTACATTCAGCATATTTCAAAATTATCCTAGCTAGTCAGGGAAATATTTTATGATAGTTTATAAAACAAGTATATTTTGCAAAAATAGTCCATAGAACGAAAATGTACAGTAACTGAATTTTTATGCTAAATTTCAGCTCTCTACGACAACTAAAACAACTCAACTTTTTTTTGGTTTTATGCCTAATCCTACCGTTAGACCATGAATGTAGATAATTATGCATTTATAGTCGTTAGAAACCCTTTGAAACTTAGAAAAAAATCGACCAAAATTCAATGGACTTTTTTTGCAAATGTGTATTTTTTGAAGAAAAAGTCCATAATTATTGCGGTAAGAATATATTGAAACCCTTTAAAACACCAAGTGTTTTGATAATAAAGTTCTTATTTGCATTTTAAAGGTTGCCATTGGGTTGCATTTCATGCCCGTTGCTTAGATTCTGCCTAGACAATAATCAGTGTTTTGTCACTGTTTAGACAATAAAGTCGAGTACATTTTACAATTCTAAAACAGAGTCTTCATGCTTATTCTATGACACATAATTCAAGTTGATCAAAAGGCTAGTAAATGTATGTACACAGTTTGAGACAAATGTAAAATGAGTTGACTTAAAAACGAAAGTGTCTCTGGGGCTTCAGAAAACCAAGATACATAACAAAGAAAAATCGAGCGAAATTCCATGGACCTTTTTGCAAATATGTATAAAAGGCATGCCTGATATTTTTCTCGTTTTATTCAGACGGCATTAGTCCTCTAAATGGCTATTGGAAAATAGGTTCATCATCTTAGGTGAATTTTAAATAGTTTGGTGTGTAAAAAAAAGTTATCTCAAAGTTATCAAAAAGTTATCTACTGCCCTTAATGTCCAGTAATAAGGTATGCCTCACTGTTTATTTATATAAATAATCATATATCTTCATGCATCAACGTTTATCGACTATCATCTGAATGCATCTGAGTATTATGACCTATATATTTAAAGTCTACAGACCTATAGTAATAAGTGGTTAAATGTTTTACGCGTTGTCTTCCCATTAGCCTAAAATATTCGAATAAAATATATCAAATTTTATTCAACTATTTTAGTTACTCCCCCCGGGCACGCAGAGCCTGGAAGACTGCGGGGGGCCCCAACCCGTCCAGTGCCATGACTAAGCGGATCGAATGCAAACAGTGATGGACGGGTTGAGGGAGACAGTGCCGTGTTTTCACATAGGTATGGAGTAAAACACACAAACATGAGAAAAACATGAAACAATGTAATTATCCGGCACTCACCTGACTGAATCACAAGATCGGAATGAAATGCTATTTACAAATTAATAGGCAGAGGAGCACCAGACAAGTACACAGCTGGAGATAAAATGACTCATGATGGACAATGAACTTTACAAACCACTGACTGATAATTACAAAGATGTACCCCAAAAGAGACAAGGAATACACCAGGTAAAGTGTGAAAACGAATAAAATAATGTAATGTATATTGGTTTTAGACACAAACTCCATACTTACACAAAAATGGGTTGATATCAACATTCATATAAGCGAGAAATAAAGAAGAAAAGTCTACACCAAAATGGTGCATGGCGGCCAAATTGGAGTCGCTCCAACCATAAAAGGTCAAAAAATTAAAATTTTACAAACGAATGGAAAAATAAAGCAAAAATACAGATTTTCACTATATGGGATATAGTACACTATATGTGATAGGTCGCACATTGTGTCAGTGTACAATATGGCCATGTTTAAGTTTTGGCATCAAGTAAACATGTCCTTGTTAATGAGTTCCTTAAGCAGGGCATACGAGGAATTTTCGTTCAACATATAAGACATGAGTCAAACTTAGGTCTATACAAGTAAATAGAAAGGTCTATACAAGGGCGTGACTATTGCGACTTTAAATATATTACGTTTTATGATAGGTTTTATCATAACGCTTTACAGGTACAAACGGTTATCGAGAAAATCTACGTAATTCATGAAAACCCGTCGTACCATACCGTTTTAACAGCCTCATTGACGGGTTTCAGGGATAGATGTAGGGTTAGGGATTTTTTTTAATTTATAATTGGACCACTGAATCTGCTAAGTACTTGCCCTTCTTATAGGATTTAAAAACTAGGTACTTACCTGGTACTTACCCGAAATTTGGTGTTTGCATTGATAAGGACAAAAGCATTTTGGTCAGTTTCAGGGAACATATTATTAAACTTATTCCAACACATGAAATGGCCCAGCTTTCTTCAAGAACAAAGAAGAAAAATTTTTATATTGTTTTCATTTCTACTATTAAGTAACTCCCCAGATGCTATTTTTCTGTGCCGTACGGACGGTCCACACTTGCAGCAGAAAAAAGCAAACTGGGAGGTGAAGTACATGGTAGAAAAACGTGAGGTAATATGAATGCTAGTCTTATCAGAATCTAAAGAAACAAAACCAATTTCATCTGTAGAAATAAAGTTAAGAATATGCACATAGACTAACAAAATTTAGTTTAAATTTTCCTGTTACTGCAACTTGCACTAGAACTATTTATAACCTTTAAGAACAACCCACAACACGGCACTGTCTCAAAGCTGAATGCATGGCACTTTTTATTTGGATAGTATTAAACTGTCACTTCGGAGAGTAGTTTGCGTGTTACTGTTCAGTCCTCATTTTTGCCTCACCACAGTGTTTACATTATACTAAGGGAGGTTTATGAGCTGGTTTGCATTTAGGGAGCAGATCGGTACCTGAGCATTGCTTATGTTTTACTTTCACAAGCATCATTGCTTATATTTTACTTTAAAACTCATCATCGCTTCTATTTTACTTTTGAACAAATGATTGCTTATAATTTACTGAAACATGCAAGGACTGTCTTGTTTGCATTCAGGGAGCGAATCGGGGAGCGGAGCGGTACCTGATCATTGAATATATTTTACTTTTACACACTTTTCATTGCTTATATACTCTTCGTCAAAAGTTTAGCATAATTAGTTGTTTAAACGGGGGCAAAAATATCTGGTTAGAACTAATCCCGGTCTATAATGATTCCGACACAATTGTCCTTATTTGATGTCATAGTTACAGTGGAAACAATCAGGACTTTTACGGATTCAAAATCGGCAGTAAGATAGATACTGGATGACAAAAGATAAGGCCATTAGTTTAAAAAAGTCATTTTCTACACTTTTTAAAAATATTGTCTGAAAAGTACTCAGTTTCAGTATTTTCAGTCCAAAGTTATTACAATATTTAGGGGATAGATAGAACGATAATGTGGTATATCATTATTATCATGTCATTTGAGATGTAGGCAATATACATCTTTAAAGACAAACTTGTTTTCCAAATGTTAAACATTGAAAATTTGCTATACTTTTTTAACATTTTTGTTCCTTCCACAAATGTCAGTATTTAATGTCAGGTCTCCATTTATAGTTTGTAACATATCATTGTACCATACTCGTCCTTGGCATGGAGTCAATTGTGTTCTGACATAGCGTATAGTGTGCAAAATTCAGCATTAAGGTAAACGGCTTATCATTTTACTAAATCTGATAGGCCGAGACAAAACTGTAATTTGTTCTTTGCTACGACATGCTTCCTTTATAAATCAATGAAAGCCGAAGTCCTAATATGTTTTGGGAATATTTTTCAGACAAGTTTAATTTAGCACTATAAAACAGGAATATGCTTAACTTTTGGCGAGGTGTATATTTTACTTAAGCATGCACGTAATTGATACCGATTGCTGTGGCAGCCAACTGCTGTCCCACAGCTACTCATATGAACCAACTTGGCAAGCAGTCGGATCAGTTTTATCATTCATCGTTTTTCATTGCTACTTAACGATTTGATTATAAAGCTGTTTAGTACTATAATCCGTAAATTTTGACCTGAGTATTACGCGAAAACTACTACTCTCTTACCATCTGGACACAGTTAATACAGCACCTTTCAAAGATCTCAAGTATCTCTTGTTACCTGCGTCATTCAGGTGTACCCCCGGGTACCGCCCTGACATATCGTAAATCTCCTCAGAAGGAGACCACACATTGTGGTGCCTCCAGAAATACACCCTGGGCATTTGTTCACATAGACGCGCTATCTCTTCATTTGCTTTTATGACATGATCATTGAAGCTTCCATATGGTTTTACCCTCCTGAACAGCACTTGACTTATTACTACTTTACGCACATGATAATCATACTGCAGGTGGCGAGCGTAGTCGCAGAGCTTCCTGGCAAACACTAGAGGGTCTACATTTTGATCTGCAAGATCATTGGTACCAATCTCAACAATACACAGCTCCGCCCCCGAAACGAACCCTTCATGGCGTCTTAGTCTATCCCTCTCTTCGAGCTTAAGCCCTGGTAAGCCCTTTAGGCGAACCTGAAAATCTAGGACCCCCTGTCTACCATGCAAACCGAGGTTTGCCCTTGACGGATCCCTGAGCATATACCGCTCCAAGTGGGCAACGAAACTGTGCCCGAATAAAGCTACATCCATGATGCAGTACTCGAGAAGATATACGCAAATTACACTTACTTAAATGAATAATATTATTCCAAACACTAGTATCACGTCTTCACTCTCCGACCTCCAACTGCAAAGTGACGATAATCTATGTTAACACCTAGCGTTATATCGCCGTAAGTCATCGCGTTACGATAAAGCCTATGTTATGAACATTTTTAGTGGATAATACCAATTTCTTTTTACTCGTTAATATTTTATCGGACATGTATATATCAGATGAAAGCTTATTCCAAGACCTTTATTTTGATATAACACTCTTTGCAAAATAATAAGCCTGTAGGAAAATAGAAAAAAAAATGAAAAAAAAAAATAATTTTTTAGTTAACTTATGCTTATATTTTTTTACTCGTTGATATTTTAACGAGACATGTACATATCGGATTTAAGGTTATTTCAAGACCTTTATTTTGATATATAACTCTTTGTAAAACAATAAACCGGTAACGAGATAGAGCGAGAAAAAGCGTTTTTCGGAAGCGAATTAAACATCATTCCAATTTTAACGAATACGATTTCTTCCTACTTGGAATCGTACTGCCGAAAAGATTTATACGGTAAAAATGTACAATGTATTGCCGTTAATCTCATGCATAAATGATAAATTAGAAACAATCCTGTGATTTTTAAGAAGCATTTAAACAGACCTACCCCTTTATGCAAAAACACCTAGGAAATCCTGTAATTCGACTGAAAAAAGCTTTCTATGAAGCACTAGGAGCTTTCCCCCTATTCATGTTTGGTGTTGAATTAAAGCAAATTTCACTAGCTTTAAGATGAAACATATTTCTTGCCTTAATGACAAGACCGCCGGGTGAAATAGTCATTCAAACAACCCCACCCCTGTCAGAAAACTTCTTTTTAGTTGAAAAAAAAAATACAGAAAGCCAAAACATTTCGGTAGTTCTAAGACCTACCCCAACAGGTTTGGTGTCAAAATCTAGCCAACTAAAATAACGCCAAGACGATGTATGGATTTTGTTTAAAAAAAGTGAGATTAATATATTTTAATCATTGAAACAACCCAACCCTCATCCTAAAACATAATTTTCTGATAAAAAGATTTTCCATCAACGATGAAAAAAAAGGTCTCCACTTTAAATTGGTTGAATAAACCCGCTGATGTTTGGTATCAATTTCAAGTCCGTTCAATAGCCTTCAAGATAGTGTATAGATTACTGCTCTAAAAGCTACAAAAGCGTGTTGAATTTAATACCAAACATGGGGGTTGCCGTAATTTTCGCTTGAAAACTATGTTTTCTGATGTGGGCTGTATTGTTTAAATGACTATAAAACCTGGCGGTCTTTAAGTTAAGACGTGATTTTTATTTCATCTTCAAGCTAATAAAATTTGCTTTAATTTGATACCAAACATGAATAGTTGGAAAGCTCCTAGAGCTTCCTAGCAAGCTTTTTTAAGTAGAATTACGGGAATTATGCGGCTTTTTGCAAAATGGGGGTAGGGTTGTTCAAACGCTTATTAAAAATCGTAGGATTGTTTTCAATTTATCATTTATGGCTCAGATTGACGGCAATTGATTGTACTTATGATAGCATATACAATTTGTTTGCAGAAGGATTCAAAGTAGCAAGAAATTGTATTCGTTTTAGTCGGATGACTTATTTAAAAAAAAAAAAAAAACACGTTTTCTCGCTTTATCTCGTTACCGGCCTATTGTTTTACAAAAAGATATATATCAAAATGAAGGTCTTGAAATAAGCTTTAATCTGATATATACATTTCTCGATAAAATATTTACGAGTAAAAAGATATAGATAAAAAAACATAAAAAATGCACTTTTTCGTTTTTTATCGATACTTAGCGACAGGTATATACACAGTGCACAGGTAGATCATTGTCAGTTGTTCATGTCAGATTTAGCGATTAATGCGATCAAATACAGCATACATGTATTCACAACACAATGACGTGGACTATTTTACATAGAAATGCAGTAGAATGAATTGACAAAAAACTGGATTTTATTGATAGTATTTCGTATTTTCTATATATAAATGCAAAGGTTTGGCAGCATTGATTGGTAAAAGCCATAGTGGTAAATTTTAAAATATCCGAAGAAAGTGAGAAAAGGCCATCATTTGTTTTGCACATGTAAGGCCCACTCGGTGGCTACATTTGCATGTGACTTATCTTTCGCTCATTACACCACAATTACATACATGGCAAACCAACATGACTTTGTGATCTGAAAAATAAAGTGAAACAATCGATCGCAAATATGATGTTCATATTACGAACATGTAAAATTTTATCTTGAGTTTGCTAGACGAAAAAAGATGGTTAGTGTTTGACTCGTTGTCTTCCCATTAGCCCAAAATAATTGAATAAAAGAATCAATGTTATTCAAGTATTTCAGTTACTCCCCCCGGGCACGCAGAGCCTGGAAGACTGCGGGGGGCCTCAACCCGCCTGCATTACGGAAACATCTTCGTTTACATAAATTATTCTAAAATACAGCTGATTTTGATTGTATTTTTGCATTAAATAGTCATGCATTTTCATCATCAATTTCGATCATCTCATTGATTTGATGACAACAGATGCTCACAATATATTATTGTATGGATTTATATCAAAAATTGATAATAAGATACCTACCCCTGATTTCCCCCACTTTTACCATTATGTAAGGTGCAAATCTGGGGTATCTTTGATACGGAGATGTTTCCCTGATGCATGCGGATTGAGGGAGACAGTGCCGTGTTTTTACTTATATGTATGGAGTGAAACAAATAGACAATGAGAAAAACATGAATAAAGATGAAATGAGTTCAATTTATTGTACAATTTACGAGTGTGTGTATATACATTTATATGCATTCTTGTAGACAAGACAAGACAAAATCGATGTCATAATGAAAATAACTATCTGCGGCACAGTTATAAATGCAGCTTCAGCGCTATCAAAGTGTACCCATTCATAAATCAAACGGTCGCAAATATAGGGAGTTTAAGTAATCATTTTATCTTATGCTGTTGAATTGCTTTTATCATTATTCTGCTATAAGTTTTACCTAGTGCACCATTTGGGGATCATTACCATATTCGTCAGTGCAAAAACAGTTAAAATATTTTTGAATATATGTGTAACCAGGAAAATGCACAGTTTAGGAAAAATATCAAAAGGTTTGATTACAGTGATTACAGTGAACATATACCTGGTGAGTTTGTAGTGTCGACTTTGTTCATCGGGTTACACAAACTGCCGTGACCTGAATACTTGTTGCGAAAATGAGAGAATGATTTTATGATTTATCATAAAAACTTGAAAATGTTTTTTACAGTTACACACCAGTTTCCTTACCAGTTTGAAATCTGTTGTTATTTTTAGTTAAGGTGGTATTTTTAGTTAGCATTTACATTCTCAACCTTGTACACTTGATCACGTATAACAACTTCTCTACCAATTACATTGCAAAAAAAAAACAAAAAACAAAAATGGTTCATTGAATAATCAAAAGGGCAAGCGTATATGAAAGCTTGTGCTACATTATAAGTTGATAATTTTGTCATTTCTCCATGCATGTTCATTAAACAGGTAGACATACCAAACAGACAGACAGACACAGATAAACTGGCAGATGACTGCTTTTATTTTGACAGCTTTTATTTTTATATTCTTTTTTTAATTACTTATATGTTTTGTTGTTTTTTGTGGGTTTTTTTTTTTAATTTTTTTCATCTCTGGTGCAAAGATTTCCATAAGGTATGCATTTATTCAGTAAGGGTAAAACATAAAAAAAAATATGTTCTAAAAAAATTAATAATCTGTACATTTTTTTAAAAAAAAAAAGAATTTATTGTACATAAATGAAAGTTATTGCGCCTGTAATTAACTTCCACGGCAAAGGAATAATACAATAAGTGATAATAATTAATAAATGAGATGCAAATGAATGATGGTGAACAACGCACTTTACACAGCAATGGCTAACATCACAAACATGTACCCCGAAAGACAAGGAATACCACAGATAAAGGGTGAAACTGACAAAATAGTGTGATCAGGATTAAGACATAACTTTGACAATAATATTTCGAAATACTAAAACGTGCCCAACAAAGTCGATTCATACTGCTTTACTGTGGCAGCCAAACGCTGACCCACATATACACAGATAAATCAACCTAAAACGTCTGATCAGTTTGAAGGCATGTAAATTGTTAGTCATTGTTATGTAAGGTACTTTGCTGAGTAACACAAACTCCATACTGAATACAAAAGTAGTAACAGGTACAGTTGCAGTTATAGAAATTGACTTTCTTTGAATTACATGCTTAAGTTATTTCCTTTAAATTAATAAGAAACATGACATGGGTGCACTTTCTTTGGAATCTGATCCGACTGGGGACTTACCTTTTTTCTCTCACAATTTTTAAACAAAAAGCTTACTTGAATATATTTTCCTAGTTGCCTTTGGCTCGTCAGGCAGTGACCAAACTGCCTTCCTTGGAGGTACCAGGGCCCATACGTCCCCGACAGCACAGCTCACCCTGACAAGTTACTCAGCAACCGGGCCCCTAGTCAGCGATGTCACACAAATGGAAGTCAAAATGTAAGCAAGGACTGCCACACACAAAAAAAAGAAACATCTCTGAAACCAATAATTTTCCGAATGAACCTTCACGTTCCCATTTGCTTGGTTTTTATTTCTGTGTGGACTGTCCTAAATGACTAGAAAAGCGAAAGGTGAGTTATTTCTTTGGAACAATCAACACTCGTAATGGAAAAGCAACAAACTGGAAGGTGAAATGGCTGTTGGCAATATGAAGAAAAGTCAGATCAGATTCTGATCAAAGAACACCCATGTCATGTGCAGAATTAGAAAGAAGAGGAAGTGTAGCGTTTCAGATAATAGAGGAAATGAAATATACCTGCAGTAATGTAAAGGCTTAGAATGTAGAGGAAATGTAGAGGTATACAAAGCAGAGGAAATGTATGTATGTCCCTATGCACAGTAAAATCAAAGGCACTGATCTGCTTCATGGTTTCTACAAACCTGATCTGCACATTAGTTTTGCCATACGCACAGTATGAGTATTTTTTTCAGGACACAGCTTAACTGTCTGCCAAAAAAAAAAAAAAAAAAAAAAAAAAAAAATATTACCTATTTTGGTTACTGCAACGTTTACTACTACTACTATTCCTACAAAATGCATAGGGAGCGCGGTGGTGTAGTGGTAGAGCTTCGCACTCGGAATCGAGCGGTTTTGTGTTTGATCCCAACAAGCGTGACCGTTTTTTGTCCTTTAGCAAGACGCATTAGCTCCCTACGGTATTAGTTAAACCCAGGAAGCTTCGGCTCCGTCCCGACATGACTGAAAAATTGTTGACTTGGACGGTCAGCCTCAATACAAACAAACACGGCACGGCACTGTCTCTAAGCGGAACACCCGCTAAATAGCTATATGAATAAAATGACCCCCCGCATGAGAAAACCATCAATTTGCATAGGCAAAAACAAAGCCGCAGATCAGCTATACAGTAACTGCACAGCTGATCAGCGCCTTTGTTTTCGTTGCAGGGATAGTAAAATCATTCTTCGTCTTAAATCCAAAATTTCATTTTTCTAGCCTGATTCAGTGACTGTACAGGCTGGTTTGTGTAGGACCTGGTCGGAACCCCATTTTGTTGGTTTTCTCATGCACAGGCTCAAATATGATCGTGAGATCCTTTGGAATCAGTGAAAACATTGAAAGTGAAAAGTTGGGTCATATTGTACAATTTCGCATAGAGAACCTTCATCAGTAACCATTTACAAAACTGTCAGCGAAAGCCAGACATTACTGCTTCGATTTCAAGAATTTACACCAGTGTAATCTTAATCAAAAACTCTTATTCCCAAAGGGGCCAAATAATAAAAATTCTGCTAAGAAAATGATTCTTAACATACCATAAATTTTAAATACTGCATATATTCTCACTGATCCCAAAATATCAAAAGAAAAATATCATCTGCACTATGAATGATGTACGTGGAGACTTTTTAGGGCCGCCACACGGCAAAAATTAGCTGCAATAATAGCAAATGAAATATTATTGTTAGAGCCATTTGCATAAAATATCCAACCCAAACCCCAGAATGTACAGTCTATACAAAAAGAAACGCAAACCTTCATTTGTATCAGATCGCGAAACCAGAAACATTTCATAAGCTTTGCAACTCTTTTAAAGAAGCCCATTGCAGAGTTTTATGAAAAAAAAAACTCGGCATTGTCATCGTTTTGGGGAGAAAAAACATTAAAATCAACAATTTCACACTCCAAAATCTTATTTTAAGACCTGTTTCTGGAACGTGTCCTTCATTACATAGCCAAAACGAAACACAAAAAATGTCAGAACACGAATTTTGAATACTAACTAAGTTCATATTTCACGACAGCTGCAAAACTGAAGTTGACTTTTCAGGCTTATATTATATCAACTCATCATTTTACTTCTTTGCCAAGATATGCTAATTCTCAGAAGCATAAATTGAAGAAAATCCAGTGACAAGGTTTAACATAAAAATGAGCGTTCCAATTTAAGTTTTAAGTGAGTCATGGTGTTTAAAAATTACTTTACTTTTCCTATGTAAAACTATATCAAACGATCATTGTGGCAAGATAGGCTAACTCTAAGCAGCCTAAATTAACGAAAACCCAATAGCACGCTATGACACTGAAAATGAGCTATTCAACTCATGTATTAAGTGAGTAATGTTACGTTAAATATTTGAACCGCAATGACACTGGACTATTTTTGCAAAAATACGCACTTGGCAATGCACATTTTTGTGAACGAAAGTCCACAGAATCAAACTTTTTGATAAAGTATAATAAAATCCCTCTAAGAAGAGCTAGGATATTTTTAAAGACATACTAGATGTAGGTATTCATGTATTGTTTACACAGTCATAAACAGATTGCTGAAAAATGATTTCTTAGACAAACTGAATTTTCATGTTTTTCGCATTTTAAGCATTCTGTTTATATATGTGTAAACTAGACATAAATCTCTATATTCAGCAAGTTTTGAAAATATTCTAGCTCATCTGTGAAGGAGTTAATGTTACTTATTCAAAAAAGTTTGATTCTGTGGACTTTCGTTCACAAAATATGCATTGTCAAATTCAAGTTTTTGCAATAATAGGCCAGTGCCATTGCGGTACAATTATTTTACGATCACATGAGGTATGTGTGCAATTGAATCGTATTTATTATTGCGTAAAATATGGTCGTAGGAACTGGTAATTTTGAATACTCACTATTGTTCACTCTCTCGTAAGTAATAACTATCATATTAAGACGTTGTGTTTAACATTTTAATTTATTTGAAAGTGTTACTGACTGCCATGATGTAACATTAAATAAAGTGAAATACGTTGCTGGAATAAGAATTTTCATTTCTTTTTTGTAAATACATGAAGGCAGCAACTTGAATAACAGGAATTCAGATTTTTGTAAGCAAATAGCATACAAAATTTGTTCTTCTCCGGCTGCGTTATTACCAGCTGCACGGCATTGAAATTTTTATCGATTATGTATGTTTAATACCTGACTCCGATAGATTTTGAAAATTTAAAATATCGTCCACAGCTTTTGTTATTTTGGAAAGTATCTTTTGTCTGAACACTTTGCAACTTTACTTACTTGAAAAACACGTCTTTAGGCAAAAATCATGCAATTATTAACATGGCTTAGAAGACAAAAATGAGTTTGAAAAGTGGCCTCTTATAACTTTCTTTCAGTGTGGTTTAAAACAGACCAATCTAAGCATCTTGCAAGTTTAAAGTGTTTAGCATAAAAAGAACTCCAGTTATTCAACATTGTATGCAGTTTGCGTTTCTTTTTGTACATACTGTATGCTAACCCTAATGTATGTCCCTATTTGACGTATCATATCAACACAGCCTCACTGCGGCAGCCAAACGCTGACCCACGGCGTTACAAATGTCACTGAACACAGCTCTATACTTCATATGGGCCAGAACATGACAATCGCAAAAAAATATGTTTCAATATTTTAAATCCGCGAAAATAAATAGCCGCGAAAATGTCCCTGTCGCTAAAATCGCGAAAATAAATAGCCGCGAAAGTATTTGGTTTACAGTAAAAACAAAAACGCTAACTCATAGATTTATAGATATCACAATTCGGTCTACAATATCAGGGTTTAGTGATACTAAAGAAGTTAAATACAGGAACGCCACGTCTGGCACGCTTAATTTGTAAGTAAGACAATATGCATTACAGCGGCAGCCGACCGCTGACACACAACTTTACTGATGTCCATATTCCGTTTAATTAAGTTTCAGGTTAGCGACGCTGAAGAAATTTTAAACAGAAACGCACGTCGGGCACGCTTAATTTGTAAATAAGGGGCACTCGAAATACCATACAGGTGCGTTTACTTATTAATATACCCCTGCGATAGTTAGAAATAAATTTACAACTCTTCTTGTTTTTGAACAATCGTCACTGGCAAGAAATTGACAACTGTATGAATTTGTTTATATAATGTATTAACTATGTCTTTAAATATTAACTCTGTATATAAAACTTCCAGATCGTATGATGTTGTATGCCTTAATTGATTACATAACATATGGAGCCAAATTTTTAACAAAAATTTCGCTGATATTCGAGTTTCAAAGATTCCACAAGAAACCATGGTTAACTATTTGTAATTGTACTTGTAAATTATGAACGATTGACCATTTTTGTACTGCGGCTAAAAGGAACCATGGTTAACGATTTGTAATTGTATTTGTAAATTATGAACGATTGACCATTTTTGTACTGCGGCTAAAAATTGTGTGTCTTTATGAGCACTATTTCCAAAGTTACACCATAATTTTCATTTATTGCACATTTTAGAATTTCATGGTAGAGCGGTTGTTACAATAAAGAACTAATTATGTCAGTGTTATTTTGCAAGAAAACTAATATTCTACCAGGACTGTTTTTACAAACAAAGCTTGCTAGTGGGTTCCTTCATGAGGTAAGCATGCCTTAAAACACTGTGGAATCACCCATGCCTTTGTATTCTGCCAAAGCGTGGATTGGCATTTTATCATACAATACATGCTTTGTTTTCTCGGCACATGATACCATAGGGGACTGGGACTTTCACAGAAAGGCTTTTTTGTTAGGCTACTACTCACAGCCCATTTTTATGATATTACAATCCTTTTGTATAGGCGTTAAGTCAAGGGAATCACCGGGACATTCAAAGACAGACATTCCTCTAATATCAATAATGTGTTTTGGGGAGTAAGGATAAATACAAAGAACATTGCCTTTCATAAGTACTTTTTTCTGGCATCCTTAAATGACACGTTAATTTCCATGACTTAAACACTATAGAATGGGTTTGGAATATCACAAAGAGGAGATGTGAGTCATTGCCTAGCATTAAATTCAGCCCACTTAGCCCCTCGGTGCGTAGGAAAAAATCACGAAACTGTATGATGAAATGCCAACCCAAGTGTTGGCAGAATACAAAGACATGGGTGACTCCACAGTGGTTTAAGACATGCTACCCACTAGCAAGCTTTGGTCGTAAAACCGTCCTAGCAGAATATTAATTTTCTCGGAAAATATCAGTGACATGCTTAGTTTCATATTTGAAATTCTTAAATGTACAATAGAAAAAAATCAAGTGTAACTTTGTAAATAGTGCTCACCAAGACATCAAATTTTCAGCCGTAGTACAGAAATGGTCAATCGTTCATAATTTACAAATACAATTACAAATCATTAACCATGGTTCCTTGTGGAATCTTTGAAACTCGAATTTCAGCGAAATTTTTGTTAAAAATTTGGCTCCATATGTTATGTAATCAATTTAGGCATACAACATCATAAGATCTAGAAGTTTTATATACAGAGTAAATATATATAGACATAGTTAACACATTATATAAACAAATTAATCCAGTTGTCCATTTTTTCCCAGTGACGATGGTTCAAAAACAAGAAGAGTTGTCAATTTATTTCTGAATATCGCAGGGGTAAATTAGAGTATTGAAGTTCATTTTGCTGAGCGTGACTGTATTTGCTATGGAAACATTTGGCCCTGGCAGTCCCTTACTGACCCAGTCCAAAGTTACAATAGCAAATACCGACACTGACTGCTCATTATTGCCAGGGCGTGTCAGTACTTGCTGTGATACCTTCTGGTTCTGGCAGCCCCTTACTGACCCAGTCCACAGTCATCACAGCAAATACTGACACTAAGTGTCAGGTTGTATTCAGTATGCATTGAAGTATATCCTGATTGTGCCTTGCGCTAAATTTGGGAAACGCTCATGAACTGGGACGTAAAACAGCAATTGAAACAACAACAAACATTGACAGAGACGTTTGTGTGATCCGTTACTATTGAAGTTTATTTTGCAGAGCGTGACTGTATTTGCTATGGTAACATTTGGTCTGGCAGCCCCTTACTGACCCAGTCCATAGTTACAATAGCAAATACCGACACTGACTGTTCATTATTTCCAGGGCGTGTCATTACTTGCGAGACATTTGTGTGATCCGTTACTATTGAAGTTTATTTTGCAGAGCGAGACTGTATTTGCTATGGTAACATTTGGTCTGGCAGCCCCTTACTGACCCAGTCCAAAGTTACAATAGCAAATACCGACTCTGACTGCTCATTATTTACAGGGCGTGTCATTACTTGCAATACGTTTGTGTGATGTTTATTTTGCAGAGCGTGACTGTATTTGCTATGGTAACATTTGGTCTGGCAGCCCCTTACTGACCCAGTCCAAAGTTACAATAGCAAATACCGACACTGACTGCTCATTATTGCCAGGGCGTGTACCCACTCCGATGCTTACTTCAAAGTCAGAGTTCGGATCGGAACAAAATTCAATCTTTAAGGCCGGCTTCTCTCCTTGCCTGCTTTACCATGGTCCATAATTTATCCCGGACCTGCTGTGCAGTCAGAATGGACCCGAAGCGTTGTATGACCAGGTCCATTCTTTCCCGCACAGCAGCGAGAGAAACATGTCTATTTAAGTTTAGAGACACATTAAAATGGTCTCGGTAAATTTCACGGAGTCCTTCAGCGATTTCGGCAGGATGCCTCTTGCGTTTTTTCCCGCCTTTTCGTTTGCCCGCATTTTGCATTTGCCTGGACAAGGTCCAAAGCCTGTCCCTAATTTGTAGCTCTGTCAGACTGGGATACTGGCTTTGAACCTTGCCCAAGTGCTGTCTCACCGTGCCACGTGCTGGTTTTTTGTCCTTCGCAGCACTTTTGGCTATCGCGTCAGAATAAAACTGACGAAGTAATGCCGTGACACTGGGACAATTTGGGGGAGTATCAGCTGCGGTACTTGGTTTTGGCAAAGTGTCGGTCCTGGTCGTGACTGCAGGGCGATTGGCTGCGGGCTCCGAAGGTTTATTGTCGGACTTGGGCCGATCCTTGCTCTTGCCTTTGACATGTTGAGTGTCTGGAATGGTCGAGGCTGCTCCATTATCGGTTGTTGCTGCAGGGGGGCTGGCTGCTGGTTTAGGAGGTCTGTGTTCTGCGACGGGCCTGGTCGGGCAGGGTACATCCCGAATGTCAATACTTATTCCCAAAAGCACTGCCAATCTCGCTGCAGACACAATCTGATATGCGTAGCCGAATAATGGATGTCCACCTCTACCCTGTTTCGCGGGGCGCCCGACAACATCTTTCAGCTCAATTTCAAATCTATCTCTGAGCTCATCAGAAAGAGCTAAAAAAGCTATATAATAAGATGTCGTGCGCGCCATCTCCCCTACAGAGGAATGGTGGACCCAGTAGAGTGCCTCTTCCTCAATTGAGCTGTAGTCCATGACACGGAAGAGGTTAATGAGCAAGTCAATAACCTCTTCCCTGTCATGTGGCATGTCAGTGAAAAAAACGGGATTTTCGCTCTGATTCACCCACTCTCTCACATCCTCCTCTCTCTCTTCCCAATCACTCTCAATTTCTTCAGGATCGTACCCCAGTTCTTCTCCGTCTGAAGATTCGTCTGCAGAATATTCTAAAGATTCTGAAGATTCTTCACTAACAATTCTTACAGACACTTTTGACGCAATTCTAATCACTTTTCTCTTACTTCCTTTCTCACTCTCACTAACACTCTCTCTCAAACTCCTCCCCCTCTTGCTGCCCCTTGCCCTTTCGAAAACGCTCATCCTTTCAGACGACGTCCCAGGAACATTCTCTAACTCTGTCATATTCACATTACTTTCCAATCTTTCACCCATACTCTCTCTTCCACCCTCTCCTCTTTCCCCCTCATCCATTATGTCTATCTCTCCTTCGTTTTCCTCTCTCTCATCTTCTCTCCTGCTTTCACACAGACCCTCGTTCACACTCTCTTCTCTTTCTCCCTCATCAATACTCTCTTGTGCCACCTCTTCTGCCTCTCTCTCTTTGTCTCTCCCGCTCACACCCAGACACTTTCTCACAATCTCTTCTCTTTCTCCCTCTTGCATTCTCATTCGTTCCCTTTCTTCTTCCTGTCTTTCGTTATTCTCAATGTTAGCTAAAAAGTCAATTGCCAGACGCGGCGTTTCCTGCTCTGCGGCGTGGCTGGCAGCCACCGCTTGGCTCAAATGATGAACCGCGCGGGTGCTACCTGCCTGCCGTGCCTGCAGCCTGTAGACTGCATCAGCCTGTGCCACACTGTGACACAGCTGTGCAGCAACTAAGGCTGCTTGCGAAGGGTCCAAATCCCGTGATGCGCTAGTCAACATTTTTCTGGTTTGTGTAATTGTGAAGTTTTGTGGGTATTTGTGTTGAGTCCCAGACCTTTTGTATGATCTCTTGATCATTTCATTTACGTACGTTGATCGGTCAATGGGATCCCCATTTGAGACAGTGAAAAAACGTGCCGAATTCGGCAACCCGAACAACACATTTGTCATGCGGAAGAATCCCGCCATTTGCCTGTAAAGTGTCATGGGCACCGATAAAATTGCTGCCCCATGTGATCGAGAGGTTTTGTGTTTAGCCACAAGGATCGTCATATATGTCCGATCAGCCTGTGGCTCTGACCCCTCGACCACATGGATTCTGGCATTCCGGAATTCCTGAATAGTGAGGTTCCGCAACACGCTAGGTCGGTGCCCATTTAGGAACGTTAAAGCCGTCATTAAGTAATCTCTGAAAGCCACGAAATTGCGTGGATCGGGCCTTGGAGTCATTAGACCCTCAACTAACCTCATGACGTAGTCTGACTCCAGATATGAGACACGGGCAGCAGCAGGCAGACGGTCGGCTTCAATTTGAACCGCCGTCTCCGCCTGCTGCTGTTTTTTCTTTTTCTCATATGAGGAGAGCATGTTGCCTAATGTAGTTGAAAGCCTCAGTGTCCTGGCATGCGTTATAAGGTCGTTGTACGACAAATACTGTAAGAACCGTTTCAAAGTACGGATGTAGAATTGAACGGTGGACGGTTTGAACTTTTTTGAAATGTGCTCAACGAATTTTTCAAAATTTGAATTTACAAGAAGGCCGAGCGACTCGGATCCTAAGAAATTAAAAAAATATTGTAGCCTTGCCGCGTCTTGCTGCGCAAAATCTTCGGTCTGCGACCCGCCACTGTCTGACCTCAGATATGTTTTGAATTTGTTAGCAAGACGCGACAGGTTCAGATCGCGTTGCCTTTGTCTGGGCCCATGCGGAATACTGCGGGGGGTGATAGTCATACCGCGACTAGTTCCCGGTTGGCTAGAATCTATGTTCATAGGCGATTCAACGGGCTCGGAATTACGTGACTGCGGCTGTTTAGTAGGGGTTATAATGTCGATCTTTTCGGGAGAAAACACTTCCGCTTTGCGTAAAAGTTTGTTTCTTTCGGCTTCGGTAAGATTTTTGTGTTTTTGAGATTTTGTTAAATGCTGTCGCATCCGAATAACTATTTTCTCACAAGTTGGGTCTGGACAGACACGCCTGTACCGGCCATCGGACGACCGGATGGGAATTTGTGTGCGGCACATTGCCTTTGCATTTGGAAGTGACAATCCATGCCGATGGCCGGTCAGGTGCCGTTTTAAATCCTTATACAATCGGTTGCATAACCGGCACCTGGTCCGCTGATTCTTTTTCGGTGTTTTTCGGAGAGGGCAACGCGTGCCCTCACGCCTCGACGGCGTTTTGGGGTGGCGGTTACGGCTCGCAGGCGTGTGTGGCGCGTCAATTTCAGGATTAGGGTTAGCATCAAAAGCCTGCGGTGCCGGAACGGCAATAAATTCAGGAGACGGCTCACGGTCTGAGCCCTTCTGCCTGGCAGGCATGTCTGTACCGTCAGGGTCTGAGTCAGGGTTTGGGTTAGGGTTTGGGTTTACTCCGCGCACTGGAGGTCGACTCCTGTGGCGAGGTCGACTAATGGGGCGTTCTGGGCTGGACATCCTGCCTCGAGAACGCCCTCTTTTTCTTCCCTTGAAATAAAGGGACTCTTGCCCTTCTGCAACCAGGGGCCTGAAACAAAGGCCTGTATAATCGTCGTCCTGAGAAAAATCATCTTCATCTTCAGGATGAAACGAGCTCCCTGAGCTTTCATGTTCACTTTCGTCCTCGCTAGTTGGAGGTGTTGGTTTTGACATATTAGTGCAATGTATAGTAACAAATAATCACAAATAAATAGCAATAAACAAATCAAATATATAGCACAGATGATTTTCTTTCAATCAAAATAATCAATAAAAAACTTACCATTAGAGGCAATATCACAAACAGATGAATATAAAAACTACCTTCTCTACCTCGATGAATCCAGCTGAAAGAGATAAACAAACACATAAATGACATCACAATGACTTCAGATCGACATAGGATTTTGTTTTCACTTAATAGATTGTTTTAAAAAAACTGAGGGGTGGTCCATAAATATGCTCAATGAAATTGAGAGTTTGTATTGAAATTGCAAATCAAATTAAAAAGAAATAAATATTTGACTAATTTGCAAAAATAGACTGAGGGCAAGTTTAGGATCACAAATAGAAAAAAGAGTGGCTGAAAAATGTATGTGTACGGGTACGGGTTTGTGCAGTTTTTGTTCAAATATAATTCTCGCAATGTTTATTGTCGAGTCAAAGGTGATTTTTGTTCAGTAAACACTTACGTCTTCTTTATCATAGCGATCGATCATCACCTTCATCACCGTCATTATGATCGATTATAACCATAATCATTGTCATCATAATTGAACGATCATCGCGTTCGAACGATAATCACAAACGATCATCACGAACCATCATAACGAATGATCATCACGATCGATCATCCAAATCTATCATCGCAATCGACTGATCATCATCATCTTGATCGATCATCACCATCTCTATCGACCGATCATCATCATCAGGATCGATCATCATTATCACGATCTATCATCATCAATATCGTGATTATTATCGATCGATCGTGATGATGATGATCGATCGATCGTGATGAGTATCTTGATGATCGTTCGTGATCATGGACCGATCATGTTGACGATGATGATCGATTAATCGTGATGATTATTCGTGATGATCAATCGTGATGATCTAACGTGAAGATTGATCGTGCTTATCGTTCTTCATGTGATCGATCGATCGTGATGTTGATTATCAATCGATCATGATCATGATGATCAAGCGGTTGTGATGATGATGATCGTGCGATCGTGATAACCATTCGTGATAATCGCTCGTGATAATCCATCGTGATAATCGATCGATCGTGATGATCGACCATGAAAATCGATCGCGATGATCGTTCGTGATGATCATTCGTGATGATCGTTCGGTATGCGATCGATCAATCGTGCTGATGATCGATCGATCGTGATGAGGATGATGATCGATCGATCGTGGTGATAATGATGATGATGATTGAGCATGATGATCGATCGTGATGAGCGATCGTGGTGATCGATCGTGATGGTCATTCGTGATGATCGTTCGTGATGATCGATCGTGATGATCGATAGTCATCGATCGTGATGATCGATCGTGGTAATCGTTCGTGATTGTCGTATGTGATGATCGTTCATTCGTGATGATCGTTCGATCATAATGACGATGCTGATGATCGATCATGATGATGATGATGACGGTTGTAATGGTCAATTATAAAGACGATGATGATGATAATGATGATCGATTATTATGACGATGAGATGGTAGTGATTTATGATAATGATGATGATGATGATGATGATGATGATGATGATGATGATGATGATGATGACCGTAAGGATGTACTGAACCAAAATCACCTTTGACTCGACAATAAACATTGCAAGAATTATATTTGAACAAAAACTGCTATACCCGTACCCGTACCTGTACATTTTTCGAAACCTCTATAATAACTTGTACGGCTCGCGTGTGAATAAAATATCTGAATGTCTGAACACCCGGCAGCCGTGTATATTTATCCTGTTCCATCGCAAAAATGCCAAATTTTCAGCCTCATTATGACTATTTCCCAAGTTATACCGTATCATGGGACAGTCCGGTACAGGTTTGTGTCATACCTGGTTGGCAAACACATTGTCTTAAAAGCAAAACGTAGTGGTAGAGCATCAGACTCCAAATCGAGAGTTCCTTGGTTTGATTCCCACTGGCGTCACCATGTTGTGTTCTTAAGCAAGACACATTAACACATAACAGTACTAGTCAAACCCAAGAAGCGTTGGCTCCGTCCCGACATGACTGAAAATTTGTTGACTGGGTCGTTAAGCCCTGTTACAAAAATGAAAATCATATACTAAATATTCAGCACATCAGGCGAAAGCCAATCATTTAACATGTGAGAAAGAAAGGCGCAGTTTTTTGGAGGAAATTGACAAACACTGGGGAGTTTTTAATTTATTCGAAACAAATCAGCGCCTACGCTTTTACCTCTTGGATAGTACAATCACATTACTTTCTAAACCACAAATTTCTAGCATCTAGAAATCTAAAGTGGCTATACAGCCTGGTTTGTGTCATACCTGGTCGTAAATCCAAGTATCGAAAAAATCAAATACAAAATATTCAGCCAAATCATCCAAGAATTTTTTTGCCAAATAAGACCATTTCATGGGGTAGGGTTAGTACAAGTGCTAGTTATTTGAAAAAAAAATCAATGCAAATAGAAGTGCCGCTTCATGAGAAAACCAACGTAATTGATATAGAAATACAAAGTCTCAGATCAGGTTTATGGTGACCGTAAAACTGATAAGCGTCTTTGCTTTCATTGTTTGCATAGTACAATCCTAACACTCACCCTAACTCTTACCCTATCTGGTACAACCCCTCTAATTTCCAAACTACAAATGTCAAGCCTTTAGCCATTGCAAGTGGCAGTATTGTCCGGTTTGTGCAATAATTAGTCGGCAACCACAATGTTTAAAAACATTTGCGAAATATTCAGATACATCATTAGAAAACATAACATTTTTAAGCATGCAGATTCACGGACTAAATTGACAAAATCTCGGGATTATGTTTTCAAATTATATTTTCAAAATAATAGAGGATGCAAACGTATTGAAATCATTCACAAGACTAATGTTTATTAATATGAGCAATAAAACTTAGATTTTGCAGCTAAATTGGATATAAACATTCACAGAAAAAAGAAAATGCATTTTCTGCATTGAAAAAAATGCCAAAATAGACCATTTTGGGGCAGGGCTAGGAGGCAAACTCGTAACATGAGAAAACTAAACGTTAAACATTTGCGAAAATATTTGAGCGCGGATTTATAAAGGTTATTGACAAAACCTGGGGGAGTTTGTTTTCAATTTATTCGAAACTAATCAGGGCATACGCTTTCACCGCTTGGATAGTACAATCAGGTACAAGTAAGCAATGATCAGGAAAAGGCGCAATCAGAAAGAAGCTCCCTCTCCAAAAACCGAGGTGGGAAAAACTGAAGTGACAAATAGTCACTTATACTTACAAAACACACCGTAAGCCGAGTGAGCTGCTATTTCCTAGTAGGTGACCAATCAGTTACCGGAACTTACATAAAATAAGAAAACACACAAGTTCGACTACAAAACATTTAACAAATAACACCACAACAGAAGTTTCGCCTTGGAACGATAAGTAATAAAACATTACTGGGGGCTTAAACCGGTTTTACAGGCGCATAATCTCAACCTCATCCTCTGCAGTGGTTCACAACATTTAGTTGGTTGTTCGGTCCTCGTGGTGAATCTCTAACTAGTCAATGAATCATAATGGACAAACAAAAAAAAGCATGATAACTATCCTGATGAATCAAAAACGAGGACTCAACAGATTCAGTAACCTGCCCGACGATGGAGATCACTGGGCGCCGAATAACTTACTTGCACCCGGAGCAAAAGAAAAACATCAGTTGACACTCTACTTTATAAACCACAAAATTCTAGCCTCTAGACATCTAAAGTGGCTATCAAGCCTGGTTTGTGTCATATCTAGTCGACAACCCCGATATCGGAAACTCACGTACAAAATATTCAGCCACATCATAAGAACACTTTTTGCATATTAGACCATTTTAATAGTGCATAGTTAGGGCCAGGGCTAGTTATTCGAAAACACAATGCCAATAAAGGTGCCGCTTCATCAGAAAACCAATGTTTTGGATATGGAAATACAAAGGTTCATATCAGATTTGTGGTGACCGAGAAACTGATAAGCGCCTTTGCTTTCAATGTTTGGATAGTACAAACTGGTAATAAGAAAAATACACAGAAGGGCGCAGGTAGCAAGATAGCTGGATTATGGAGAAAAGAAAGTTCCAAAAAGGAGAAATCAGGAAAACAGAAAACTGGTTCATCAAAATTACCTGTGGCCAATTCCAGTAAAAAGTCAACAGTTAAAGACATAGAGCAGAGACAGATGGATGGAAGTGAAAAACCTGTAAATAGGGAGTCCTCTCCAAAACCAACAGTGAACTGGAACACTGTTGTCCTGAGTGAATCAGTTTTAGATGGAATAAACAGGAGTACCACATTCGAAAAGCTTAGCACTACAAATGACCACAGTCAGGTTCCTACTTATGAACATGAGACGGATGACTATGGGTCTGATTTACAGTCTAAGATAATGAGTTCCCATAGACCAGCAACAGAATTTGAAGTAGGGGTAGAATATAGTTTAGATGATGCATGGTCGGCAAATGTGGAAAAATCGATTGAGGCAATGTCAAGAAGTATTGAGGAAGCTAAGAGTAAAAAGGACAGTTTCTATACTGAAGATTTAGACATAAGTAAAATGAATTTAGATGAGTCCCCAGCAAAACGACTGAGTAAAAGTGGCAGCATGAGTGAAATTGAACTTGAATTTGGAAGCAGGATAAACTCAGGAACATGGAAAAAGAAGAAATCTCAGAATGATTTTTCTGTGCTTCCAAATGCCGATGAAACTTGCAGAACTCTGCCACTTGTGAAAAGGGCTGAAAGTCTGAATTTGTCAGCAATGAATAGATGTCAGTCCAGTGAATATTCAATCAATTCATCCATATATGGATGGAAGCAACTTGACTCTGACCTAGATGGTGATGATATTTGGGTAAAACGCGACACCAAGTGTGGCATGAACACTACAAAGTCTAAAAAGAAAGGGTTCCATGGGTCGTCAGGTTTTCTACCATTTAAGAACGCTGTGAAAAGTATTTTTGGATCTAAGAAAGGTGACAAGGACAAACAAAGTAAATCATTCTCGGTGAGTGATAAAGACGCAAAAAAGTTTGATGAATTGAAAAAGATGTCGGAATCAATGAATGTTAGTCAAAGAAAGAGAAAGATGCTAAACCAACTAAGGCTGAATTAAAACAAATGAAAGCAGAATTGAAAGCGTGTAAAGCGGAGGCAAAAGCTGAAGCAAAAGCATTGAAAAAACAAGAAAAACTGAATAAAAGTGCAATGAAGGGTAAAAACAAGTCAAAGACTGAACAAAGTAAGGTTGATGTGAGTAATGTGGCGAGGTCAGACTGCAGTGACTCATCATCAAGTTTGAAAAGGTCGGCTGATGATTTGATTGACATTGATCGCGAAAGTGACGAGGAAGAATTTGTGAATATGACGAGTAGTTCCACCAGCAAGAGTGAAAGTTCTGATTTTGGAACTATGAGTTTAAGCAAGAAAAGTGACAAGTCGGATATTCAAATGAATGTGACAAATAAATCTTTACCTCAAACGGTGTTCCCCCAGCAAAATCATGGCATATTGGTACAGGAAACAAAAACTAGTCCACAAGCCAAAGTACCACCTTTTAACTATAATCCTCCTCAATCAACAAATAGTTCCGCTCAGAATGAACAAAATAGAGGGAAAACTGAAGCTCACATGGTGGATATTCGGACTGATTTACAAATGGCTCGGCGGAAGTTGTCACTGAGATCAGAGGGGACAGAGGAAGAAGAAAGGAATGATGGGAAGAAAAAAAGTATTGTTACCACGGTGTAGGAATAAATAGATCCGACTTTTGACCAGGTCTGACACAAAATGGGCTTTAGTCAAGCCAAACAAAAATAAATTTTGGTTCTGACCGAGAAACAGGAGAGCCATCCATAAAGGAAAATAATGGACCTGAATATGCTCCTCTTAATTGCACATACTGCCATAGCACCAGCTGCAGTAATAGCAAATAACAATTACAACTATGATCCTTCATGAGTAATGAACATATTGATGCGAAAGGGGATGAACATTTAGAGCAGCCATATGATACATTATCAGCTGCAGTAATAGCAAATAACAATTAAACTATGATCCTCCAAGAATCTCGGAATTTCGTTTTCAAATTGATTTTTGAAACAATGGAGGGTGCAAACGCATGAAATCATTCACCAGACTTATGTCCATGGATATGTGTAATAAAATTTAGATTTTGCAGCTTAATTGAATATAGGGTCTTAAAGAAAAGAACATAAAATGTATTTTTCTGCAATGAATGTTTTGCCAAAATAGACCATATTTGGGGCAGGGCTAGAAACCCTGCCCCAATCCTCAACCCGACATTGCAACGCATCATTCTCAAGTGACTGTACAGCCGTTCTAGCGTCAGGATTTCGGGGAAGAAAGCCTGGGTTATTTGTAGGGGATCGGGTTTTGGGGTAGGGGTTAGGGTTTGAGGTATGGGTAAGGGTTAGAGTTAACTTTTATATTTTATTATGGGTTGCGGCTACGGGTTCTATTGGAGGTTAGGACAGGGACAGTAAATTTTGATTTATAGGTCACCGGTTTGGGTTAGGGGTAAGGGTCAAATCCAAACGAACATTTACAAATTTACTAATTCAATAACAATAGAAAAATAACTTACCATACAAAGAATACTATTTATTATCCGATACAACTGTCCTCTGTGACCGTCTGTCTTCAACTGAAAGAAATACACAGAGGTAAGCGATGTAATACATGTATATGTAAGCAGCCAATGAAATTTCATCATAGGGGCACTCGCTTATACTACATTTTAGACCCCAACATATATATATCAAATGAAAGGTCTTTAAATAAGCTTTCTTTCATACATAATATGTATCGATAAAAAATCAACGAGTAACGAAATATTTGCAAAAAATGAAAACTTTCAGTGGGTAAACCACCAACCAAAGTTTGAACACTTATAAGTCAAAAACTAATGAATTCACAATTGTTTGCAAATTCCCCCCAAAAAATTTGTTTAATTCCCTTTAATTTGATATAAAAAATGTTGGGGAAAAAATAAAATGAGTATGTATTTTTACGAGTTAGACAAAGATATCCCCAAAAATCTTTTGATGAATAAAATGTCAACTAGAGTTTTAACACTTATAAGTCAAAAACTGATGAGTTAACAATCTTTTCAATGGTCTCAAACAAAATTTTGTTTAATTTCCGTCCATTTGATAAAAAATAATTGGAAAACAATAAAAATGAGTATTTATTTTGGCGAGTTAAAAAAGGGTACCCAAAACGAAATTTTCAGCGCGTAAAAGGTCAATCAAAGTTTGAACGCATATAAACCAAGCACTAATAATATCACAATATTGCCCATGATCTCAAACAAAAGGTTGTTTCATTTCCGTTCATTTGATATATAAATAATGAGGAAAAATATATAATCAGTATTTTATTTTGCGTGTTGAAAAAAGCTACCGCCATTTTTTTTTTTCACTTTAATGCAATGCCGATTTTACAAAAAAAGTCCATTAATGGACTAAATTGACAAAAACACGGGATTTTGTTTCAAATGATGTTTTTAAAGAATAAGATGGTGTAAACGTATGAAATCATTCTTCAGACTTAAGATAATGTTTATACGCAATAAAATTTAGATTTTGTTTTTCACTTGGATATCAATTGAATAAGAAAAAAACGAAACATAGATATTTATTGCAATGCAAAATTTGTAAAAATAGACCATGGGGCAGGGTTAGGGCCAGGGCTATAACTTGAAAATACTTTGCCAAAAAATGAAGTGTTTATATTGTTGAGGAGCCGTGTGGGTACAGGCCCGGAAAGTAGATACCCTGGAAATGTCGTATTTTAGAGAGACCCGGGTTAATGGACCTCAGGGCGGTCCGGCGTCGAAGCATGCTTTCACCCCGGTGAAGCCTCGGCAAATCACGATGGTTTCGGGTGGGACACTATGGGTTTTGTTGTGGGGCCGTGTGGTATCCGGACTGGAATATGGGTATCCGGGAGAAAAAATATTTTTAGAAAATGGGTTCACCTAAAATCGTGAAAAAATCATGGAAATATATTTTTGCAATATATACTGAGCCAAACTTATAACGCAACACGGTTATGGCATGTTTTTCGCATTTTAATGTAATGCAAGGCGGTCTACCACACATGATGGTCAGCAATCGCAAGTGAATGAATTGGGTACAAAAATTTGGTTTTCATAGCATAGGTCACTGAGCTCGAATCTGATTGGTCACAACGGTTATTTGGGTGGCATGTGGGTACAGGCCCGGAAAGTAGATACCCTGGAAATGTCGTATTTTAGAGAGACCCGGGTTAATGGACCTCAGGGCGGTCCGGCGTCGAAGCATGCTTTCACCCCGGTGAAGCCTCGGCAAATCACGATGGTTTCGGGTGGGACACTATGGGTTTTGTTGTGGGGCCGTGTGGTATCCGGACTGGAATATGGGTATCCGGGAGAAAAAAATATTTTTAGAAAATGGGTTCACCTAAAATCGTGAAAAAATCATGGAAATATATTTTTGCAATATATACTGAGCCAAACTTATAACGCAACACGGTTATGGCATGTTTTTCGCATTTTAATGTAATGCAAGGCGGTCTACCACACATGATGGTCAGCAATCGCAAGTGAATGAATTGGGTACAAAAATTTGGTTTTCATAGCATGGGTCACTGAGCTCGAATCTGATTGGTCACAACGGTTATTTGGGTGGCATGCGTCTCAAGGGAGATTCTGGAAGTCAGTTTTAACACAAATTGCTTCTTTATGGATCGTCCAATGAAGCTCGATGCGGTAATTGCAAAATACCGTACATTTATACCCAAAATTTTAAATCAAAGTTTGCATCATTGAAAACTAAACGTTTAATACTGTGTATTCCATTGGACGCAATAGAAAATGGAATTGGTGAAACATTCTAACGGCGAATGTTTTTAATGAAACCTTTGTGGAAACATGTTTATTCCGTCACTCGGCATTGTTAGAAAACACGCTAACATCCAATTGTTGGGTCAGGACCGTCTGTAACAAATGTTAAAATGTGAGTAAACTTGAATGGTTGGGGGCGAAAATGAGTCTTCAGCTCTGCTCAAAATTGAGCAAAATTGATCTTTTGACAGTAAAATCATTCATTGTCTAAAGTGGAGCAGGGGTAATCCTGAAAACCGACATTAATTTCTAGGGTACGAATACAGGTCACATGACGCGTTCTGGAAAATCACAATGCATTTCATTTTTTGCCAAGACCCTACCTCTGAAAAATGATTAATTTCTTGAGACGCATAACATGGAATGTTAAAACCAAGATGTTGTGAGATGTGTCGATCATCCGGCAATCTAATTCGGTAGAGACAAACTTTATTTGATAACGTTCCGAAGTATTATATGAAAAATAAACCAATGTTGCGTTATAAGTTTGGCTCAGTATAGTCCATACTAGCGGACTGACGTCGAAGCAGCTTTCCAACTCGGTGCAGCCTGCGCATATCTCGATTTATTTGGATGCGACCTTTGAGTATTGTAGAGGGAAAGTGTGAGTACCCGTCCCGGTATGTGGGTACCCGCGGAAAATCATATTTAAAAAAATAATTGAACATATTTTTGCAATATAGTCCATACTAGCAGACATGCGTCGTATACTGCTACGATAGAGATTTCATGGATTCTTTTGACCATGATAATCAAGCTGATGTTATCGAGACTTTTAATTCGACTTCTAGGTACTTGATGACCTTTTGAACATTGGCAACCCTTATTTTGAAGGTATGGTCAAACAAATTCATCGTCCTGAACTACAGTTGAACTAAGCCAATATCTCAGATAACGAAGCCCCGTTTTAAGATTTACATCTTTCTGTTGCAAATGGGTTTGTTTTTTCGTAACTTTATGACTTTCGCGATTGCTTTGATATAGTGTCTTGTTTACAAAGCCATGAACAGATTGCTGAAAAATGATTTCTTGGACAAAATGAATTTTCATATTTTTCGCATTTTAAACATTCTTTTTATATATGTGTAAACAAGACATAAATACCTACATTCAACAAGTTTTGAAAATATTCTAGCCTATCTGTGAAGGAGTTTATGCTACTTTTAAGTGAGGGCCTTTCGGAACCTGAATTTTATGGTGACTTGGTTTACAAATTAAAGAAACTTAAAGGAATAAATTATTTTTCTCTTCAGTTCGGAAAAATCATAACACGTTACAGACGTATAGGTTATAACTTGAATGTTATGCGACAGTCTGCATGCTTAGTTTTTAACCCAATCATGGTTGATAACTATGCTGCCTTCTTTAATTGCACGCCGGTGGGTCGGGCGTCAGACTCTATGATGGCCCCGACTTAAAGCTATTCATTTTAGTTGGTTGGGGCCGGAGCTTCTTGTCTGTTGCTTGGCCCACCGGGGTCCAACTGGTGTTTTTCTTTTGCTCCGGAGTTAGTAGGTTATTCGGCGCCCAGGGATCTCCATCGTCGGGCAGCTTACTCAATCTGTGAGTCCTGGTTTTTGATTCATCAGGATGTTTATCATGATTTATTTGTTTGTTCTTGATGATTCATTGACTAGTTAGAGATTCACCACGAGGACCGAAGAACTAACTAAATGTTGTGAACCACTGCAGAAGCTGAGGGTGAGGTTAGGTACCTGTAAAACCGGTTTAAGCCCGCCAGTAACTTTGTGTTACTGATCGTTCCAAGTCGATACTTCTGTAGTGGTTCTTTTTGTTTTTATGTCTTGGTGTTTAAAATTTTTTGTGCTGTTGGCGCCTTATGTGTGTTTTCATATTTTTAGTTAAGTTAAGGTAACTGAGTGGCCACCTATTGGGAAAATAGCTGCTCATTCGGTTTACGATATGTTTCATGGTATAAGTACCTGATTGTTAGTTTGGTTTTTTCCCACCTCGGTTTTTGGAGTGGGAATCTTTTTCTGATTGCGCCTTTTCCTGATCTTTGCCTACTTGTACCTTTTTTTATCAAAAAAAGTTTGATTTTGTGGACTTTCGTTCACAAAACATGCATTGTCAAACTCAAGTTTTTGCAATAATAGTCCAGTGCCATTGCGGGACAATAATTTTAGATCCCATGAGGTATGAGTGCAATTGAATTGTATTTATTATTGCGTAAAATATGGTCGTAGAAACTGGTAATTTTTAATACTAACTATGGTTCAATCTCTCTTAAGCATAAACAAATGCACGACAATTTTTATCATATTAATAAAAATGAATTGCTATATTAGTACTATGAACCAGCATTTCAGCATTTTAACCACTAACTATATGCAGTTTAAGTTATACTAGGTCAAGCAAAGCTGCAGCAGTTAATTTAAGGGTCATTGTTATGATGAACTAAGTATAGAAGTTTTATAGAAAGTAATAAACTGACTAACAAGAATAGAAGAAAAAAAATTACATATTACAAAGCTCTTGCAAAGTGATTTCAAGTAATAGAAAGCGTATAAAGATCGAACAATAAATAGGAAATATACAGCTTCAATAATGTCTACAATGGACTAAAATTGCAAAAATAAATATCATTTTATTAAAGTGACGTCACTTGATTTTCTGAAGCTCCAGAGCGGTACTATTTTGTCAGTCAATCCAATTTACATGTTTCTTGGGGTCCCAAAAGAGATCAAACATTCATTTCAAAAATTAGAGTATTGGTCCTAATTCAAACATGAAAAGTCTGTACTGGCGTTTAAAAGTTACTTGACTCTTCTTTCTAAATCGTGATAAATCATCATTTTTCTTCTTTGGCAAGATATGCTTAATCTAAGCATCGCACATTGAAGAACACCCAATGACAAGCTATGAAATAAAAAATGAGCTCTCATACTCAAGTATTAGGTGAGTAATGGGATCTTAAATATTGAAACCGCAATGACATTGGACTATTTCAGCAAAAACACGGACTCTATTTTTCTATGTTTCCATGAGTTTTAACGACTGTAAATGCCTAATTAGTTCCATTCATGGTCTAATGAATGGTGTAGGCATGATTTCCAAAATAAGTTAAGTTTTTTGAGTTGTTGTAGAGAGCTGAAATAATGCATAAAAATCGCATCTTAAGATTATCTAGTACACGCAAGACTGCAACCGTATATTTAATAGTTATGGTCATTTTAAGCAAAATTATGATTTTTATAAAGTAATATAAAACCCTTCACAGAAGAGCTAGAATGTTTTTTAAAATATGCTATGTGTAGGAAAGTATGTCTAGTTTACTAAGACATAAACAGATTTCTAAAAATACGTCTTTTTAACAAAAGTTTTTCAAAAGAACAGTTTCAAAATTGGTCGTAGGAACTTGCATTTTTGAATACAAACTACGGTTCATATTTCACAACAGCTGCCAAACTGTATTTGGCATTTCGAGCTGAAATTATATCAACTCATCATTTTCCGTCTTTGCCAAGATAGGCTAAATCTCAGCAGCATACATTGAAGAAAACCCAGTGACAAACTAGAACATAAAAAATGAGCGTTCCAACTCAAGTTTTAAGAGAGTCATAGAGCACACTGGTCAATCTATACGTTGCATTGCCGGGGTCTACGCGGACTTGCCAGGGATTGATACGCTGTTTTGTGGAATAAAATGGCGGCCAACAATAAACAAACTGCGGAAGTGGTACGTATTATCCTGCTTTTCTTCAGTTATAGTGTATTCCAAAACATCTCGTATGCCAAATGGACTATAGAATTGTATCGGAAAGACGTGCGTGGCATGCACTTGGTGATTTATCTAAGCATTTAGGAATACATTCGAGTACCGATACGGTGGGTAGGACGATTTTGAAGATTTCTTATAAATTCACGACTTTCAAATGATATAGTATTCATCTGTTCTACTTTTCTTTCTGTTTATCCATGCACGAGTCAACATTTGGCCCCATTAATGGAAAATGGTTGGCTGGCATGCTGTCAAAAGAAGGATTGATAATTCTGATGCTTTTTTGACGTATTTCAGTCTACCAGGCGCTTAAAAAAGGTACCCGGCAAACCGCGTAGCACATGGTTCCACCATCTCCGGCGTACAACGATATTTTTCGAGATATTTCTCAGAAAACAAACATCTCTTCCCAACTGTTGCTAGTTTCCGATGCTATGGGGCCAAATGTTGACTCGTGCATAGATAAACAGAAAGAAAAGTAGAACAGATGAAAACTATATCGTTTGAAAGTCGTGAATTTACAAGAAATCTTCAAAATCGTTCTACCCACCGTATCGGTACTCGAATGTATTCCTACATGCTTAGATAAATCACCAAGTGCATGCCACGCACGTCTTTCCGATACAATTCTATAGTCCCTTTGGCATACGAGATGTTTTGGAATACACTATAACTGAAGAAAAGCAGGATAATACGTACCACTTCCGCAGTTTGTTTATTGTTGGCCGCCATTTTATTCCACAAATCAGCGTATCAATCCCCGGCAAGTCCGCGTAGACCCCGGCAATGCAACGTATAGATTGACCAGTGTGGAGTTAAAAAATTATTTTACTTTTCCTATGTTAAACTATATCAAACCATCATTTTGTTTCTGTGGCAAGATATGCTCACTCTGAGCAGCCTACATTAAATAAAACCCAATGACAAGCTATACCATTAAAAATGAGCTATTCAACTCATGTATTAAGTGAGTATTGTAATGTTAAATATTTGTACCGCAATGACACTGGACTATTTCTGCAAAAACACTCACTTGGCAATGCACTTTTTTGCGAACGAAAGTCCACAGAATCAAACTTTTTGATAAAGTATAATAAAATCCCTCACAGAAGAGCTATAATATTTGTAAAACATACTAGATGTTGGTATTCATGTCTTGTTTAAAAAGCCATGAACAGATTGCTGAAATATGATTTCTTGGACAAAATGATGTTTTCATATTTTTCGCATTTTAAGCATTCTTTTTTATATATGTCTAAACAAGACATAATACCTACATTCAGCAAGTTTTGAAAATATTCTAGCTTATCTGTGAAAGAGTTTATGCTACTTTATCAAAAAAGTTTGATTTTGTGGACTTTCGTTCACAAAACATGCATTGTTAAATTCAAGTTTTTGCAATAATAGTCCAGTGCCATTGCGGGACATTATCTTTATATCCCATGATGTATGAGTGCAATTGAATTGGGAGTACACACAAATTAGTCGTGATGTTCCCACGCTCTCCTAATATAGTGATTTTATTGCTCATTTTTACTTCTATTCCTATCTAAACTGTTACGGAGCGTTTTCCTTACCCAAGTAGTGCATGTCTGAAGCTGTTTGATAGTTATTGAAAGGTCACCATTCATAATCGAATATACTATATCAACATCAAAGCCTCAAAGCCATCGTAATTATCATCAATTTTAAAAGAAACAAATCTGTTTGCAATAGAAAGATGTAAATCCAAAAAGGGGGCTTATGTATATGTGGTGCTGGCTTTATTCATCTGTAGTTCATGTGGATAAATTTGATTGAACATGCAAAATAAGGATTGCCAATGTTCAAAAGGTCATCGAGATACCTAGAAGTCGAATTAAATGCTTCGATAAAATCAGTTTGACTGTCATGGTTACGATAATATATAATATCTCTTTAGTAACAGTATAAAAATAAATCAGTTATGAGAGGGGCTCAATTTGTACCCATCGGAATTCCAACAATTTGTCTGGTTTCGAATCAAATATAAATGGTCGTTCGTCATTCGCTAATAAGAAACATCGTTATTTTTCTACAGTAAGTTCGCGTGTTTTGGTGAGTTATTTGATGGCTGATGAGGCAAATTCTAGCTCTAAACTGTCGGTTTCAAGTACAACAAGTCAATGTCATGGTATCAGCTGGTAGTCAGTTGGTATTGGCTTTGCGTTCCTTGCGCTTTCTTTCAGCTAAAATAAACATTATCCAAGAGATAAGATTATGCTACACATACATTCTGACATGACCAAAGTGTATATCGACTTTGGTCAGAGGAAGTTAAAAAGCTTTTCTGTCATTACAGACCAAATAAAGTGAACCAGGTTTTAATGCTCTTTCGAAGGTGAAGGTCCATCCTATCAAATCCAAAGTTTTTCTTCAATAAGATTATGTGGCAATGTATTTTACAGAGTAGAAAAAACGTCTGTGGCTCGTCGCAAGAAACCCTCCACACTTCAGTTTACTGAGCATCTCGCTAGAATGTTGACCAAAACCTTTTTTTGAAGTTCCATACACCGTCTCACAGTATTGTATGGCATGAGATTTGATATCAGTAAGATAGGAATTTAATAACTCAGACAGTTCAGTGGTAGTACAAGAACTTGAATTTGCAATTTATCTAGCTTTATGCGGTCGTTTATGAAGATTAGAAAACCAATACATCGTAGAAATAAAAATTAAAACTGAGATTGTTTAAGAGCAGTGAACACATTAATGAGAAAGGGGATGGGCCATACCGCGGTTTCGACTATTGAAGTCTCGTCAGTGACCCTTAAGCCTTGGCCATATGGAGCCAAAGAGAATTAATTAAATTTTGTAACTTTAAACAGGGCAGTCAATACAAATACTTGTATTCTCTAAAT
>OZ024870.1:67500-427500 GCA_964017185.1 Rugalucina vietnamica
CTGATAGGGGTTTAGATTATATCGAAAACTAAATATCTCCCCCAAAATGGTCGGGGTTGACGCATTTTATTATTGATTCACAACAACTGGGCTAAAGTCTTTACAAACCCTAAATAAAATCCCAAAACCCTACGTTATTTGACCGAAGCCCTGATAGGGGTTTCAAGTAAATTAGATTGAAAATTTAATTTCTCCCCAAAATGGTCGGGGTTGACGCATTTTATGATTGATTCAAATCAATTGGGCTAAACTCTTTTCAAACCCCGAATAAAATCCCCAAATTCTACGTGATTTGACCAAAGCCCTGATAGGGAGGGGTTCAAATTATATTGAAGATCAAATCTCTCCCACAAAATGGTCGGGGTTGACGCATTTTATTATTGATTCACAACAATTGGGCTAAACTCCTTTCAAACCCCAAATAAAATCCCAAAACCCTACTTGATTTGACCAAAGCCCTGATAGGGGTTTAGATTATATCGAAAACTAAATCTCTTCCCCAAAATGGTCGGGGTTGACGCATTTTATTATTGATTCACAACAATTGGGCTAAACTCTTTACAAACCCTAAATAAAATCCCAAAACCCTACGTTATTTGACCAAAGCCCTGATAGGGGTTTCAAGTAAATCAGATTGAAAATTAAATGTCTCCCCAAAATGGTCGGGGTTGACGCATATTATGATTGATTCACAACAATTGGGCTAAATTCTTTTCAAGCCCTGAATAAAATCCCAAAACCCTACGTGATTTGACCAAAGCCCTGATAGGGGTTCAAATTATATCGAAAATCACACCTCTCCCACAAAATGGTCGGGGTTGACGCATTTTATTATTGATTCACAACAATTAGGCTAAACGCTTTTCAAACCCTGAATAAAATCCCAAAACCGTACGTTATTTGACCAAAACGCTGATAGGGGTACGAAATTATGTTAATTAATATATCTGAAAACAGTATATTGTTTGTGCAAACTGAATGAAACTATAGATTGAGTTCCCTTAAGAGCAATGAAAACAGTCTACGAACTGAAGTTACATACGGCATTATGCTTAGTGATATATATATATGAACACATTGTGTTGTTCGTCAGAAATAAAGGATCACGCGAAATATGTTAAGAAATCTATATGAAAAAGCATATAAAGCTTGTCCGAACTAACGTTACATATGAATTCATGTTATCTAATATCAAAGATTAGCATCTCTGAATAGACCCCAACTGAGACAAGTTTTATCATTAATAATATAAAGGAGAACACAAAAGGAAAACATGTAGAAAGAAAAAAAATCAGGTCATAGCCGAGATGGGCAAGTTGTTTATCTTCGCACATCAGCTTACACCCTGACCCTAACCCTAACCCAAAAAATGCTACGGCCCGTAGAGTCCATGGATGTTGCACAAGGCCCATATAGTCCATTGGATTGTATTGATTTTTTCTGAGTTCTGCGGCCCCTATAGTCCATGGATATTGCAAGTCCAATATAGTCCAATGAATTGCTAGGCATGAGAACCTTTGTTCTTTAACTTGCTCCTGGAAAATAGGTACTGCGAATGGAATACCGCTCTAAAAGCAATTTTCTTAGAGGTCTATTTAGTCTTTACGTTCTGTTTTCATGTAACCAAAGACACAACGCTCGTATACCAACCTGGGTCAGCCTGCATTAAGTCGAAAATCAACATCTACCGCCAATATTATATCCATTGTACGATCAAATACACACAACTTACAAATGTTCACTTCTAGGGCTACTGATGAGGGCTCATTACCCGAAATTGTGCAATATGGTCCATACTATCTACCTTTGAATGATTTAACTGCTTCCAAAGGATCCAACCTTTATATTTTACTTACTTCTCTTGGAAGCACACACCAGTTAAGCATTGTCTTAAGCGTAGGCACATCTATACTGAAAAATCGTGGATGGCCACTCACTGTCAGCCGCGCAAAGTATGCTCAAATACAATGCTTGCTCAAATTTTGAATGACAAGCGAGATTGACGTCATAAGGGCTACATGTTGCCAGAAGATTGAAAGTGCGCACAATCAAACAAGGTGTGTTTCAAGCGCCTAACCTTAACCCTAACCCTACGTTACATACGAATTCATGTTATTTAATATTAAAGATTAGCATCTCTGAATGGACCCAAACTGAGACAAGGTTTATCACTGATAATATAAAGGAGAACAAAAAAGGGGGGAAAAAAGAAATAAAAAAAATTGTAGAAAGAAAAGAATCAGATCATAACCAAGATGGGCAAGTTGCCCATCTTCGTACATCAGCTTATACCCTAATCCTAACCCTAACCCTCTCTGAATAGACCCCAAATGGGACATGTTTTATCATTAATAATATAAAGGAGAACAAAAAAGAACAAATGCAGAAATAAAAAAAAAATAATCAGATCATAACCAAGATGGGCAAGTTGCCCATCTTCGCACACCCGCTTATACCCTAACCCTAACCCTAACCCTAACCTAACCCTAACCCTAACCCTAACCCTAACCCTAACCCTAACCCTATTGTAGAAAGAAAAGAATCAGATCATAACCAAGATGGGCAAGTTGCCCATCTTCGTACATCAGCTTATACCCTAATCCTAACCCTAACCCTCTCTGAATAGACCCCAAATGGGACATGTTTTATCATTAATAATATAAAGGAGAACAAAAAAGAACAAATGCAGAAATAAAAAAAAATAATCAGATCATAACCAAGATGGGCAAGTTGCCCATCTTCGCACACCCGCTTATACCCCTAACCCTAACCCTAACCCTAACTCTAACCCTAACCCTAACCCTAACCCTAACCCTAACCCTAACCCTAAACCCTAACCCTAACCCTAACTCTAACCCTAACCCTAACCCTAACCCTAACCCTAAACCCTAACCCTAACCCTAACCCTAACCCTAACCCTAACTCTTTTCAAACCCTGAATAAAATCCCAAAACCCTACGTGATTTGACCAAAGCCCTGATAGGGAGGGGTTCAAATTATATCGAAGATCAAATCTCTCCCACAAAATGGTCGGGGTTGACGCATTTTATTATTGATTCACATCAATTGAGCTTAACTCTTTTCAAACCCTAAATAAAATCCCAAAACCCTACGTGATTTGACCAAAGCCCTGATAGGGGTTTAGATTATAACGAAAATTAAATATCTCCCACAAAATGGTCGGGGTTGACGCATTTTATTATTGATTCACAACAATTGGGCTAAACTCTTTACAAACCCTAAATAAAATCCCAAAACCCTACGTTATTTGACCAAAGCCCTGATAGGGGTTTTCAAGAAAATTAGATTGAAAATTTAATTTCTCCCCAAAATGGTCGGGGTCGACGCATTTTATGATTGATTCACAACAATTGGGCTAAACTCTTTTCAAACCCTGAATAAAATCCACAAACCCTACGTGATTTGACCAAAGCCCTGATAGGGAGGGGTTCAAATTATATCAAAGATCAAATCTCTCCCACAAAATGGTCGGGGTTGACGCATTTTATTATTGACTCACAACAATTGAGCTAAACTCTTTTCAAACCCTAAATAAAATCCCAAAACCCTACGTGATTTGACCAAAGCCCTGATAGGGGTTTAGATTATATCGAAAACTAAATATCTCCCCCAAAATGGTCGGGGTTGACGCATTTTATTATTGATTCACAACAATTGGGCTAAACTCTTTACAAACCCTAAATGAAATGCCAAAACCCTACGTGATTTGATCAAAGCCCTGATAGGGGTTTCAAGAAAATTAGATTGAAAATTTAATTTCTCCCCAAAATGGTCGGGGTTGACGCATTTTATGATTGATTCACAACAATCGGGCTAAACTCTTTTCAAACCCTGAATAAAATTTCCAAACCCTACGTGATTTGACCAAAGCCCTGATAGGGAGGGGTTCAAATTATATCGAAGATCAAATCTCTCCCACAAAATGGTCGGGGTTGACGCATTTTATTATTGATTCACAACAATTGAGCTAAACTCTTTTCAAACCCTAAATAAAATCCCAAAACCCTACGTGATTTGACCAAAGCCCTGATAGGGGTTTAGATTATATCGAAAACTAAATATCTCCCCCAAAATGGTCGGGGTTGACGCATTTTATTATTGATTCACAACAATGAGGCTAAACTCTTTACAAACCCTAAATAAAATCCCAAAACCCTACGTTATTTGACCGAAGCCCTGATAGGGGTTTCAAGTAAATTAGATTGAAAATTTAATTTCTCCCCAAAATGGTCGGGGTTGACGCATTTTATATTTGATTCACAACAATTGGGCTAAACTCTTTTCAAACCCTGAATAAAATCCACAAACCCTACGTGATTTGACTAAAGCCCTGATAGGGAGGGATTCAAATTATATCGAAGATCAAATCTCTCCGACAAAATAGTCGGGGTTGACGCATTTTATAATTGATTCTCAACAATTGAGCTAAACTCTTTTCAAACCCTAAATAAAATCCCAAAACCCTACGTGATTTGACCAAAGCCCTGATAGGGGATTAGATTATATCGAAAACTAAATATCTACCCAAAATGGTCGGGGTTGACGCATTTTATTATTGATTCACAACAATTGGGCTAAACTCTTTACAAACCCTAAATAAAATCCCAAAACCCTACGTTATTTGACCGAAGCCCTGATAGGGGTTTCCAGTAAATAAGATTGAAAATTTAATTTCTCCCCAAAAATGGTCGGGGTTGACGCATTTTATGATTGATTCACAACAATTGGGCTAAACTCTTTTCAAACCCTGAATAAAATCCACAAACCCTACGTGATTTGACCAAAGCCCTGATAGGGAGGGGTTCAAATTATATCGAAGATCAAATCTCTCCCACAAAATGGTCGGGGTTGACGCATCTTATTATTGATTCACAACAACTGAGCTAAACACTTTTCAAACCCTGAATAAAATCCCAAAACCCTACGTGATTTGACCAAAGCCCTGATAGGGGTTTAGATTATATCGAAAACTAAATATCTCCCCCAAAATGGTCGGGGTTGACGCATTTTATTATTGATTCACAACAACTGGGCTAAAGTCTTTACAAACCCTAAATAAAATCCCAAAACCCTACGTTATTTGACCGAAGCCCTGATAGGGGTTTCAAGTAAATTAGATTGAAAATTTAATTTCTCCCCAAAATGGTCGGGGTTGACGCATTTTATGATTGATTCAAATCAATTGGGCTAAACTCTTTTCAAACCCCGAATAAAATCCCCAAATTCTACGTGATTTGACCAAAGCCCTGATAGGGAGGGGTTCAAATTATATTGAAGATCAAATCTCTCCCACAAAATGGTCGGGGTTGACGCATTTTATTATTGATTCACAACAATTGGGCTAAACTCCTTTCAAACCCCAAATAAAATCCCAAAACCCTACTTGATTTGACCAAAGCCCTGATAGGGGTTTAGATTATATCGAAAACTAAATCTCTTCCCCAAAATGGTCGGGGTTGACGCATTTTATTATTGATTCACAACAATTGGGCTAAACTCTTTACAAACCCTAAATAAAATCCCAAAACCCTACGTTATTTGACCAAAGCCCTGATAGGGGTTTCAAGTAAATCAGATTGAAAATTAAATGTCTCCCCAAAATGGTCGGGGTTGACGCATTTTATGATTGATTCACAACAATTGGGCTAAATTCTTTTCAAGCCCTGAATAAAATCCCAAAACCCTACGTGATTTGACCAAAGCCCTGATAGGGGTTCAAATTATATCGAAAATCACACCTCTCCCACAAAATGGTCGGGGTTGACGCATTTTATTATTGATTCACAACAATTAGGCTAAACGCTTTTCAAACCCTGAATAAAATCCCAAAACCGTACGTTATTTGACCAAAACGCTGATAGGGGTACGAAATTATGTTAATTAATATATCTGAAAACAGTATATTGTTTGTGCAAACTGAATGAAACTATAGATTGAGTTCCCTTAAGAGCAATGAAAACAGTCTACGAACTGAAGTTACATACGGCATTATGCTTAGTGATATATATATATGAACACATTGTGTTGTTCGTCAGAAATAAAGGATCACGCGAAATATGTTAAGAAATCTATATGAAAAAGCATATAAAGCTTGTCCGAACTAACGTTACATATGAATTCATGTTATGTAATATCAAAGATTAGCATCTCTGAATAGACCCCAACTGAGACAAGTTTTATCATTAATAATATAAAGGAGAACACAAAAGGAAAACATGTAGAAAGAAAAAAAATCAGGTCATAGCCGAGATGGGCAAGTTGTTTATCTTCGCACATCAGCTTACACCCTGACCCTAACCCTAACCCAAAAAATGCTACGGCCCGTAGAGTCCATGGATGTTGCACAAGGCCCATATAGTCCATTGGATTGTATTGATTTTTTCTGAGTTCTGCGGCCCCTATAGTCCATGGATATTGCAAGTCCAATATAGTCCAATGAATTGCTAGGCATGAGAACCTTTGTTCTTTAACTTGCTCCTGGAAAATAGGTACTGCGAATGGAATACCGCTCTAAAAGCAATTTTCTTAGAGGTCTATTTAGTCTTTACGTTCTGTTTTCATGTAACCAAAGACACAACGCTCGTATACCAACCTGGGTCAGCCTGCATTAAGTCGAAAATCAACATCTACCGCCAATATTATATCCATTGTACGATCAAATACACACAACTTACAAATGTTCACTTCTAGGGCTACTGATGAGGGCTCATTACCCGAAATTGTGCAATATGGTCCATACTATCTCCCTTTGAATGATTTAACTGCTTCCAAAGGATCCAACCTTTATATTTTACTTACTTCTCTTGGAAGCACACACCAGTTAAGCATTGTCTTAAGCGTAGGCACATCTATACTGAAAAATCGTGGATGGCCACTCACTGTCAGCCGCGCAAAGTATGCTCAAATACAATGCTTGCTCAAATTTTGAATGACAAGCGAGATTGACGTCATAAGGGCTACATGTTGCCAGAAGATTGAAAGTGCGCACAATCAAACAAGGTGTGTTTCAAGCGCCTAACCTTAACCCTAACCCTACGTTACATACGAATTCATGTTATTTAATATTAAAGATTAGCATCTCTGAATGGACCCAAACTGAGACAAGGTTTATCACTGATAATATAAAGGAGAACAAAAAAGGGGGGAAAAAAGAAATAAAAAAAATTGTAGAAAGAAAAGAATCAGATCATAACCAAGATGGGCAAGTTGCCCATCTTCGTACATCAGCTTATACCCTAATCCTAACCCTAACCCTCTCTGAATAGACCCCAAATGGGACATGTTTTATCATTAATAATATAAAGGAGAACAAAAAAGAACAAATGCAGAAATAAAAAAAAAATAATCAGATCATAACCAAGATGGGCAAGTTGCCCATCTTCGCACACCCGCTTATACCCTAACCCTAACCCTAACCCTAACCTAACCCTAACCCTAACCCTAACCCTAACCCTATTGTAGAAAGAAAAGAATCAGATCATAACCAAGATGGGCAAGTTGCCCATCTTCGTACATCAGCTTATACCCTAATCCTAACCCTAACCCTCTCTGAATAGACCCCAAATGGGACATGTTTTATCATTAATAATATAAAGGAGAACAAAAAAGAACAAATGCAGAAATAAAAAAAAATAATCAGATCATAACCAAGATGGGCAAGTTGCCCATCTTCGCACACCCGCTTATACCCCTAACCCTAACCCTAACCCTAACTCTAACCCTAACCCTAACCCTAACCCTAACCCTAACCCTAAACCCTAACCCTAACCCTAACTCTAACCCTAATCCTAACCCTAACCCTAACCCTAACCCTAAACCCTAACCCTAACCCTAACCCTAACCCTAACCCTAACTCTTTTCAAACCCTGAATAAAATCCCAAAACCCTACGTGATTTGACCAAAGCCCTGATAGGGAGGGGTTCAAATTATATCGAAGATCAAATCTCTCCCACAAAATGGTCGGGGTTGACGCATTTTATTATTGATTCACATCAATTGAGCTTAACTCTTTTCAAACCCTAAATAAAATCCCAAAACCCTACGTGATTTGACCAAAGCCCTGATAGGGGTTTAGATTATAACGAAAATTAAATATCTCCCACAAAATGGTCGGGGTTGACGCATTTTATTATTGATTCACAACAATTGGGCTAAACTCTTTACAAACCCTAAATAAAATCCCAAAACCCTACGTTATTTGACCAAAGCCCTGATAGGGGTTTTCAAGAAAATTAGATTGAAAATTTAATTTCTCCCCAAAATGGTCGGGGTCGACGCATTTTATGATTGATTCACAACAATTGGGCTAAACTCTTTTCAAACCCTGAATAAAATCCACAAACCCTACGTGATTTGACCAAAGCCCTGATAGGGAGGGGTTCAAATTATATCAAAGATCAAATCTCTCCCACAAAATGGTCGGGGTTGACGCATTTTATTATTGACTCACAACAATTGAGCTAAACTCTTTTCAAACCCTAAATAAAATCCCAAAACCCTACGTGATTTGACCAAAGCCCTGATAGGGGTTTAGATTATATCGAAAACTAAATATCTCCCCCAAAATGGTCGGGGTTGACGCATTTTATTATTGATTCACAACAATTGGGCTAAACTCTTTACAAACCCTAAATGAAATGCCAAAACCCTACGTGATTTGATCAAAGCCCTGATAGGGGTTTCAAGAAAATTAGATTGAAAATTTAATTTCTCCCCAAAATGGTCGGGGTTGACGCATTTTATGATTGATTCACAACAATCGGGCTAAACTCTTTTCAAACCCTGAATAAAATTTCCAAACCCTACGTGATTTGACCAAAGCCCTGATAGGGAGGGGTTCAAATTATATCGAAGATCAAATCTCTCCCACAAAATGGTCGGGGTTGACGCATTTTATTATTGATTCACAACAATTGAGCTAAACTCTTTTCAAACCCTAAATAAAATCCCAAAACCCTACGTGATTTGACCAAAGCCCTGATAGGGGTTTAGATTATATCGAAAACTAAATATCTCCCCCAAAATGGTCGGGGTTGACGCATTTTATTATTGATTCACAACAATGAGGCTAAACTCTTTACAAACCCTAAATAAAATCCCAAAACCCTACGTTATTTGACCGAAGCCCTGATAGGGGTTTCAAGTAAATTAGATTGAAAATTTAATTTCTCCCCAAAATGGTCGGGGTTGACGCATTTTATATTTGATTCACAACAATTGGGCTAAACTCTTTTCAAACCCTGAATAAAATCCACAAACCCTACGTGATTTGACTAAAGCCCTGATAGGGAGGGATTCAAATTATATCGAAGATCAAATCTCTCCGACAAAATAGTCGGGGTTGACGCATTTTATAATTGATTCTCAACAATTGAGCTAAACTCTTTTCAAACCCTAAATAAAATCCCAAAACCCTACGTGATTTGACCAAAGCCCTGATAGGGGATTAGATTATATCGAAAACTAAATATCTACCCAAAATGGTCGGGGTTGACGCATTTTATTATTGATTCACAACAATTGGGCTAAACTCTTTACAAACCCTAAATAAAATCCCAAAACCCTACGTTATTTGACCGAAGCCCTGATAGGGGTTTCCAGTAAATAAGATTGAAAATTTAATTTCTCCCCAAAAATGGTCGGGGTTGACGCATTTTATGATTGATTCACAACAATTGGGCTAAACTCTTTTCAAACCCTGAATAAAATCCACAAACCCTACGTGATTTGACCAAAGCCCTGATAGGGAGGGGTTCAAATTATATCGAAGATCAAATCTCTCCCACAAAATGGTCGGGGTTGACGCATTTTATTATTGATTCACAACAACTGAGCTAAACACTTTTCAAACCCTGAATAAAATCCCAAAACCCTACGTGATTTGACCAAAGCCCTGATAGGGGTTTAGATTATATCGAAAACTAAATATCTCCCCCAAAATGGTCGGGGTTGACGCATTTTATTATTGATTCACAACAACTGGGCTAAAGTCTTTACAAACCCTAAATAAAATCCCAAAACCCTACGTTATTTGACCGAAGCCCTGATAGGGGTTTCAAGTAAATTAGATTGAAAATTTAATTTCTCCCCAAAATGGTCGGGGTTGACGCATTTTATGATTGATTCAAATCAATTGGGCTAAACTCTTTTCAAACCCCGAATAAAATCCCCAAATTCTACGTGATTTGACCAAAGCCCTGATAGGGAGGGGTTCAAATTATATTGAAGATCAAATCTCTCCCACAAAATGGTCGGGGTTGACGCATTTTATTATTGATTCACAACAATTGGGCTAAACTCCTTTCAAACCCCAAATAAAATCCCAAAACCCTACTTGATTTGACCAAAGCCCTGATAGGGGTTTAGATTATATCGAAAACTAAATCTCTTCCCCAAAATGGTCGGGGTTGACGCATTTTATTATTGATTCACAACAATTGGGCTAAACTCTTTACAAACCCTAAATAAAATCCCAAAACCCTACGTTATTTGACCAAAGCCCTGATAGGGGTTTCAAGTAAATCAGATTGAAAATTAAATGTCTCCCCAAAATGGTCGGGGTTGACGCATTTTATGATTGATTCACAACAATTGGGCTAAATTCTTTTCAAGCCCTGAATAAAATCCCAAAACCCTACGTGATTTGACCAAAGCCCTGATAGGGGTTCAAATTATATCGAAAATCACACCTCTCCCACAAAATGGTCGGGGTTGACGCATTTTATTATTGATTCACAACAATTAGGCTAAACGCTTTTCAAACCCTGAATAAAATCCCAAAACCGTACGTTATTTGACCAAAACGCTGATAGGGGTACGAAATTATGTTAATTAATATATCTGAAAACAGTATATTGTTTGTGCAAACTGAATGAAACTATAGATTGAGTTCCCTTAAGAGCAATGAAAACAGTCTACGAACTGAAGTTACATACGGCATTATGCTTAGTGATATATATATATGAACACATTGTGTTGTTCGTCAGAAATAAAGGATCACGCGAAATATGTTAAGAAATCTATATGAAAAAGCATATAAAGCTTGTCCGAACTAACGTTACATATGAATTCATGTTATGTAATATCAAAGATTAGCATCTCTGAATAGACCCCAACTGAGACAAGTTTTATCATTAATAATATAAAGGAGAACACAAAAGGAAAACATGTAGAAAGAAAAAAAATCAGGTCATAGCCGAGATGGGCAAGTTGTTTATCTTCGCACATCAGCTTACACCCTGACCCTAACCCTAACCCAAAAAATGCTACGGCCCGTAGAGTCCATGGATGTTGCACAAGGCCCATATAGTCCATTGGATTGTATTGATTTTTTCTGAGTTCTGCGGCCCCTATAGTCCATGGATATTGCAAGTCCAATATAGTCCAATGAATTGCTAGGCATGAGAACCTTTGTTCTTTAACTTGCTCCTGGAAAATAGGTACTGCGAATGGAATACCGCTCTAAAAGCAATTTTCTTAGAGGTCTATTTAGTCTTTACGTTCTGTTTTCATGTAACCAAAGACACAACGCTCGTATACCAACCTGGGTCAGCCTGCATTAAGTCGAAAATCAACATCTACCGCCAATATTATATCCATTGTACGATCAAATACACACAACTTACAAATGTTCACTTCTAGGGCTACTGATGAGGGCTCATTACCCGAAATTGTGCAATATGGTCCATACTATCTCCCTTTGAATGATTTAACTGCTTCCAAAGGATCCAACCTTTATATTTTACTTACTTCTCTTGGAAGCACACACCAGTTAAGCATTGTCTTAAGCGTAGGCACATCTATACTGAAAAATCGTGGATGGCCACTCACTGTCAGCCGCGCAAAGTATGCTCAAATACAATGCTTGCTCAAATTTTGAATGACAAGCGAGATTGACGTCATAAGGGCTACATGTTGCCAGAAGATTGAAAGTGCGCACAATCAAACAAGGTGTGTTTCAAGCGCCTAACCTTAACCCTAACCCTACGTTACATACGAATTCATGTTATTTAATATTAAAGATTAGCATCTCTGAATGGACCCAAACTGAGACAAGGTTTATCACTGATAATATAAAGGAGAACAAAAAAGGGGGGAAAAAAGAAATAAAAAAAATTGTAGAAAGAAAAGAATCAGATCATAACCAAGATGGGCAAGTTGCCCATCTTCGTACATCAGCTTATACCCTAATCCTAACCCTAACCCTCTCTGAATAGACCCCAAATGGGACATGTTTTATCATTAATAATATAAAGGAGAACAAAAAAGAACAAATGCAGAAATAAAAAAAAAATAATCAGATCATAACCAAGATGGGCAAGTTGCCCATCTTCGCACACCCGCTTATACCCTAACCCTAACCCTAACCCTAACCTAACCCTAACCCTAACCCTAACCCTAACCCTATTGTAGAAAGAAAAGAATCAGATCATAACCAAGATGGGCAAGTTGCCCATCTTCGTACATCAGCTTATACCCTAATCCTAACCCTAACCCTCTCTGAATAGACCCCAAATGGGACATGTTTTATCATTAATAATATAAAGGAGAACAAAAAAGAACAAATGCAGAAATAAAAAAAAATAATCAGATCATAACCAAGATGGGCAAGTTGCCCATCTTCGCACACCCGCTTATACCCCTAACCCTAACCCTAACCCTAACTCTAACCCTAACCCTAACCCTAACCCTAACCCTAACCCTAAACCCTAACCCTAACCCTAACTCTAACCTTAACCCTAACCCTAACCCTAACCCTAACCCTAAACCCTAACCCTAACCCTAACCCTAACCCTAACCCTAACTCTTTTCAAACCCTGAATAAAATCCCAAAACCCTACGTGATTTGACCAAAGCCCTGATAGGGAGGGGTTCAAATTATATCGAAGATCAAATCTCTCCCACAAAATGGTCGGGGTTGACGCATTTTATTATTGATTCACATCAATTGAGCTTAACTCTTTTCAAACCCTAAATAAAATCCCAAAACCCTACGTGATTTGACCAAAGCCCTGATAGGGGTTTAGATTATAACGAAAATTAAATATCTCCCACAAAATGGTCGGGGTTGACGCATTTTATTATTGATTCACAACAATTGGGCTAAACTCTTTACAAACCCTAAATAAAATCCCAAAACCCTACGTTATTTGACCAAAGCCCTGATAGGGGTTTTCAAGAAAATTAGATTGAAAATTTAATTTCTCCCCAAAATGGTCGGGGTCGACGCATTTTATGATTGATTCACAACAATTGGGCTAAACTCTTTTCAAACCCTGAATAAAATCCACAAACCCTACGTGATTTGACCAAAGCCCTGATAGGGAGGGGTTCAAATTATATCAAAGATCAAATCTCTCCCACAAAATGGTCGGGGTTGACGCATTTTATTATTGACTCACAACAATTGAGCTAAACTCTTTTCAAACCCTAAATAAAATCCCAAAACCCTACGTGATTTGACCAAAGCCCTGATAGGGGTTTAGATTATATCGAAAACTAAATATCTCCCCCAAAATGGTCGGGGTTGACGCATTTTATTATTGATTCACAACAATTGGGCTAAACTCTTTACAAACCCTAAATGAAATGCCAAAACCCTACGTGATTTGATCAAAGCCCTGATAGGGGTTTCAAGAAAATTAGATTGAAAATTTAATTTCTCCCCAAAATGGTCGGGGTTGACGCATTTTATGATTGATTCACAACAATCGGGCTAAACTCTTTTCAAACCCTGAATAAAATTTCCAAACCCTACGTGATTTGACCAAAGCCCTGATAGGGAGGGGTTCAAATTATATCGAAGATCAAATCTCTCCCACAAAATGGTCGGGGTTGACGCATTTTATTATTGATTCACAACAATTGAGCTAAACTCTTTTCAAACCCTAAATAAAATCCCAAAACCCTACGTGATTTGACCAAAGCCCTGATAGGGGTTTAGATTATATCGAAAACTAAATATCTCCCCCAAAATGGTCGGGGTTGACGCATTTTATTATTGATTCACAACAATGAGGCTAAACTCTTTACAAACCCTAAATAAAATCCCAAAACCCTACGTTATTTGACCGAAGCCCTGATAGGGGTTTCAAGTAAATTAGATTGAAAATTTAATTTCTCCCCAAAATGGTCGGGGTTGACGCATTTTATATTTGATTCACAACAATTGGGCTAAACTCTTTTCAAACCCTGAATAAAATCCACAAACCCTACGTGATTTGACTAAAGCCCTGATAGGGAGGGATTCAAATTATATCGAAGATCAAATCTCTCCGACAAAATAGTCGGGGTTGACGCATTTTATAATTGATTCTCAACAATTGAGCTAAACTCTTTTCAAACCCTAAATAAAATCCCAAAACCCTACGTGATTTGACCAAAGCCCTGATAGGGGATTAGATTATATCGAAAACTAAATATCTACCCAAAATGGTCGGGGTTGACGCATTTTATTATTGATTCACAACAATTGGGCTAAACTCTTTACAAACCCTAAATAAAATCCCAAAACCCTACGTTATTTGACCGAAGCCCTGATAGGGGTTTCCAGTAAATAAGATTGAAAATTTAATTTCTCCCCAAAAATGGTCGGGGTTGACGCATTTTATGATTGATTCACAACAATTGGGCTAAACTCTTTTCAAACCCTGAATAAAATCCACAAACCCTACGTGATTTGACCAAAGCCCTGATAGGGAGGGGTTCAAATTATATCGAAGATCAAATCTCTCCCACAAAATGGTCGGGGTTGACGCATTTTATTATTGATTCACAACAACTGAGCTAAACACTTTTCAAACCCTGAATAAAATCCCAAAACCCTACGTGATTTGACCAAAGCCCTGATAGGGGTTTAGATTATATCGAAAACTAAATATCTCCCCCAAAATGGTCGGGGTTGACGCATTTTATTATTGATTCACAACAACTGGGCTAAAGTCTTTACAAACCCTAAATAAAATCCCAAAACCCTACGTTATTTGACCGAAGCCCTGATAGGGGTTTCAAGTAAATTAGATTGAAAATTTAATTTCTCCCCAAAATGGTCGGGGTTGACGCATTTTATGATTGATTCAAATCAATTGGGCTAAACTCTTTTCAAACCCCGAATAAAATCCCCAAATTCTACGTGATTTGACCAAAGCCCTGATAGGGAGGGGTTCAAATTATATTGAAGATCAAATCTCTCCCACAAAATGGTCGGGGTTGACGCATTTTATTATTGATTCACAACAATTGGGCTAAACTCCTTTCAAACCCCAAATAAAATCCCAAAACCCTACTTGATTTGACCAAAGCCCTGATAGGGGTTTAGATTATATCGAAAACTAAATCTCTTCCCCAAAATGGTCGGGGTTGACGCATTTTATTATTGATTCACAACAATTGGGCTAAACTCTTTACAAACCCTAAATAAAATCCCAAAACCCTACGTTATTTGACCAAAGCCCTGATAGGGGTTTCAAGTAAATCAGATTGAAAATTAAATGTCTCCCCAAAATGGTCGGGGTTGACGCATATTATGATTGATTCACAACAATTGGGCTAAATTCTTTTCAAGCCCTGAATAAAATCCCAAAACCCTACGTGATTTGACCAAAGCCCTGATAGGGGTTCAAATTATATCGAAAATCACACCTCTCCCACAAAATGGTCGGGGTTGACGCATTTTATTATTGATTCACAACAATTAGGCTAAACGCTTTTCAAACCCTGAATAAAATCCCAAAACCGTACGTTATTTGACCAAAACGCTGATAGGGGTACGAAATTATGTTAATTAATATATCTGAAAACAGTATATTGTTTGTGCAAACTGAATGAAACTATAGATTGAGTTCCCTTAAGAGCAATGAAAACAGTCTACGAACTGAAGTTACATACGGCATTATGCTTAGTGATATATATATATGAACACATTGTGTTGTTCGTCAGAAATAAAGGATCACGCGAAATATGTTAAGAAATCTATATGAAAAAGCATATAAAGCTTGTCCGAACTAACGTTACATATGAATTCATGTTATCTAATATCAAAGATTAGCATCTCTGAATAGACCCCAACTGAGACAAGTTTTATCATTAATAATATAAAGGAGAACACAAAAGGAAAACATGTAGAAAGAAAAAAAATCAGGTCATAGCCGAGATGGGCAAGTTGTTTATCTTCGCACATCAGCTTACACCCTGACCCTAACCCTAACCCAAAAAATGCTACGGCCCGTAGAGTCCATGGATGTTGCACAAGGCCCATATAGTCCATTGGATTGTATTGATTTTTTCTGAGTTCTGCGGCCCCTATAGTCCATGGATATTGCAAGTCCAATATAGTCCAATGAATTGCTAGGCATGAGAACCTTTGTTCTTTAACTTGCTCCTGGAAAATAGGTACTGCGAATGGAATACCGCTCTAAAAGCAATTTTCTTAGAGGTCTATTTAGTCTTTACGTTCTGTTTTCATGTAACCAAAGACACAACGCTCGTATACCAACCTGGGTCAGCCTGCATTAAGTCGAAAATCAACATCTACCGCCAATATTATATCCATTGTACGATCAAATACACACAACTTACAAATGTTCACTTCTAGGGCTACTGATGAGGGCTCATTACCCGAAATTGTGCAATATGGTCCATACTATCTCCCTTTGAATGATTTAACTGCTTCCAAAGGATCCAACCTTTATATTTTACTTACTTCTCTTGGAAGCACACACCAGTTAAGCATTGTCTTAAGCGTAGGCACATCTATACTGAAAAATCGTGGATGGCCACTCACTGTCAGCCGCGCAAAGTATGCTCAAATACAATGCTTGCTCAAATTTTGAATGACAAGCGAGATTGACGTCATAAGGGCTACATGTTGCCAGAAGATTGAAAGTGCGCACAATCAAACAAGGTGTGTTTCAAGCGCCTAACCTTAACCCTAACCCTACGTTACATACGAATTCATGTTATTTAATATTAAAGATTAGCATCTCTGAATGGACCCAAACTGAGACAAGGTTTATCACTGATAATATAAAGGAGAACAAAAAAGGGGGGAAAAAAGAAATAAAAAAAATTGTAGAAAGAAAAGAATCAGATCATAACCAAGATGGGCAAGTTGCCCATCTTCGTACATCAGCTTATACCCTAATCCTAACCCTAACCCTCTCTGAATAGACCCCAAATGGGACATGTTTTATCATTAATAATATAAAGGAGAACAAAAAAGAACAAATGCAGAAATAAAAAAAAAATAATCAGATCATAACCAAGATGGGCAAGTTGCCCATCTTCGCACACCCGCTTATACCCTAACCCTAACCCTAACCCTAACCTAACCCTAACCCTAACCCTAACCCTAACCCTAACCCTAACCCTATTGTAGAAAGAAAAGAATCAGATCATAACCAAGATGGGCAAGTTGCCCATCTTCGTACATCAGCTTATACCCTAATCCTAACCCTAACCCTCTCTGAATAGACCACAAATGGGACATGTTTTATCATTAATAATATAAAGGAGAACAAAAAAGAACAAATGCAGAAATAAAAAAAAATAATCAGATCATAACCAAGATGGGCAAGTTGCCCATCTTCGCACACCCGCTTATACCCCTAACCCTAACCCTAACTCTAACCCTAACCCTAACCCTAACCCTAACCCTAACCCTAACCCTAAACCCTAACCCTAACCCTAACTCTAACCCTAACCCTAACCCTAACCCTAACCCTAAACCCTAACCCTAACCCTAACCCTAACCCTAACCCTAACTCTTTTCAAACCCTGAATAAAATCCCAAAACCCTACGTGATTTGACCAAAGCCCTGATAGGGAGGGGTTCAAATTATATCGAAGATCAAATCTCTCCCACAAAATGGTCGGGGTTGACGCATTTTATTATTGATTCACATCAATTGAGCTTAACTCTTTTCAAACCCTAAATAAAATCCCAAAACCCTACGTGATTTGACCAAAGCCCTGATAGGGGTTTAGATTATAACGAAAATTAAATATCTCCCACAAAATGGTCGGGGTTGACGCATTTTATTATTGATTCACAACAATTGGGCTAAACTCTTTACAAACCCTAAATAAAATCCCAAAACCCTACGTTATTTGACCAAAGCCCTGATAGGGGTTTTCAAGAAAATTAGATTGAAAATTTAATTTCTCCCCAAAATGGTCGGGGTCGACGCATTTTATGATTGATTCACAACAATTGGGCTAAACTCTTTTCAAACCCTGAATAAAATCCACAAACCCTACGTGATTTGACCAAAGCCCTGATAGGGAGGGGTTCAAATTATATCAAAGATCAAATCTCTCCCACAAAATGGTCGGGGTTGACGCATTTTATTATTGACTCACAACAATTGAGCTAAACTCTTTTCAAACCCTAAATAAAATCCCAAAACCCTACGTGATTTGACCAAAGCCCTGATAGGGGTTTAGATTATATCGAAAACTAAATATCTCCCCCAAAATGGTCGGGGTTGACGCATTTTATTATTGATTCACAACAATTGGGCTAAACTCTTTACAAACCCTAAATGAAATGCCAAAACCCTACGTGATTTGATCAAAGCCCTGATAGGGGTTTCAAGAAAATTAGATTGAAAATTTAATTTCTCCCCAAAATGGTCGGGGTTGACGCATTTTATGATTGATTCACAACAATCGGGCTAAACTCTTTTCAAACCCTGAATAAAATTTCCAAACCCTACGTGATTTGACCAAAGCCCTGATAGGGAGGGGTTCAAATTATATCGAAGATCAAATCTCTCCCACAAAATGGTCGGGGTTGACGCATTTTATTATTGATTCACAACAATTGAGCTAAACTCTTTTCAAACCCTAAATAAAATCCCAAAACCCTACGTGATTTGACCAAAGCCCTGATAGGGGTTTAGATTATATCGAAAACTAAATATCTCCCCCAAAATGGTCGGGGTTGACGCATTTTATTATTGATTCACAACAATGAGGCTAAACTCTTTACAAACCCTAAATAAAATCCCAAAACCCTACGTTATTTGACCGAAGCCCTGATAGGGGTTTCAAGTAAATTAGATTGAAAATTTAATTTCTCCCCAAAATGGTCGGGGTTGACGCATTTTATATTTGATTCACAACAATTGGGCTAAACTCTTTTCAAACCCTGAATAAAATCCACAAACCCTACGTGATTTGACTAAAGCCCTGATAGGGAGGGATTCAAATTATATCGAAGATCAAATCTCTCCGACAAAATAGTCGGGGTTGACGCATTTTATAATTGATTCTCAACAATTGAGCTAAACTCTTTTCAAACCCTAAATAAAATCCCAAAACCCTACGTGATTTGACCAAAGCCCTGATAGGGGATTAGATTATATCGAAAACTAAATATCTACCCAAAATGGTCGGGGTTGACGCATTTTATTATTGATTCACAACAATTGGGCTAAACTCTTTACAAACCCTAAATAAAATCCCAAAACCCTACGTTATTTGACCGAAGCCCTGATAGGGGTTTCCAGTAAATAAGATTGAAAATTTAATTTCTCCCCAAAAATGGTCGGGGTTGACGCATTTTATGATTGATTCACAACAATTGGGCTAAACTCTTTTCAAACCCTGAATAAAATCCACAAACCCTACGTGATTTGACCAAAGCCCTGATAGGGAGGGGTTCAAATTATATCGAAGATCAAATCTCTCCCACAAAATGGTCGGGGTTGACGCATTTTATTATTGATTCACAACAACTGAGCTAAACACTTTTCAAACCCTGAATAAAATCCCAAAACCCTACGTGATTTGACCAAAGCCCTGATAGGGGTTTAGATTATATCGAAAACTAAATATCTCCCCCAAAATGGTCGGGGTTGACGCATTTTATTATTGATTCACAACAACTGGGCTAAAGTCTTTACAAACCCTAAATAAAATCCCAAAACCCTACGTTATTTGACCGAAGCCCTGATAGGGGTTTCAAGTAAATTAGATTGAAAATTTAATTTCTCCCCAAAATGGTCGGGGTTGACGCATTTTATGATTGATTCAAATCAATTGGGCTAAACTCTTTTCAAACCCCGAATAAAATCCCCAAATTCTACGTGATTTGACCAAAGCCCTGATAGGGAGGGGTTCAAATTATATTGAAGATCAAATCTCTCCCACAAAATGGTCGGGGTTGACGCATTTTATTATTGATTCACAACAATTGGGCTAAACTCCTTTCAAACCCCAAATAAAATCCCAAAACCCTACTTGATTTGACCAAAGCCCTGATAGGGGTTTAGATTATATCGAAAACTAAATCTCTTCCCCAAAATGGTCGGGGTTGACGCATTTTATTATTGATTCACAACAATTGGGCTAAACTCTTTACAAACCCTAAATAAAATCCCAAAACCCTACGTTATTTGACCAAAGCCCTGATAGGGGTTTCAAGTAAATCAGATTGAAAATTAAATGTCTCCCCAAAATGGTCGGGGTTGACGCATTTTATGATTGATTCACAACAATTGGGCTAAATTCTTTTCAAGCCCTGAATAAAATCCCAAAACCCTACGTGATTTGACCAAAGCCCTGATAGGGGTTCAAATTATATCGAAAATCACACCTCTCCCACAAAATGGTCGGGGTTGACGCATTTTATTATTGATTCACAACAATTAGGCTAAACGCTTTTCAAACCCTGAATAAAATCCCAAAACCGTACGTTATTTGACCAAAACGCTGATAGGGGTACGAAATTATGTTAATTAATATATCTGAAAACAGTATATTGTTTGTGCAAACTGAATGAAACTATAGATTGAGTTCCCTTAAGAGCAATGAAAACAGTCTACGAACTGAAGTTACATACGGCATTATGCTTAGTGATATATATATATGAACACATTGTGTTGTTCGTCAGAAATAAAGGATCACGCGAAATATGTTAAGAAATCTATATGAAAAAGCATATAAAGCTTGTCCGAACTAACGTTACATATGAATTCATGTTATCTAATATCAAAGATTAGCATCTCTGAATAGACCCCAACTGAGACAAGTTTTATCATTAATAATATAAAGGAGAACACAAAAGGAAAACATGTAGAAAGAAAAAAAATCAGGTCATAGCCGAGATGGGCAAGTTGTTTATCTTCGCACATCAGCTTACACCCTGACCCTAACCCTAACCCAAAAAATGCTACGGCCCGTAGAGTCCATGGATGTTGCACAAGGCCCATATAGTCCATTGGATTGTATTGATTTTTTCTGAGTTCTGCGGCCCCTATAGTCCATGGATATTGCAAGTCCAATATAGTCCAATGAATTGCTAGGCATGAGAACCTTTGTTCTTTAACTTGCTCCTGGAAAATAGGTACTGCGAATGGAATACCGCTCTAAAAGCAATTTTCTTAGAGGTCTATTTAGTCTTTACGTTCTGTTTTCATGTAACCAAAGACACAACGCTCGTATACCAACCTGGGTCAGCCTGCATTAAGTCGAAAATCAACATCTACCGCCAATATTATATCCATTGTACGATCAAATACACACAACTTACAAATGTTCACTTCTAGGGCTACTGATGAGGGCTCATTACCCGAAATTGTGCAATATGGTCCATACTATCTCCCTTTGAATGATTTAACTGCTTCCAAAGGATCCAACCTTTATATTTTACTTACTTCTCTTGGAAGCACACACCAGTTAAGCATTGTCTTAAGCGTAGGCACATCTATACTGAAAAATCGTGGATGGCCACTCACTGTCAGCCGCGCAAAGTATGCTCAAATACAATGCTTGCTCAAATTTTGAATGACAAGCGAGATTGACGTCATAAGGGCTACATGTTGCCAGAAGATTGAAAGTGCGCACAATCAAACAAGGTGTGTTTCAAGCGCCTAACCTTAACCCTAACCCTACGTTACATACGAATTCATGTTATTTAATATTAAAGATTAGCATCTCTGAATGGACCCAAACTGAGACAAGGTTTATCACTGATAATATAAAGGAGAACAAAAAAGGGGGGAAAAAAGAAATAAAAAAAATTGTAGAAAGAAAAGAATCAGATCATAACCAAGATGGGCAAGTTGCCCATCTTCGTACATCAGCTTATACCCTAATCCTAACCCTAACCCTCTCTGAATAGACCCCAAATGGGACATGTTTTATCATTAATAATATAAAGGAGAACAAAAAAGAACAAATGCAGAAATAAAAAAAAAATAATCAGATCATAACCAAGATGGGCAAGTTGCCCATCTTCGCACACCCGCTTATACCCTAACCCTAACCCTAACCCTAACCTAACCCTAACCCTAACCCTAACCCTAACCCTATTGTAGAAAGAAAAGAATCAGATCATAACCAAGATGGGCAAGTTGCCCATCTTCGTACATCAGCTTATACCCTAATCCTAACCCTAACCCTCTCTGAATAGACCCCAAATGGGACATGTTTTATCATTAATAATATAAAGGAGAACAAAAAAGAACAAATGCAGAAATAAAAAAAAATAATCAGATCATAACCAAGATGGGCAAGTTGCCCATCTTCGCACACCCGCTTATACCCCTAACCCTAACCCTAACCCTAACTCTAACCCTAACCCTAACCCTAACCCTAACCCTAACCCTAAACCCTAACCCTAACCCTAACTCTAACCCTAACCCTAACCCTAACCCTAACCCTAACCCTAAACCCTAACCCTAACCCTAACCCTAACCCTAACCCTAACTCTTTTCAAACCCTGAATAAAATCCCAAAACCCTACGTGATTTGACCAAAGCCCTGATAGGGAGGGGTTCAAATTATATCGAAGATCAAATCTCTCCCACAAAATGGTCGGGGTTGACGCATTTTATTATTGATTCACATCAATTGAGCTTAACTCTTTTCAAACCCTAAATAAAATCCCAAAACCCTACGTGATTTGACCAAAGCCCTGATAGGGGTTTAGATTATAACGAAAATTAAATATCTCCCACAAAATGGTCGGGGTTGACGCATTTTATTATTGATTCACAACAATTGGGCTAAACTCTTTACAAACCCTAAATAAAATCCCAAAACCCTACGTTATTTGACCAAAGCCCTGATAGGGGTTTTCAAGAAAATTAGATTGAAAATTTAATTTCTCCCCAAAATGGTCGGGGTCGACGCATTTTATGATTGATTCACAACAATTGGGCTAAACTCTTTTCAAACCCTGAATAAAATCCACAAACCCTACGTGATTTGACCAAAGCCCTGATAGGGAGGGGTTCAAATTATATCAAAGATCAAATCTCTCCCACAAAATGGTCGGGGTTGACGCATTTTATTATTGACTCACAACAATTGAGCTAAACTCTTTTCAAACCCTAAATAAAATCCCAAAACCCTACGTGATTTGACCAAAGCCCTGATAGGGGTTTAGATTATATCGAAAACTAAATATCTCCCCCAAAATGGTCGGGGTTGACGCATTTTATTATTGATTCACAACAATTGGGCTAAACTCTTTACAAACCCTAAATGAAATGCCAAAACCCTACGTGATTTGATCAAAGCCCTGATAGGGGTTTCAAGAAAATTAGATTGAAAATTTAATTTCTCCCCAAAATGGTCGGGGTTGACGCATTTTATGATTGATTCACAACAATCGGGCTAAACTCTTTTCAAACCCTGAATAAAATTTCCAAACCCTACGTGATTTGACCAAAGCCCTGATAGGGAGGGGTTCAAATTATATCGAAGATCAAATCTCTCCCACAAAATGGTCGGGGTTGACGCATTTTATTATTGATTCACAACAATTGAGCTAAACTCTTTTCAAACCCTAAATAAAATCCCAAAACCCTACGTGATTTGACCAAAGCCCTGATAGGGGTTTAGATTATATCGAAAACTAAATATCTCCCCCAAAATGGTCGGGGTTGACGCATTTTATTATTGATTCACAACAATGAGGCTAAACTCTTTACAAACCCTAAATAAAATCCCAAAACCCTACGTTATTTGACCGAAGCCCTGATAGGGGTTTCAAGTAAATTAGATTGAAAATTTAATTTCTCCCCAAAATGGTCGGGGTTGACGCATTTTATATTTGATTCACAACAATTGGGCTAAACTCTTTTCAAACCCTGAATAAAATCCACAAACCCTACGTGATTTGACTAAAGCCCTGATAGGGAGGGATTCAAATTATATCGAAGATCAAATCTCTCCGACAAAATAGTCGGGGTTGACGCATTTTATAATTGATTCTCAACAATTGAGCTAAACTCTTTTCAAACCCTAAATAAAATCCCAAAACCCTACGTGATTTGACCAAAGCCCTGATAGGGGATTAGATTATATCGAAAACTAAATATCTACCCAAAATGGTCGGGGTTGACGCATTTTATTATTGATTCACAACAATTGGGCTAAACTCTTTACAAACCCTAAATAAAATCCCAAAACCCTACGTTATTTGACCGAAGCCCTGATAGGGGTTTCCAGTAAATAAGATTGAAAATTTAATTTCTCCCCAAAAATGGTCGGGGTTGACGCATTTTATGATTGATTCACAACAATTGGGCTAAACTCTTTTCAAACCCTGAATAAAATCCACAAACCCTACGTGATTTGACCAAAGCCCTGATAGGGAGGGGTTCAAATTATATCGAAGATCAAATCTCTCCCACAAAATGGTCGGGGTTGACGCATTTTATTATTGATTCACAACAACTGAGCTAAACACTTTTCAAACCCTGAATAAAATCCCAAAACCCTACGTGATTTGACCAAAGCCCTGATAGGGGTTTAGATTATATCGAAAACTAAATATCTCCCCCAAAATGGTCGGGGTTGACGCATTTTATTATTGATTCACAACAACTGGGCTAAAGTCTTTACAAACCCTAAATAAAATCCCAAAACCCTACGTTATTTGACCGAAGCCCTGATAGGGGTTTCAAGTAAATTAGATTGAAAATTTAATTTCTCCCCAAAATGGTCGGGGTTGACGCATTTTATGATTGATTCAAATCAATTGGGCTAAACTCTTTTCAAACCCCGAATAAAATCCCCAAATTCTACGTGATTTGACCAAAGCCCTGATAGGGAGGGGTTCAAATTATATTGAAGATCAAATCTCTCCCACAAAATGGTCGGGGTTGACGCATTTTATTATTGATTCACAACAATTGGGCTAAACTCCTTTCAAACCCCAAATAAAATCCCAAAACCCTACTTGATTTGACCAAAGCCCTGATAGGGGTTTAGATTATATCGAAAACTAAATCTCTTCCCCAAAATGGTCGGGGTTGACGCATTTTATTATTGATTCACAACAATTGGGCTAAACTCTTTACAAACCCTAAATAAAATCCCAAAACCCTACGTTATTTGACCAAAGCCCTGATAGGGGTTTCAAGTAAATCAGATTGAAAATTAAATGTCTCCCCAAAATGGTCGGGGTTGACGCATTTTATGATTGATTCACAACAATTGGGCTAAATTCTTTTCAAGCCCTGAATAAAATCCCAAAACCCTACGTGATTTGACCAAAGCCCTGATAGGGGTTCAAATTATATCGAAAATCACACCTCTCCCACAAAATGGTCGGGGTTGACGCATTTTATTATTGATTCACAACAATTAGGCTAAACGCTTTTCAAACCCTGAATAAAATCCCAAAACCGTACGTTATTTGACCAAAACGCTGATAGGGGTACGAAATTATGTTAATTAATATATCTGAAAACAGTATATTGTTTGTGCAAACTGAATGAAACTATAGATTGAGTTCCCTTAAGAGCAATGAAAACAGTCTACGAACTGAAGTTACATACGGCATTATGCTTAGTGATATATATATATGAACACATTGTGTTGTTCGTCAGAAATAAAGGATCACGCGAAATATGTTAAGAAATCTATATGAAAAAGCATATAAAGCTTGTCCGAACTAACGTTACATATGAATTCATGTTATCTAATATCAAAGATTAGCATCTCTGAATAGACCCCAACTGAGACAAGTTTTATCATTAATAATATAAAGGAGAACACAAAAGGAAAACATGTAGAAAGAAAAAAAATCAGGTCATAGCCGAGATGGGCAAGTTGTTTATCTTCGCACATCAGCTTACACCCTGACCCTAACCCTAACCCAAAAAATGCTACGGCCCGTAGAGTCCATGGATGTTGCACAAGGCCCATATAGTCCATTGGATTGTATTGATTTTTTCTGAGTTCTGCGGCCCCTATAGTCCATGGATATTGCAAGTCCAATATAGTCCAATGAATTGCTAGGCATGAGAACCTTTGTTCTTTAACTTGCTCCTGGAAAATAGGTACTGCGAATGGAATACCGCTCTAAAAGCAATTTTCTTAGAGGTCTATTTAGTCTTTACGTTCTGTTTTCATGTAACCAAAGACACAACGCTCGTATACCAACCTGGGTCAGCCTGCATTAAGTCGAAAATCAACATCTACCGCCAATATTATATCCATTGTACGATCAAATACACACAACTTACAAATGTTCACTTCTAGGGCTACTGATGAGGGCTCATTACCCGAAATTGTGCAATATGGTCCATACTATCTCCCTTTGAATGATTTAACTGCTTCCAAAGGATCCAACCTTTATATTTTACTTACTTCTCTTGGAAGCACACACCAGTTAAGCATTGTCTTAAGCGTAGGCACATCTATACTGAAAAATCGTGGATGGCCACTCACTGTCAGCCGCGCAAAGTATGCTCAAATACAATGCTTGCTCAAATTTTGAATGACAAGCGAGATTGACGTCATAAGGGCTACATGTTGCCAGAAGATTGAAAGTGCGCACAATCAAACAAGGTGTGTTTCAAGCGCCTAACCTTAACCCTAACCCTACGTTACATACGAATTCATGTTATTTAATATTAAAGATTAGCATCTCTGAATGGACCCAAACTGAGACAAGGTTTATCACTGATAATATAAAGGAGAACAAAAAAGGGGGGAAAAAAGAAATAAAAAAAATTGTAGAAAGAAAAGAATCAGATCATAACCAAGATGGGCAAGTTGCCCATCTTCGTACATCAGCTTATACCCTAATCCTAACCCTAACCCTCTCTGAATAGACCCCAAATGGGACATGTTTTATCATTAATAATATAAAGGAGAACAAAAAAGAACAAATGCAGAAATAAAAAAAAAATAATCAGATCATAACCAAGATGGGCAAGTTGCCCATCTTCGCACACCCGCTTATACCCTAACCCTAACCCTAACCCTAACCTAACCCTAACCCTAACCCTAACCCTAACCCTATTGTAGAAAGAAAAGAATCAGATCATAACCAAGATGGGCAAGTTGCCCATCTTCGTACATCAGCTTATACCCTAATCCTAACCCTAACCCTCTCTGAATAGACCCCAAATGGGACATGTTTTATCATTAATAATATAAAGGAGAACAAAAAAGAACAAATGCAGAAATAAAAAAAAATAATCAGATCATAACCAAGATGGGCAAGTTGCCCATCTTCGCACACCCGCTTATACCCCTAACCCTAACCCTAACCCTAACTCTAACCCTAACCCTAACCCTAACCCTAACCCTAACCCTAAACCCTAACCCTAACCCTAACTCTAACCCTAACCCTAACCCTAACCCTAACCCTAACCCTAAACCCTAACCCTAACCCTAACCCTAACCCTAACCCTAACTCTTTTCAAACCCTGAATAAAATCCCAAAACCCTACGTGATTTGACCAAAGCCCTGATAGGGAGGGGTTCAAATTATATCGAAGATCAAATCTCTCCCACAAAATGGTCGGGGTTGACGCATTTTATTATTGATTCACATCAATTGAGCTTAACTCTTTTCAAACCCTAAATAAAATCCCAAAACCCTACGTGATTTGACCAAAGCCCTGATAGGGGTTTAGATTATAACGAAAATTAAATATCTCCCACAAAATGGTCGGGGTTGACGCATTTTATTATTGATTCACAACAATTGGGCTAAACTCTTTACAAACCCTAAATAAAATCCCAAAACCCTACGTTATTTGACCAAAGCCCTGATAGGGGTTTTCAAGAAAATTAGATTGAAAATTTAATTTCTCCCCAAAATGGTCGGGGTCGACGCATTTTATGATTGATTCACAACAATTGGGCTAAACTCTTTTCAAACCCTGAATAAAATCCACAAACCCTACGTGATTTGACCAAAGCCCTGATAGGGAGGGGTTCAAATTATATCAAAGATCAAATCTCTCCCACAAAATGGTCGGGGTTGACGCATTTTATTATTGACTCACAACAATTGAGCTAAACTCTTTTCAAACCCTAAATAAAATCCCAAAACCCTACGTGATTTGACCAAAGCCCTGATAGGGGTTTAGATTATATCGAAAACTAAATATCTCCCCCAAAATGGTCGGGGTTGACGCATTTTATTATTGATTCACAACAATTGGGCTAAACTCTTTACAAACCCTAAATGAAATGCCAAAACCCTACGTGATTTGATCAAAGCCCTGATAGGGGTTTCAAGAAAATTAGATTGAAAATTTAATTTCTCCCCAAAATGGTCGGGGTTGACGCATTTTATGATTGATTCACAACAATCGGGCTAAACTCTTTTCAAACCCTGAATAAAATTTCCAAACCCTACGTGATTTGACCAAAGCCCTGATAGGGAGGGGTTCAAATTATATCGAAGATCAAATCTCTCCCACAAAATGGTCGGGGTTGACGCATTTTATTATTGATTCACAACAATTGAGCTAAACTCTTTTCAAACCCTAAATAAAATCCCAAAACCCTACGTGATTTGACCAAAGCCCTGATAGGGGTTTAGATTATATCGAAAACTAAATATCTCCCCCAAAATGGTCGGGGTTGACGCATTTTATTATTGATTCACAACAATGAGGCTAAACTCTTTACAAACCCTAAATAAAATCCCAAAACCCTACGTTATTTGACCGAAGCCCTGATAGGGGTTTCAAGTAAATTAGATTGAAAATTTAATTTCTCCCCAAAATGGTCGGGGTTGACGCATTTTATATTTGATTCACAACAATTGGGCTAAACTCTTTTCAAACCCTGAATAAAATCCACAAACCCTACGTGATTTGACTAAAGCCCTGATAGGGAGGGATTCAAATTATATCGAAGATCAAATCTCTCCGACAAAATAGTCGGGGTTGACGCATTTTATAATTGATTCTCAACAATTGAGCTAAACTCTTTTCAAACCCTAAATAAAATCCCAAAACCCTACGTGATTTGACCAAAGCCCTGATAGGGGATTAGATTATATCGAAAACTAAATATCTACCCAAAATGGTCGGGGTTGACGCATTTTATTATTGATTCACAACAATTGGGCTAAACTCTTTACAAACCCTAAATAAAATCCCAAAACCCTACGTTATTTGACCGAAGCCCTGATAGGGGTTTCCAGTAAATAAGATTGAAAATTTAATTTCTCCCCAAAAATGGTCGGGGTTGACGCATTTTATGATTGATTCACAACAATTGGGCTAAACTCTTTTCAAACCCTGAATAAAATCCACAAACCCTACGTGATTTGACCAAAGCCCTGATAGGGAGGGGTTCAAATTATATCGAAGATCAAATCTCTCCCACAAAATGGTCGGGGTTGACGCATTTTATTATTGATTCACAACAACTGAGCTAAACACTTTTCAAACCCTGAATAAAATCCCAAAACCCTACGTGATTTGACCAAAGCCCTGATAGGGGTTTAGATTATATCGAAAACTAAATATCTCCCCCAAAATGGTCGGGGTTGACGCATTTTATTATTGATTCACAACAACTGGGCTAAAGTCTTTACAAACCCTAAATAAAATCCCAAAACCCTACGTTATTTGACCGAAGCCCTGATAGGGGTTTCAAGTAAATTAGATTGAAAATTTAATTTCTCCCCAAAATGGTCGGGGTTGACGCATTTTATGATTGATTCAAATCAATTGGGCTAAACTCTTTTCAAACCCCGAATAAAATCCCCAAATTCTACGTGATTTGACCAAAGCCCTGATAGGGAGGGGTTCAAATTATATTGAAGATCAAATCTCTCCCACAAAATGGTCGGGGTTGACGCATTTTATTATTGATTCACAACAATTGGGCTAAACTCCTTTCAAACCCCAAATAAAATCCCAAAACCCTACTTGATTTGACCAAAGCCCTGATAGGGGTTTAGATTATATCGAAATCTAAATCTCTTCCCCAAAATGGTCGGGGTTGACGCATTTTATTATTGATTCACAACAATTGGGCTAAACTCTTTACAAACCCTAAATAAAATCCCAAAACCCTACGTTATTTGACCAAAGCCCTGATAGGGGTTTCAAGTAAATCAGATTGAAAATTAAATGTCTCCCCAAAATGGTCGGGGTTGACGCATATTATGATTGATTCACAACAATTGGGCTAAATTCTTTTCAAGCCCTGAATAAAATCCCAAAACCCTACGTGATTTGACCAAAGCCCTGATAGGGGTTCAAATTATATCGAAAATCACACCTCTCCCACAAAATGGTCGGGGTTGACGCATTTTATTATTGATTCACAACAATTAGGCTAAACGCTTTTCAAACCCTGAATAAAATCCCAAAACCGTACGTTATTTGACCAAAACGCTGATAGGGGTACGAAATTATGTTAATTAATATATCTGAAAACAGTATATTGTTTGTGCAAACTGAATGAAACTATAGATTGAGTTCCCTTAAGAGCAATGAAAACAGTCTACGAACTGAAGTTACATACGGCATTATGCTTAGTGATATATATATATGAACACATTGTGTTGTTCGTCAGAAATAAAGGATCACGCGAAATATGTTAAGAAATCTATATGAAAAAGCATATAAAGCTTGTCCGAACTAACGTTACATATGAATTCATGTTATCTAATATCAAAGATTAGCATCTCTGAATAGACCCCAACTGAGACAAGTTTTATCATTAATAATATAAAGGAGAACACAAAAGGAAAACATGTAGAAAGAAAAAAAATCAGGTCATAGCCGAGATGGGCAAGTTGTTTATCTTCGCACATCAGCTTACACCCTGACCCTAACCCTAACCCAAAAAATGCTACGGCCCGTAGAGTCCATGGATGTTGCACAAGGCCCATATAGTCCATTGGATTGTATTGATTTTTTCTGAGTTCTGCGGCCCCTATAGTCCATGGATATTGCAAGTCCAATATAGTCCAATGAATTGCTAGGCATGAGAACCTTTGTTCTTTAACTTGCTCCTGGAAAATAGGTACTGCGAATGGAATACCGCTCTAAAAGCAATTTTCTTAGAGGTCTATTTAGTCTTTACGTTCTGTTTTCATGTAACCAAAGACACAACGCTCGTATACCAACCTGGGTCAGCCTGCATTAAGTCGAAAATCAACATCTACCGCCAATATTATATCCATTGTACGATCAAATACACACAACTTACAAATGTTCACTTCTAGGGCTACTGATGAGGGCTCATTACCCGAAATTGTGCAATATGGTCCATACTATCTCCCTTTGAATGATTTAACTGCTTCCAAAGGATCCAACCTTTATATTTTACTTACTTCTCTTGGAAGCACACACCAGTTAAGCATTGTCTTAAGCGTAGGCACATCTATACTGAAAAATCGTGGATGGCCACTCACTGTCAGCCGCGCAAAGTATGCTCAAATACAATGCTTGCTCAAATTTTGAATGACAAGCGAGATTGACGTCATAAGGGCTACATGTTGCCAGAAGATTGAAAGTGCGCACAATCAAACAAGGTGTGTTTCAAGCGCCTAACCTTAACCCTAACCCTACGTTACATACGAATTCATGTTATTTAATATTAAAGATTAGCATCTCTGAATGGACCCAAACTGAGACAAGGTTTATCACTGATAATATAAAGGAGAACAAAAAAGGGGGGAAAAAAGAAATAAAAAAAATTGTAGAAAGAAAAGAATCAGATCATAACCAAGATGGGCAAGTTGCCCATCTTCGTACATCAGCTTATACCCTAATCCTAACCCTAACCCTCTCTGAATAGACCCCAAATGGGACATGTTTTATCATTAATAATATAAAGGAGAACAAAAAAGAACAAATGCAGAAATAAAAAAAAAATAATCAGATCATAACCAAGATGGGCAAGTTGCCCATCTTCGCACACCCGCTTATACCCTAACCCTAACCCTAACCCTAACCTAACCCTAACCCTAACCCTAACCCTAACCCTATTGTAGAAAGAAAAGAATCAGATCATAACCAAGATGGGCAAGTTGCCCATCTTCGTACATCAGCTTATACCCTAATCCTAACCCTAACCCTCTCTGAATAGACCCCAAATGGGACATGTTTTATCATTAATAATATAAAGGAGAACAAAAAAGAACAAATGCAGAAATAAAAAAAAATAATCAGATCATAACCAAGATGGGCAAGTTGCCCATCTTCGCACACCCGCTTATACCCCTAACCCTAACCCTAACCCTAACTCTAACCCTAACCCTAACCCTAACCCTAACCCTAACCCTAAACCCTAACCCTAACCCTAACTCTAACCCTAACCCTAACCCTAACCCTAACCCTAACCCTAAACCCTAACCCTAACCCTAACCCTAACCCTAACCCTAACTCTTTTCAAACCCTGAATAAAATCCCAAAACCCTACGTGATTTGACCAAAGCCCTGATAGGGAGGGGTTCAAATTATATCGAAGATCAAATCTCTCCCACAAAATGGTCGGGGTTGACGCATTTTATTATTGATTCACATCAATTGAGCTTAACTCTTTTCAAACCCTAAATAAAATCCCAAAACCCTACGTGATTTGACCAAAGCCCTGATAGGGGTTTAGATTATAACGAAAATTAAATATCTCCCACAAAATGGTCGGGGTTGACGCATTTTATTATTGATTCACAACAATTGGGCTAAACTCTTTACAAACCCTAAATAAAATCCCAAAACCCTACGTTATTTGACCAAAGCCCTGATAGGGGTTTTCAAGAAAATTAGATTGAAAATTTAATTTCTCCCCAAAATGGTCGGGGTCGACGCATTTTATGATTGATTCACAACAATTGGGCTAAACTCTTTTCAAACCCTGAATAAAATCCACAAACCCTACGTGATTTGACCAAAGCCCTGATAGGGAGGGGTTCAAATTATATCAAAGATCAAATCTCTCCCACAAAATGGTCGGGGTTGACGCATTTTATTATTGACTCACAACAATTGAGCTAAACTCTTTTCAAACCCTAAATAAAATCCCAAAACCCTACGTGATTTGACCAAAGCCCTGATAGGGGTTTAGATTATATCGAAAACTAAATATCTCCCCCAAAATGGTCGGGGTTGACGCATTTTATTATTGATTCACAACAATTGGGCTAAACTCTTTACAAACCCTAAATGAAATGCCAAAACCCTACGTGATTTGATCAAAGCCCTGATAGGGGTTTCAAGAAAATTAGATTGAAAATTTAATTTCTCCCCAAAATGGTCGGGGTTGACGCATTTTATGATTGATTCACAACAATCGGGCTAAACTCTTTTCAAACCCTGAATAAAATTTCCAAACCCTACGTGATTTGACCAAAGCCCTGATAGGGAGGGGTTCAAATTATATCGAAGATCAAATCTCTCCCACAAAATGGTCGGGGTTGACGCATTTTATTATTGATTCACAACAATTGAGCTAAACTCTTTTCAAACCCTAAATAAAATCCCAAAACCCTACGTGATTTGACCAAAGCCCTGATAGGGGTTTAGATTATATCGAAAACTAAATATCTCCCCCAAAATGGTCGGGGTTGACGCATTTTATTATTGATTCACAACAATGAGGCTAAACTCTTTACAAACCCTAAATAAAATCCCAAAACCCTACGTTATTTGACCGAAGCCCTGATAGGGGTTTCAAGTAAATTAGATTGAAAATTTAATTTCTCCCCAAAATGGTCGGGGTTGACGCATTTTATATTTGATTCACAACAATTGGGCTAAACTCTTTTCAAACCCTGAATAAAATCCACAAACCCTACGTGATTTGACTAAAGCCCTGATAGGGAGGGATTCAAATTATATCGAAGATCAAATCTCTCCGACAAAATAGTCGGGGTTGACGCATTTTATAATTGATTCTCAACAATTGAGCTAAACTCTTTTCAAACCCTAAATAAAATCCCAAAACCCTACGTGATTTGACCAAAGCCCTGATAGGGGATTAGATTATATCGAAAACTAAATATCTACCCAAAATGGTCGGGGTTGACGCATTTTATTATTGATTCACAACAATTGGGCTAAACTCTTTACAAACCCTAAATAAAATCCCAAAACCCTACGTTATTTGACCGAAGCCCTGATAGGGGTTTCCAGTAAATAAGATTGAAAATTTAATTTCTCCCCAAAAATGGTCGGGGTTGACGCATTTTATGATTGATTCACAACAATTGGGCTAAACTCTTTTCAAACCCTGAATAAAATCCACAAACCCTACGTGATTTGACCAAAGCCCTGATAGGGAGGGGTTCAAATTATATCGAAGATCAAATCTCTCCCACAAAATGGTCGGGGTTGACGCATTTTATTATTGATTCACAACAACTGAGCTAAACACTTTTCAAACCCTGAATAAAATCCCAAAACCCTACGTGATTTGACCAAAGCCCTGATAGGGGTTTAGATTATATCGAAAACTAAATATCTCCCCCAAAATGGTCGGGGTTGACGCATTTTATTATTGATTCACAACAACTGGGCTAAAGTCTTTACAAACCCTAAATAAAATCCCAAAACCCTACGTTATTTGACCGAAGCCCTGATAGGGGTTTCAAGTAAATTAGATTGAAAATTTAATTTCTCCCCAAAATGGTCGGGGTTGACGCATTTTATGATTGATTCAAATCAATTGGGCTAAACTCTTTTCAAACCCCGAATAAAATCCCCAAATTCTACGTGATTTGACCAAAGCCCTGATAGGGAGGGGTTCAAATTATATTGAAGATCAAATCTCTCCCACAAAATGGTCGGGGTTGACGCATTTTATTATTGATTCACAACAATTGGGCTAAACTCCTTTCAAACCCCAAATAAAATCCCAAAACCCTACTTGATTTGACCAAAGCCCTGATAGGGGTTTAGATTATATCGAAAACTAAATCTCTTCCCCAAAATGGTCGGGGTTGACGCATTTTATTATTGATTCACAACAATTGGGCTAAACTCTTTACAAACCCTAAATAAAATCCCAAAACCCTACGTTATTTGACCAAAGCCCTGATAGGGGTTTCAAGTAAATCAGATTGAAAATTAAATGTCTCCCCAAAATGGTCGGGGTTGACGCATTTTATGATTGATTCACAACAATTGGGCTAAATTCTTTTCAAGCCCTGAATAAAATCCCAAAACCCTACGTGATTTGACCAAAGCCCTGATAGGGGTTCAAATTATATCGAAAATCACACCTCTCCCACAAAATGGTCGGGGTTGACGCATTTTATTATTGATTCACAACAATTAGGCTAAACGCTTTTCAAACCCTGAATAAAATCCCAAAACCGTACGTTATTTGACCAAAACGCTGATAGGGGTACGAAATTATGTTAATTAATATATCTGAAAACAGTATATTGTTTGTGCAAACTGAATGAAACTATAGATTGAGTTCCCTTAAGAGCAATGAAAACAGTCTACGAACTGAAGTTACATACGGCATTATGCTTAGTGATATATATATATGAACACATTGTGTTGTTCGTCAGAAATAAAGGATCACGCGAAATATGTTAAGAAATCTATATGAAAAAGCATATAAAGCTTGTCCGAACTAACGTTACATATGAATTCATGTTATCTAATATCAAAGATTAGCATCTCTGAATAGACCCCAACTGAGACAAGTTTTATCATTAATAATATAAAGGAGAACACAAAAGGAAAACATGTAGAAAGAAAAAAAATCAGGTTATAGCCGAGATGGGCAAGTTGTTTATCTTCGCACATCAGCTTACACCCTGACCCTAACCCTAACCCAAAAAATGCTACGGCCCGTAGAGTCCATGGATGTTGCACAAGGCCCATATAGTCCATTGGATTGTATTGATTTTTTCTGAGTTCTGCGGCCCATATAGTCCATGGATATTGCAAGTCCAATATAGTCCAATGAATTGCTAGGCATGAGAACCTTTGTTCTTTAACTTGCTCCTGGAAAATAGGTACTGCGAATGGAATACCGCTCTAAAAGCAATTTTCTTAGAGGTCTATTTAGTCTTTACGTTCTGTTTTCATGTAACCAAAGACACAACGCTCGTATACCAACCTGGGTCAGCCTGCATTAAGTCGAAAATCAACATCTACCGCCAATATTATATCCATTGTACGATCAAATACACACAACTTACAAATGTTCACTTCTAGGGCTACTGATGAGGGCTCATTACCCGAAATTGTGCAATATGGTCCATACTATCTCCCTTTGAATGATTTAACTGCTTCCAAAGGATCCAACCTTTATATTTTACTTACTTCTCTTGGAAGCACACACCAGTTAAGCATTGTCTTAAGCGTAGGCACATCTATACTGAAAAATCGTGGATGGCCACTCACTGTCAGCCGCGCAAAGTATGCTCAAATACAATGCTTGCTCAAATTTTGAATGACAAGCGAGATTGACGTCATAAGGGCTACATGTTGCCAGAAGATTGAAAGTGCGCACAATCAAACAAGGTGTGTTTCAAGCGCCTAACCTTAACCCTAACCCTACGTTACATACGAATTCATGTTATTTAATATTAAAGATTAGCATCTCTGAATGGACCCAAACTGAGACAAGGTTTATCACTGATAATATAAAGGAGAACAAAAAAGGGGGGAAAAAAGAAATAAAAAAAATTGTAGAAAGAAAAGAATCAGATCATAACCAAGATGGGCAAGTTGCCCATCTTCGTACATCAGCTTATACCCTAATCCTAACCCTAACCCTCTCTGAATAGACCCCAAATGGGACATGTTTTATCATTAATAATATAAAGGAGAACAAAAAAGAACAAATGCAGAAATAAAAAAAAAATAATCAGATCATAACCAAGATGGGCAAGTTGCCCATCTTCGCACACCCGCTTATACCCTAACCCTAACCCTAACCCTAACCTAACCCTAACCCTAACCCTAACCCTAACCCTAACCCTATTGTAGAAAGAAAAGAATCAGATCATAACCAAGATGGGCAAGTTGCCCATCTTCGTACATCAGCTTATACCCTAATCCTAACCCTAACCCTCTCTGAATAGACCCCAAATGGGACATGTTTTATCATTAATAATATAAAGGAGAACAAAAAAGAACAAATGCAGAAATAAAAAAAAATAATCAGATCATAACCAAGATGGGCAAGTTGCCCATCTTCGCACACCCGCTTATACCCCTAACCCTAACCCTAACCCTAACTCTAACCCTAACCCTAACCCTAACCCTAACCCTAACCCTAAACCCTAACCCTAACCCTAACTCTAACCCTAACCCTAACCCTAACCCTAACCCTAACCCTAAACCCTAACCCTAACCCTAACCCTAACCCTAACCCTAACTCTTTTCAAACCCTGAATAAAATCCCAAAACCCTACGTGATTTGACCAAAGCCCTGATAGGGAGGGGTTCAAATTATATCGAAGATCAAATCTCTCCCACAAAATGGTCGGGGTTGACGCATTTTATTATTGATTCACATCAATTGAGCTTAACTCTTTTCAAACCCTAAATAAAATCCCAAAACCCTACGTGATTTGACCAAAGCCCTGATAGGGGTTTAGATTATAACGAAAATTAAATATCTCCCACAAAATGGTCGGGGTTGACGCATTTTATTATTGATTCACAACAATTGGGCTAAACTCTTTACAAACCCTAAATAAAATCCCAAAACCCTACGTTATTTGACCAAAGCCCTGATAGGGGTTTTCAAGAAAATTAGATTGAAAATTTAATTTCTCCCCAAAATGGTCGGGGTCGACGCATTTTATGATTGATTCACAACAATTGGGCTAAACTCTTTTCAAACCCTGAATAAAATCCACAAACCCTACGTGATTTGACCAAAGCCCTGATAGGGAGGGGTTCAAATTATATCAAAGATCAAATCTCTCCCACAAAATGGTCGGGGTTGACGCATTTTATTATTGACTCACAACAATTGAGCTAAACTCTTTTCAAACCCTAAATAAAATCCCAAAACCCTACGTGATTTGACCAAAGCCCTGATAGGGGTTTAGATTATATCGAAAACTAAATATCTCCCCCAAAATGGTCGGGGTTGACGCATTTTATTATTGATTCACAACAATTGGGCTAAACTCTTTACAAACCCTAAATGAAATGCCAAAACCCTACGTGATTTGATCAAAGCCCTGATAGGGGTTTCAAGAAAATTAGATTGAAAATTTAATTTCTCCCCAAAATGGTCGGGGTTGACGCATTTTATGATTGATTCACAACAATCGGGCTAAACTCTTTTCAAACCCTGAATAAAATTTCCAAACCCTACGTGATTTGACCAAAGCCCTGATAGGGAGGGGTTCAAATTATATCGAAGATCAAATCTCTCCCACAAAATGGTCGGGGTTGACGCATTTTATTATTGATTCACAACAATTGAGCTAAACTCTTTTCAAACCCTAAATAAAATCCCAAAACCCTACGTGATTTGACCAAAGCCCTGATAGGGGTTTAGATTATATCGAAAACTAAATATCTCCCCCAAAATGGTCGGGGTTGACGCATTTTATTATTGATTCACAACAATGAGGCTAAACTCTTTACAAACCCTAAATAAAATCCCAAAACCCTACGTTATTTGACCGAAGCCCTGATAGGGGTTTCAAGTAAATTAGATTGAAAATTTAATTTCTCCCCAAAATGGTCGGGGTTGACGCATTTTATATTTGATTCACAACAATTGGGCTAAACTCTTTTCAAACCCTGAATAAAATCCACAAACCCTACGTGATTTGACTAAAGCCCTGATAGGGAGGGATTCAAATTATATCGAAGATCAAATCTCTCCGACAAAATAGTCGGGGTTGACGCATTTTATAATTGATTCTCAACAATTGAGCTAAACTCTTTTCAAACCCTAAATAAAATCCCAAAACCCTACGTGATTTGACCAAAGCCCTGATAGGGGATTAGATTATATCGAAAACTAAATATCTACCCAAAATGGTCGGGGTTGACGCATTTTATTATTGATTCACAACAATTGGGCTAAACTCTTTACAAACCCTAAATAAAATCCCAAAACCCTACGTTATTTGACCGAAGCCCTGATAGGGGTTTCCAGTAAATAAGATTGAAAATTTAATTTCTCCCCAAAAATGGTCGGGGTTGACGCATTTTATGATTGATTCACAACAATTGGGCTAAACTCTTTTCAAACCCTGAATAAAATCCACAAACCCTACGTGATTTGACCAAAGCCCTGATAGGGAGGGGTTCAAATTATATCGAAGATCAAATCTCTCCCACAAAATGGTCGGGGTTGACGCATTTTATTATTGATTCACAACAACTGAGCTAAACACTTTTCAAACCCTGAATAAAATCCCAAAACCCTACGTGATTTGACCAAAGCCCTGATAGGGGTTTAGATTATATCGAAAACTAAATATCTCCCCCAAAATGGTCGGGGTTGACGCATTTTATTATTGATTCACAACAACTGGGCTAAAGTCTTTACAAACCCTAAATAAAATCCCAAAACCCTACGTTATTTGACCGAAGCCCTGATAGGGGTTTCAAGTAAATTAGATTGAAAATTTAATTTCTCCCCAAAATGGTCGGGGTTGACGCATTTTATGATTGATTCAAATCAATTGGGCTAAACTCTTTTCAAACCCCGAATAAAATCCCCAAATTCTACGTGATTTGACCAAAGCCCTGATAGGGAGGGGTTCAAATTATATTGAAGATCAAATCTCTCCCACAAAATGGTCGGGGTTGACGCATTTTATTATTGATTCACAACAATTGGGCTAAACTCCTTTCAAACCCCAAATAAAATCCCAAAACCCTACTTGATTTGACCAAAGCCCTGATAGGGGTTTAGATTATATCGAAAACTAAATCTCTTCCCCAAAATGGTCGGGGTTGACGCATTTTATTATTGATTCACAACAATTGGGCTAAACTCTTTACAAACCCTAAATAAAATCCCAAAACCCTACGTTATTTGACCAAAGCCCTGATAGGGGTTTCAAGTAAATCAGATTGAAAATTAAATGTCTCCCCAAAATGGTCGGGGTTGACGCATTTTATGATTGATTCACAACAATTGGGCTAAATTCTTTTCAAGCCCTGAATAAAATCCCAAAACCCTACGTGATTTGACCAAAGCCCTGATAGGGGTTCAAATTATATCGAAAATCACACCTCTCCCACAAAATGGTCGGGGTTGACGCATTTTATTATTGATTCACAACAATTAGGCTAAACGCTTTTCAAACCCTGAATAAAATCCCAAAACCGTACGTTATTTGACCAAAACGCTGATAGGGGTACGAAATTATGTTAATTAATATATCTGAAAACAGTATATTGTTTGTGCAAACTGAATGAAACTATAGATTGAGTTCCCTTAAGAGCAATGAAAACAGTCTACGAACTGAAGTTACATACGGCATTATGCTTAGTGATATATATATATGAACACATTGTGTTGTTCGTCAGAAATAAAGGATCACGCGAAATATGTTAAGAAATCTATATGAAAAAGCATATAAAGCTTGTCCGAACTAACGTTACATATGAATTCATGTTATCTAATATCAAAGATTAGCATCTCTGAATAGACCCCAACTGAGACAAGTTTTATCATTAATAATATAAAGGAGAACACAAAAGGAAAACATGTAGAAAGAAAAAAAATCAGGTCATAGCCGAGATGGGCAAGTTGTTTATCTTCGCACATCAGCTTACACCCTGACCCTAACCCTAACCCAAAAAATGCTACGGCCCGTAGAGTCCATGGATGTTGCACAAGGCCCATATAGTCCATTGGATTGTATTGATTTTTTCTGAGTTCTGCGGCCCATATAGTCCATGGATATTGCAAGTCCAATATAGTCCAATGAATTGCTAGGCATGAGAACCTTTGTTCTTTAACTTGCTCCTGGAAAATAGGTACTGCGAATGGAATACCGCTCTAAAAGCAATTTTCTTAGAGGTCTATTTAGTCTTTACGTTCTGTTTTCATGTAACCAAAGACACAACGCTCGTATACCAACCTGGGTCAGCCTGCATTAAGTCGAAAATCAACATCTACCGCCAATATTATATCCATTGTACGATCAAATACACACAACTTACAAATGTTCACTTCTAGGGCTACTGATGAGGGCTCATTACCCGAAATTGTGCAATATGGTCCATACTATCTCCCTTTGAATGATTTAACTGCTTCCAAAGGATCCAACCTTTATATTTTACTTACTTCTCTTGGAAGTACACACCAGTTAAGCATTGTCTTAAGCGTAGGCACATCTATACTGAAAAATCGTGGATGGCCACTCACTGTCAGCCGCGCAAAGTATGCTCAAATACAATGCTTGCTCAAATTTTGAATGACAAGCGAGATTGACGTCATAAGGGCTACATGTTGCCAGAAGATTGAAAGTGCGCACAATCAAACAAGGTGTGTTTCAAGCGCCTAACCTTAACCCTAACCCTACGTTACATACGAATTCATGTTATTTAATATTAAAGATTAGCATCTCTGAATGGACCCAAACTGAGACAAGGTTTATCACTGATAATATAAAGGAGAACAAAAAAGGGGGGAAAAAAGAAATAAAAAAAAATTGTAGAAAGAAAAGAATCAGATCATAACCAAGATGGGCAAGTTGCCCATCTTCGTACATCAGCTTATACCCTAATCCTAACCCTAACCCTCTCTGAATAGACCCCAAATGGGACATGTTTTATCATTAATAATATAAAGGAGAACAAAAAAGAACAAATGCAGAAATAAAAAAAAATAATCAGATCATAACCAAGATGGGCAAGTTGCCCATCTTCGCACACCCGCTTATACCCTAACCCTAACCCTAAACCTAAACCCTAACCCTAACCCTAACCCTTAACCCTTAACCCTAACCCTAACCCTAACCCTAACCCTAACCCTAACCCTTTTTTTAACCCTTAACCCTTAACCCTAACCCTAACCCTAACCCTAACCCTAACCCTAACCCTTAACCCTAACCCTAACCCTAACCCTAACCCTAACCCTTAACCCTAACCCTAACCCTAATCCTAATCCTAATCCTAATCCTAACCCTAACCCTAACCCTAACCCTAACCCTAACCCAACCCTAACCCTAACCCTAACCCTAACCCTAACCCTAACCTAACCCTAACCCTAACCCTAACCCTAACCCTGGTTCTTTTTGTTTTATGTCTTGGTGTTTAAAATATTTTTGTGCTGTTTGCGCCTTATGTATGTTTGCATATTTTTAGTTAAGTTAAGGTAACTGAGTGGCCACCTATTGGGAAAATAGCTGCTCATTCGGCTTACAAAATGTTTTCATGGTATAAGTGCCTGATTGTTAGTTTGTTTTTTTCCCACCTTGGTTTTTGGAGTGGGAGTCTTTTTCTGATTGCGCCTTTTCCTGATCTTTGCCTTCTTGTACTTTTCTATTCCCATGTAAAACAAATAATACTCTGTTAAATCATCTACTCCTATAAGCCAGGTATTTTATATACAAAATAAAATTTTCATCAAACTTTATCAATCTGGAAACATTCCTAGGTTATGTGAAAACAAAATATCAAAATGAAAAATACATTGCAAAACTTCATAACAATCAAGAGAAATTCAATGCCAAATGGTCAAATATAAGTCATGCCTTGCAAAATAGTTTATAAAAACTTGCCACAAAAACATTAGAAAATCCAACTATTGGCCACAATACTGTTAATGCAGTTTACAATTGAATCTAAACCCTAAAATAAAACAAAACCAAGTCACAAATGGATGTTGAAGTCGTGCTGAATAGAACAGAATACATAAACATCTCTTCATTAATTCTTTATATGGTATATAACATGTATATTATATGTCTAGGGTAGTATTTATATGCCGATTAATATGTATAATGTAGGGTTACATATAGACTGAAAATTCATCGAAAGCTTTGAGATGGATGCAAGTTGTTTGAGTGAAGCATACTGATATACATTTCATGTTGTATACACAATTCTCGAATAAATATGAAGAGACTGTAAAAAAAAAAGAAAAAAAAAAAAAAAAAAAAAAAAAGAGGCTTGATTTACAAATTTAAGAAACTTAAAGGAATTAATGATTTTTCTTTTCAGTTCAGAAAAATCATAACACGTTACAGACGTGTAGGTTATAACTTAAATGTTATGCGACAGTCTGCATGCTTAGTTTTTAACCCAATCATGGTTGATAACTATGCTGCCTTCTTTAATTGCACGCCGGTGGGTCGGGCGTCAGACTCTATGATGGCCCCGACATAAAGCTATTCATTTTAGTTGGTTGGGGCCGGAGCTTCTTGTCTGTTGCTTGGCCCACCGGGGTCCAACTGGTGTTTTTCTTTTGCTCCGGAGTTAGTAGGTTATTCGGCGCCCAGGGATCTCCATCGTCAGGCAGCTTACTCAGTCTGTGAGTCCTGGTTTTTGATTCATCAGGATGTTTATCATGATTTATTTGTTTGTTCTTGATGATTCATTGACTAGTTAGAGATTCACCACGAGGACCAAATAACTAACTAAATGTTATGAACCACTGCAGAAGCTGAGGGTGAGGTTATGGCCATGTAAAACCGGTTTAAGCCCGCCAGTAACTTTGTGTTACTGATCGTTCCAAGTCGATACTTCTGTGGTGGTTCTTTTTGTTTTATGTCTTGGTGTATAACATTTTTTGTGCTGTTGGCGCCTTATGTATGTTTTCATATTTTTAGTTAAGTTAAGGTAACTGAGTGGCCACCTATTGGGAAAATAGCTGCTCATTCGGCTTACGATATGTTTCATGGTATAAGTACCTGATTGTTAGTTTGGTTTTTTCCCACCTCGGTTTTTGGAGTGGGAATCTTTTTCTGATTGCGCCTTTTCCTGATCTTTGCCTACTTGTACCTTTGAATAGCCGAAACCGCAGTATGGTCTATCACCTTTCTCATAAATATACTCACTGCTATTAAGGGATCTCATATTTATTTTTATTTGCTATTACTGCAGCTGGTGTTGTGCCGTGTGGCGGCCCTAAAAATCTCCCCGTACATCATCCATAGTGCTGATTATATTTTCTTTTTGGTTCTTTGAGATCAGAGAGGGTATTTTGAGAAATCAGAAAATCATTATCGGTTTAGATTCATTTTCTAACCAACGTTTAATATATTTGGCCCCATTTTGTATCGACTACCCTGTTGAAAGTTGCAAAATTACAGTAATTCTCTTTGGCTCCATATTGCGGTATGGCCCATCACCTTTCTCATAAATATGCTCACAGCTCTTAAATGATCTCATATTTATTTTTATTTAAAGGATCTCAGTTTTATTTTTATTCGCTATTACTGCAGCTGGTGTTGTTCCGTGCGGCTGCCCTAAAAGGTCACCCGTACATCATCCATAGTGCAGATTATGTTTTCCTTTTGGTCTTTCGAGATCAGCGACAGTAATCGAAGAAATAAGAAATGCATTATCGGTTTGGTTTCATTCTCATTTTCATTAGGTAACTGAGTGGCCACCTATTGGGAAAATAGCTGACCATTCGGCTTACGATATGTTTTTATGGTTTAAGTACCTGATTGTTAATTTAGTTTTTTTTCCCATCTCGGTTTTTGGAGTGGGAATCTTTTTCTGATTGCGCCTTTTCCTGATCTTTGCCTACTTGTACTTTTTGTACCGACTGACCTGTAGAAAGTTGCAAACTTAAAGAATTTCTCTTTGGCTCAATTCTGCCAAATCTAATTAGTCACTGAAGAGGCTTAAGTAGCCGAAACCGCGATATGGTCCATCACACACTCTCATTAATATGCTCTCTTCTTTTAAAAAGGTACAAGTTTGCAAACGATCACAACCGATAGGCATCCCCACATATTTACATAGGGTTTACCTAGCTGTATAAATCGAACTTATCATCTAGTGATCTTTTGCCGGACAAACGGCATCCATTAAGGTAATTGAATAGTTGTGAAACACAATTGTCTACACTCATAAATAATGAGTCAAAATTGGACAATAAGTGTCACATTGACACTTTTATATTGGACTTTCAAAAGGCTTTTTGTACACTCCATGACGAACTTCTTAAAAGCAAATTGTTAAGATATACAATACGTTGGAATGGATATATGTTTTTTTCTGTGCTTTAGGCAGCAAAGGGTAATAGTTAATGTGTTAAGTCTAACTGGGACCCGGCTGTGTCAGGTGACCCCCCGTTCTCGGTCCCATATTGTTTTCGTTGTATATAAATGACATATCCGCAGGCATATACTCTCAAATAAGGCTTTTTGTTAATGAAATAAAGACCATTGAAGATTCATTGAAACTTCAGGACGACATTGATCAGTAGTAAGCTGGGCGAAGAAACGTGTCATGAGATTCCGATCTATCAACTACAACATGAGGCAGCTGGCAAAATAACGGATAACTAAGATTGAGGCCTCTTACACCATTGAGGGTACAACACTGGAAAGCGGTGAGAGCATTAAATACCTAGGTGTAACAATTACAACTACTTCAATCGGAATATCCATATCATAAATATATGTTGTAAGATCAACATAACACTTGGATTTTTTAGGAGAAACCTATTTGCTGGTCCCAAGATGGTAAAGAAGCAGCTTATAAAGGACTGGTACGCACTGTTCCTGAATATGGAAGTTCAATTTTGGACCCTGATATTAAAGGACGTAAGGAGGAATAAGAGAAGGAACAAAATCGTGCGGCTAGATTTGTAACTAGGAATTATACTTTCGAAGAAAGAAGTATGACTGGCATTCTCGAAGAACTCATGTAGGAATCCCTCAAGAGAAGGAGGAAGATAATAGACTTATATTGTTATACAAATGTCTGAAGGGTAAAGCCAGATTACCTGGAAATGACAATGCCCGAAAGACTAGGCATTGCATCAATAATTGCATGGTAGATACCGTCTGCTAGTTAATATTGTTGATTTCCCTGAAATGACCTTCCTGACTCTCTGATTTCTACGGCCGGCTAAAATGTCAGGTGATTGTGCGTCAAGGTTCGCTTCGTTTGTGCGTTTTATGTACTGTTTTTTAACCACCCGACCCCCTGGTGGTATATTGTCATTTTTCGTGCCACCAGTTTGGATTGAGATTAAGAATCGAGGGTGACACACTAGTCCAGAAATAAGGAATATTGACTCAGTTCTAATGTTTTAGATTTCAATGTTTCAGATTTCCTGACCTGCAAAATGTCGGTATCCAAGCTCTGCAGTGATATTGTAGCCAAGATGGCCGTAGACCATGGCAACCGTGAAATACAGGATATCACCAGTGCTTTGGAAGAACTTCTTAAAAAGCTGGTGACTTCTTCCTCCCTCATGCTGTGTGGTAGCATGGCGGAGAAAACGGCGCTCTGGAAGTTTGCACAGCGACAAGGTGTCCAGAGACAGTTTATTGAATATGACTATCTAGTTTTCCGTGTTGTGAACAATGAACTACAAATGAAACTACGGGGCTGTCGGGGATGCAGGGAGCTTCACGATGGAAACATTAAACTTTACAATAAGGATTTTTTTGAATCATTTCTGGCTGACCTATACTTAACAATAAACACAAGCTGTAGAGTCAAAAGAGATACGGGATATCTTCATATTGCCACGGTACCTCATTTAAACCAAAGTAATGTCAAATACAGTGAGGACTGCCAACTGGTGGTATACTGGACCAGCAACACTGGTACTCTAATGGCACCAAATATTGACACGCTACAGCTGACAGAAAAAATAGAGCGACTTGTGATTCGAGTTGACATTTTACCCGCTTTAGTAATCAGTGAAGAGATCCAGCCTGGGCTTAAACTATATGTTATTCCGAAGAGATGTCCTAGATGCAGATCTAATTTTATGGTTTCATATTGTATGTATGAGTGGAATGCAATACACAACAATTCACGCAAGCATATACAAGCTTACAGCGTCATAAAGTTTCTATATGGCCAGTTTAGCTACTGGGCAGAAAGTGTCAAGTTTCACAAGAGCTACCATGCCAAAGTGGCAATCATAAAACATTGTGAGACATGTAATGATGAGAAAGACTGTACGGAGTGTGTTACTGACATATTGCAGTCGCTGGTTAAAGTTTACACATCGGAATCTTTAAAGCTGCCGAAGTTTCATGTCCTGGGGAGCTTAAACGTGGGTAACGCAGATTGGGCTCAATACGGATTCAAACTCTATATAGTATCTATGAAATCGGTTGTCTCCGAGCTCAAGAGTCTCGCAAATGACAAACAGTGTAGCTTACAGTGCCGACTACGTCATGTAGTGGACCTGATAAAGCGGAGGTGTTTGGAGTTACTGGATGGAAGTCAAACTTGAAGAAAAACATGGTATGACACAATTTCATTGAATATGGTTTGTCATGTAGGCTGATTATGAGCCATTTTGCTAGTCTGATAGCGTTTCAAGCAAAATCAATAATTAAAAATTCAGAGAACGTTTTCAATAACCGTGTTTTGACCATTTAAAACGATTACTTGCTTTGCGTATTTCGATACTACCTTTTTGTGCATTCATACCGTCGGAACTGGTTCGACCAAGGGTGAAATAAAATAACAATAATCATTGTTGTGGAAACAATTCAAAGTTTTTTTATCCTGAACTTTAAGCCCATGATCAACTATAAGTCCATGTCGGGACGGCCAGTTATTATGAACACACTGTTCATGGGCAAACCCCACAAGCAGTTTATCAATAATGCACATGTCTTTACCACTAATTTGCAAATATTTTTCTTACATCAGATGAAGAGAGGGAATGGGCGTAGACTTTTTTTATGACCAAATCTTCATCATTTTCATATTTCTGTACAGATGAGTGTTCGATACGACAGTGTTTTAATACAGTGTCATCTTCAAGTATTCTCGACACGTTACTGGAGGACAAGGAAGTATTAGTCAATAGCGTAAAGTTTAGCCTTATAGAAGGGGAGAGGCGGGAGAGGCTCCAGCGTGATCTCAAATGTCCTCCACAAGAATGGCCGCTATTGAGGTTCAGAATGGAGTGCATAGCCCATAAGATTATGTCGAGCAACACAAGTCACATTGCGGATGAGGCTGTCAGGTTAAAATTTAACATGTATTTTCTTTCTTTCTTTCCTTCTTTCTTTCTTTCTTTCTAGTAACGAGCTCAGAACAGTACTCAGTGCGGTTTTCTTGATCCTGTAGTGTTTTGTAGAACAAGACTTATGGCAGCAAATACATGGTTCAATTATAAGGCTGCAACATCAGCTGAAATAGAACGCTGTTATATATTCACTACAGTACTGCAAAACTAGATCGCCTTGTTTTGAAGCTTAATTATGAATACATTGTAACGAATCTTACGACAATCACAAGAAAACAATGGGTTCAACCTGCTCTAAAACTACTGTATAAGTTTGTCTGAAACCTCCTGACTAACTGTTGTTGGCGAAATAGATACGTCAAACCTACTCCCGAACTCTATGGTTTGCAACAACTCTTAATTAAAATGTTCTCATATAGTTTCTACTTCATTATAGCGAATGTTTCTCTGGAACTTCCCAAGAACTAGTCTGAGTCTATCTAGTTAATATTTTAGTTACGTTTGGGTAATTGAGTGGCCGCCTATTGAGAAATAGCTGCTCACTCGGCTTATGATATGTTTTCCTAGTACAAGTACCGGATTGTTAATTTAGGTTTTTCCATCTCGGGTTTTGGAGAGGGAATTTCTTTCTAATTGCGCCATTTCCTCATCAATGCCTATTTTTACCTTCATCTACCGAAATGGTCATTAAAACCGCATATGTTTTAGATTTGTTCAGCACTTCAATTAACTGAAGCACTGCTTTCGTTCCCACCTGTTGAAATGGTCCCTCAAAAGTCTTACAGTGTTTTCGGTTCGTGGCACGAAGCTTTTACCAAGTGACGATTACAGTCTTCTGGTCTGAGCCGCACTGTTTGAATAACTTAAGACTCATTTCTCATTGTGCAGCAACTTTCATTATTTGAAAGAACCGCATGGAACATTTTCCAAATTTCACAATAGCTTTGGTGGTTTAATTGAGGTTCTGGATTAAATATAGAAAAAAGGTCTTCGTATTAGTTAGATGATGGGTTATATCAAGGATTGTTTTTCGTAGATATATAATGAATATCAAAATCTAATGAAAAAAGGTACAAGTAGGCAAAGATCAGGAAAAGGAGCAATCAGAAAAAAAGATTCCCACTCCAAAAACAGAGGTGGGAAAAAAAACTAAATTAACAGTCAGGTGCTTAAACCATGAAAACATATAGTTAGCTGAATGAGCAGCTATTTTCCCCAATAGGTGGCCACTCAGTTACCCAAAGTTAACTAAAAATATGAAAACATACATAAGGCGCCAACAGGAAGCCTGTCTGCCCCAAGAAAGTCAAGAGATGAACCGTTTTGTTTCAGGCGAAAAGTGAAGTACCTCAAAAAGTATGTGTTGGAACGGCATGAAGAATGTAGCGAACAGCTCGTCTTTCTAACCAGCAGCCAGTATTTCCAGAGCCATCGTGTAGCAACTCTTCAGCAACAACCTGTGTAGAACGAAGAGATTATGATGATGATAAGTGCGTTCAGCCTGGTGGTATATTCACTGACGATCTACGGATCAACTGGTCTGCTGCGAATAGGCAAAGAACTTGGAATAATTTTGTAGAAATTCTATGTAGAAGGTAATGTTATAAAAAAGGAACGACTAAGTTGGATCATTTTTGTTATATCTTTTAGTTTTATGTATGTTTTTAATATATCTTAATAGGCAAACGTAATTATTCAAAAGATATTTGGTCGACGTGGTTTCGTGGATACTATGACTACCATATAATTATAGAACACTGCATTTAATTGTATTTTTATTGCTTTCACATATATATCAAAACGGTTTCAAAATCATTTATTTTACTTAAACATTCTATTCATGACCAATAACACACATACATTTGCACCTTGAAGTGGCTGACAAAAGTTAATTTATTGCTTTACAACCCTACCAACAAATTTCAGTTGGTAAAATCACTGTTTGTAAAAGTGTAAAATCAAAATGTGTTGATTCGATCTTTTTCTAATATCTGCGCATAATGAGCAAGTTGTCCTATTTGTTGGAATACAGAAGTAAAAAAAAATATAGGTTAGCGTGATTCAGGCTTGGGCAATGCATTAAATTAATGCCAATGCATTAGCAATGCATTAACTATTTCTCAACTAATGCTAATGTCTAGGCTTATATTAATTTTGGCATTAGAGCAATGCCAATTCTAAATACTTTTGCATTTTTTGCTAATGCATTAGCATTAGATTGGGCATTAGCTAAAAACTTTTTTCTATGATTTACATACTTTGTCTAAATTCATTAATTAGGATCCTGTTTACAAACTATTTCTCAAGGTGTGATGAATTGCCACTTTTATACATACTGTTACTTGAGAAGTTGTTTGTTTGCCTTTGGCTATAACCTTGCAGTATTATGTGTGTTACAAATAATGTCACTTAATAATCTACAGTTACCTGTGTCCTTTTATGAAGATTGTTGGTCAGGTGAATGCATTCATTGAGTCATGCTTTTGAACAGCACCATTTCAGAATAATAGAATTAAAGATTATAATTATACAGCCATAAGATTTATAATATGTTTCAGTATGGAAACAAGGGTTGAAGTTGAACAATGATAGACTCATAATTTAATACATCAGTTCTTGATCTTATGAGTTGATTATCTTTATCATGAATGTGTTAAATAACTTTCTTGTACCAGAATCGGCAATGCATGATAATTGATTCAATGTTCAAAGAAGATACACGTACAACCCATCATTGCACTGGTTCAATTCCCTTGGTATATTGTATAGACCATAATGTATATTCCCAAAATGTCTAATCCCATAATGTCTATTCCCAAACTGTCTATTCCCATAATGTCTACTGTGCCAAAATATCTACTCCATAGATTGCAGATTATATTTTTATTTCGGTCCTTTGAGATCAGTAAAGATATTCAGAGTGTTCAAAACACTCACGTTTAGAAACATACTTCTAAGCAATGTTTAAAAATATTTGACCCAATTGAGGAATATGTCTTTGATTTAGACTCCTCGTGTAAATTCTCGAAATTGCAGCACAATAGTCTGGCGTTCGTTGCCGGTTTAAAAAGGGCTACTGATGAGGGTTAATAACCCGAAATTGCACAATATAGTCCATAAATCTCCCTTTCAATGTTTTTACTGCTTCCAAAGGATCAAACCTTTATATTTTATCCCATAGTGTCTACTGGGATAGAGTGCTTGTTGCAAAGACATTTATTTTTGTATATGGGTAAATGAAATAAAAATAACATATTTTGAATGAAAATATAAAAATGTTCAAACTGTTAATGTAGATTACAATTTAACCTGTTATTAAAATGCTTAGATAGTAGACGTTATGGGAAAAGATATGTATTTTGGCACAGTAGACAATAAACGAATAAACATTTTGGAAATAGACATTATGGGAGTAGACATTTTGGGAGTAGACATTCTAGCACCTACCCAAATGGCCCATCGCAAAATAACTGAAAACTAATGTCAATGCCAATGCTTTTTTGTCGAATAATGCTAATGCCGATGCATTGTTTTTATAAACTAGCTAATGTCAGTGCTAATGCCAATGCTCCAAATCAGTTTTAATGCTAATGACAATGCATTACTTTGCTAACTAATGCTACCTAAGTCTGGCGTGCATATAAGAGAGAAACAAAGCTTGGGAGTAGACGTTTTGGGAGTAGACATTCTAGCACCTAACCCAATGGCCTATCGCAAAATAACTGAAAACTAATGCCAATGCCAATGCTTTCTGTCGAATAATGCTTATGCCGATGCATTGTTTTTTTATAAACTAGCTAATGCCAGTGCTAATGCAAATGCTCCAAATCAGTTTTAATGCTAATGACAATGCCTTACTTTGTTTACTAATGCTGCCTATGTCTGGCGTGCATATAAGAGAGAAACAAAGCTTGAAAATCATCCCTTTAAAGCACATTTTTGTCTGCTTTTCTTCTTCGGTCGAATTCAATAAAAGCACCCACAGTTTAAAATAATCACACTTAAAGGACTAAGTCAGCCGCCGGGTGTCAGGAGATTCATACCTTTATTGAGACAGGTAATACAGGTAGAGATGTGCTACTGTGCAGCTAGTGTCATATTTATTGTCTTTTTGATAATATCCAAGACACTACTTGTTTGAATAACTTGCAATAAAATTAATCACAGGTATGGGCATAGGTATTTATGGTTATCTATTTTACAAGCGAGTATATAACAGTAGAAGATACATTGAAACTTCAGAAAGACATCGACCTTTTAGGGAGCTGTGCCCGAAAATGGAGCATGAGATTTTAAATTGTCAAATGCAACATGATGCAGCTTACAAATAAGCAGGCAAATAAAACTGAGGCATCCTACACCCTCGAGGGTACAGTATTGGAAAATGTTGATAGCATTAATTATCTAGGTGTAACAATTACAAATGACTTGAAGTGGAATACCCATATCCCCGGTTTCTGTACTAAAGCCAACAGAACACTTGGGGTATTGCGTAGAAACTTATTTCCTTGCCCCAAAGATGTTAAAGAAGCAGCTTATAAGGGCTGGTGCGCCCAATCCTGGAATATGGAAATTATGTTTGGGATCCTCATGTTAAAGGCCTCCAGGTGGAATTGGCATTCTTGAACAACTCAATTGGGAATCTCTCAAGAAAAGAATGACGGATAATCGACTCATATTGCTATACAAAGGTCTGAAGGGTAAAGCCAGAATACCTCAACCTTATCCCCGAGTCTAGGCGTTGTATAAATAGTCACTCCAAGACATTTCAGCTTCCATCTGCTAGTATAGAGGCCTATAATTGTAGTTTCTTTCCCCAGACTACCAGGGACTGGAATGATCTCCCTGACTCACTGTTCTCTACTGCTGAAATGTCAGATGGTCGTGTGTCCAAGTTCGCTTCACTCGTGTATTCTAGGGGCTTATTTCTCCCCATCCGAACCCTCGTTGAAAGAATGTAATTTGGCGTGTCACCAGTAAACTATTCAGATCCAGATTCAGATTCAGTTATCAGTTTTTCCACAGGTAGCAGTCACAGCCAATCAAAATTATTACTGGAATTAAAGGAGCTGCTGGAGATGTTAACTCTTTGGCGTTTAGACAAATACTGAGATAAGCTACCTAGTTAGCTCACCTGAGCCGAAGGCTCACAGGTGAGCTTATAGGATAGGTAGGCACCCGGCGTCCGTCCGTCGTCGTCCGTCGTCCGTCCGTCCGTCCGTCGTCCACCATTTTCAAAGATCTTCTCCTCTGAACCCGCTAGACCAACTAAAGCCAAATTTAATATAAAGCATCTATAGGAAGGGGGAACCAATGTGTATATAAGAAATCCAGGTCACATGACCAAGATGGCCGCCATGCCCATATATGGTACAAACCCTTCAAACATTTTCTTTTCCAGAACCGGTGGACCGATTTCAACGAAACTTGGCAAGAAGCATCGATGGCTCAAGCACTACAATGTATATATAAATCATGACCCTGTGATGCCCTTGACCTATTTTACGGCAAGGAAATGGGAAGCAGAACTAAATTTTAATGATTCTGAAAACAATTGGACCCCAGGGGCTCATGTGCCCCGGGGCAATATACACGTATATTTCCATAATATTCAAACGTCTTCTCCTCTGAGACCGCTTGGCCAATCAAAGCCAAATTTTATGTGAAGCATCTATAGAATGGGGGAATCAATGTGTATATAAATAATCTAGGTCACATGACAAAGATGGCCGCCATGCCCATATATATGGTAAAAACCCATCAAAAATCTTCTTCTCTGAAACCAATAGGCTGATTTCAAGGAAACTGTTTATATCTACTACTGCTACAATGACCATTGAATCAGAGCATTTAATATGGAGATATGAAATATTCAAGTGTAATTTACCCTATTCCCTAATTTCTACTGACAACTTAATTTTTCAGAAAACGTGTTAATGTGATGCTTCTCCAAAGAATCTACGAACTATCTTGTAGCAATTCTTCAGCAACACCCTTCGTAGAACGAAGAGATGATAATGATGAAGAAGTAGAAGTAATATATAGAAGGTAATGAAAATAGAAAAGAAGTGACTAAGTTATTTTTTTTTTTCATTCTTACAACCCATTCATAAATCTAATGATTTTTTCAATCCTATATTTCAACCTTTCCACTGCATAAAAATGCGTTTAAACAAGGTACAAGTAGGCAAAGACCAGAAAAGGATTCCCACTCCAAAAACCGAGGTGGGAAAAACAAACTACGTAACAATCATACACTTATACCATGAACCGAATGAGCATCTATTTTCCCAATAGGTGGCCACTCAGTTACCTAAACTTAACTAAAAATATGAAAACATATATAAGGCGCCAACAACAAAAAAAAAATTTAAACACCAAGACGTAAAACAAAAAGAATCACCACAGAAGTTCGACTTGGAACGATCAGTAACACAAAGTTACTGGCGGTCTTAAATCGAATTTACATGGCCATAACCTCACCCTCAGCTTCTGCAGTGGCTCTGATATACACACATATAAACAAGCAACAAGGAAATCATGTCAAGAGATATAAAATATAAGTACCAACGTATAACATGTATAACGGAAAGCAGGGTGAGCAGCTATTTAAGTTAGGTGGTCACTGTGCTAGCTTGGACAGAAAAATTAAAATGCAGAGGGCTAAGTGAACAGCCAAATAATATCCGGGTGGCCACAAAGTCAAACAACAAAAACCGATTATTTGAATAATTTGGGAAATATGAACCACAGCAGCAGTTCCGCCTTGGAACGGTCAGTTATAAATATCTGGGGGGCTTTAGTCGATATTACATGGCCACATTTTCGTAATATTCCATAAAACTCGAAGTTTTAGATTTAATTTAAATTTCAGGTGACACAAAACTTGACGTTGTTTAAACATTTAGTTATGCCTTGTATTCCGCGTTTACCTGCATATAAGCATGAATTAAAATAATTGGACGTCTAGGATTTAATTAAGATTTAAGAAAAAGAAAATATGAAATTATTGGGACACTTAAACTTAAAGTACGCATATTCTTGATATATAAGAATATAATGTACAATTATGTGTCCAACAAGTCGTTTGTCAAATATAATTCAAATTTTAAACATAAATAGATTTGAAGTTGTTCTACCTCTTAAATTCAAGGAAAACGGCTTGAAAATTTCATGTGTGAAGTAAAAAAAATAAAATAATAAAACTTGAAGTTTTTGATCACCGTAAATTTCATCAAACTTCGATTCTAACAAGAGAAAGCTTATTTTCTTAAATTTCAGTCTTTCTACCAACTGCTGATATGGCGGAGTGTGTACGTACGTTGTTAAGGTATAATGTTTAACGTGTTGTATCTCACCTTCCAATCATTTACATGTCTTGTTTCTTTCAGTGAAAGATCAGCTGTTATGATTCCTTGCTGAATTTAAGTACATTTGATCTCATGCCCTAAAATTGTTGTGATGTAATTTTGAGAAAAGTGGTGATGAAAAGATAAACTGTCACATTTGATTCTATTGAAATTTAAGCCCAAGTCAAACTTTGACAATGTGACGTTATCTAAATGTGAATGACATTTTGAGATTCAAACTATTCGAGCATGCTACGCTAACGCAAATTAAAACATAAAATCAATATATTAAGCATATGTTCCGTGCGACGAGCTTGTCCACATACGATTTTTCTACTCTGTATACCACATTGTCACATAATCTGATTAAAGAAAAAAATCTCGAATTGATAGAGTGGGCCTTTAGAAGAGCATTAAAAATTATGGTTCATTTTGGCCAATAATGACAGAAAAGCTTTTTTCACTCCCTCTGGCCAAAGTCGATATACACTTTGGTCATGTCAGAATGGATGCCTTATCCTATCCCCTGGATAATATTTATATTAGATTCACAACTAACTAAGTTATTCGGACAAATTGATGGAATTCCGATGAGTACAAATTGTGCCCCTCTCGTAGTTGATTTATTTCTATTCTGCTATGAAAGGGAAATGGATTCTCTAAACCATGTCAATCAAGCTGATGTTATCGAGGCCTTTAATTCGACTTCTAGGTACCTCGATGACCTTTTGAACTTTGACAATCCTTATTTTGAAGGCATTGTCAATCAAGTTTATCCACCTGAACAACAGTTGAATAAAGCCAACGCCACGGATACCAAAGCCCCCTTTTTGGATTTACGTCTTTCTGTTGCAAATGGATTTGTTTCTTCTAAGATTGATGATAAAATGAAAATAAAACTGAGCTCATTTAAGAGCAGATAGCATATTAATGAGAAAGGGGATGGACCATAAATGCGATGACTTTGATTTTGATATAGTAAATTTTACGTTTTTTGATGGTGCCGTTCCTCGCCGTGCTTCGTATGGTGTATACATTTCCCAACTTATTAGTTTTGCCAGAGTCTGTAATTATGTAGCGGACGTCAACGCGCGAAATAAATGTTTAAAAGTCAAACTTCTCCAGCAGGGCTATCTGTATCATAAACTTCGAAAACATTTTCTAAATTTTATCGCAGACACTATGATTTGATTTCCAAATTTAATGTTGGGTTAAAGACGCTTTTACTTGAGAGCCTTTCGGAACCAGAATTTTATGGTGACTTGGATTACAAACTTAAGAAACTTATTGAACAAATGATTTTATTTTCAGTTTAGAAAAATTATAACACGTTACAGACATATAGGTTATAACTTGAATGCTATGCGAAAGTCTGTATGCTGTACTTTTAACCCTGTCATGGTTGATAACTATGCTGCCTTTTTTAATTGCACGCCGGTGGGTCGAGCGGCAGACTCTATGATGGCCCCGACATAAAGCTATTCATTTAAGTTGGTTGGGGCCGGAGCTTCTTGTCTGTTGCTTGGCCCCCGGGGTTCAACTGGTGTTTTTCTTTTGCTCCGGATTTCAGTTAGTTCTTCGACGCCCAGGAATCTCCATCGTCGGGCAGCTTACTGAATCTGTGCAGTCCTCGCATTTGATTCATCAAGGTGGTGATCATGATTTATTCGTTGTCCTTGATGATTCATTGACTAGTTAGAGACTCAGCACGAGGACCGAACAACTAATTAAATGTAGTGAACCACTGCAAAAATTAGGGTGAAGTTAGGTTCCTGTAAAACTGGTTTAAGCCCCCAGTAATTTTATATTACTGATAGTTCCAAGGCGATACTTCTGTTGTGGTTCTAATGGTTTTGTGTTTTGGCGTCGAATTGATGTGCTATTTGAGCTTGATGTATGTTTTCATGGTTTTAGTTCAGTTCGGGTAACTGAGTGGCCGCGTATTGGAGAATAGCTAGTCTCTCGGCTTACTATATGTTTTTGGTATTAGTACCTAAGTGTCATTTTAGTTTTTTTCCCACCCCTCGGTTTATGGAGTGGGAATTTCTTTCTGATTTCGCCATTTCCTGATCATTGCCTACATGTTCCTTTCTGTAATTGCATTAAACATACTCTGCGGTGTGGCCCATCCCCTTTATCATTAATGTGTTCACTGCTCTTAATGGATCTCAGTTTTAATTTTTATTTGCTATTACTGCAGCTGGTATTGTGCCGTGTGGCGGCCCTTAAAGGTCTCCCCGTACATCATCCATAGTGCAGGTTATATTTTCTTTTTGGTCCTTTGAGATTAGGGAGGATATTCTGAGAAATCAGAAAGGTACAAGTAGGCAAAGATCAGGAAAAGGCGCAATCAGAATAAGATTCCCACTCCAAAAACAGAGGTGGGAAAAAAGCCAAACTAACAAGCAGGTACTTATACCATGAAAACATACCGTAAGCCGAATGAGCAGCTACTTTCCCAATAGGTGGCCTCTCAGTTACCTAAACTTAACTAAAAATATGAAAACATACATAAGGTGCCAACAGCACAAAAATTTTAAACACCAAATCATAAAACAAAAAGAACCACCACAGAAGTATCGCCTTGGAACGATCAGTAACACAAAGTTACTGGCGGGCTTAAACAGGTTTTACTGCTCTTAAAGGATCTCAGTTTTAATTTTTATTTACATGGTCATAAACTTACCCTCAGCTTTTGCAGTGGTTCATAACATTTAGTTAGATCTTCGGTCCTCGTGGTGAATCACTAACTAGTAAATGAATCATGAAGAACAAACAAATAAATCACGATAAACATCCTGATGGATCAAAAACCAGGACTCACGGATTGAGTAAGCTGTCCGACGATGGAGATCCCTGGGCGCCGAATAACCTACTAACTCCGGAGCAAAAGAAAAACACCAGTTGGACCCCGGTGGGCCAAGCAACAGACAAGAAGCTCCGGTCCCAACCAACTAAAATGAATACCTTTAAGTCGGGGCCATCATAGAGTCTGACGCCTGACCCACCGGCGTGCAATTAAAGTAGGCAGCATAGTTATCAACAGCATATTATTTTTGTGCTTTTAGCACCTTATATGTGTTTTCATATTTTAAGTTAAGGTTGGGTGGCTGAGTGGCCACCTATTGGGAAAAAATGTCTGCCCATTCGGCTTACAATATGTTTTCTTAGTATAAGTATCTGATTGTTAATTTAGTGTTTTCCCACCTTGGTTTTTGGAGTGGGAATTTCTTTTTGATTGCGCCATTTCCTGATCGTTGCCTACTTTTACTATAATGAACCGCCCTTTAAGTATATATTGCATTTTATATACCAAATAATTATCCGAAGCACTATTAGAGCAATATGAAGTATTTATCAATAATTTACATAAACCACGTAATTATTCAAAAGATATTTGGCCGGCGTGATTTTGTGGTTGCTATGGCTACCATTTAATGATAGAAACATGCAATTAATGCATTTAATGGTACGTTTGTTACTATCGTGTATATTTATCCTGAACACAAATAAATCAAAATATTTTCAAAAATCAAATCATTTTATTAAAACGGCCTATTCAGGACAATTAACACACATACATTTGCAACATGGAGAGGCTAACAAAAGTTTACGAATTGCTTTACAACCCTACCCCCAAAATTGAAAAGTCGGTAAAATCGCTGTTTGTAAAAGTGTAAAAAGGTACAAGTAGGCAAAAATCAGGAAAAGGCGAAATCAGAAAAAGATTCCCATTCCAAAAACCGAGGTGGGCAAAACCCAAACTAACAATTAGGTACTTATACCATGAAAACATATCGTAAGCCGAATGAGCAGCTATTTTCCCAATAGGTGGCCACTCAGTTACTTTAACTTAACTAAAAATATGAAAACATACATAAAGAGGTACAAGTAGGCAAAGATCAGGACAAGGCGCAATCAGAAAAAGATTCCCACTCCAAAACCCGAGGTGGGAAAAAACCAAACTAACAATCAGGTACTTATACCATGAAAACATTTCGTAAGCCGAATGAGCAGCTATTTTCCCAATAGGTGGCCACTCAGTTACTTTAACTTAACTAAAAATATGCAAACATACATAAGGCGCCAACAGCACAAAAACATTTTGAACACCAAGACATAAAACAAAAATAACCACCACAGAAGTATCGACTTGGAACGATCAGTAACACAAAGTTACTGGCGGGTTTAAATCGATTTTACATGGCCATAACCTCACCCTTAGCTTCTGCAGTGGTTCATAACATTTAGTTAGTTCTTCGGTCCGCGAAGAAGGCGCCAACAGCACAAAAATTTTAAATATCATGACATAAAAGGAAAAGAACCACCACAGAAAAAAGTCTATATTTGTTGATTCGATCTTTTTCCAATAATTACGCATTATGAGCTATTTGACCCGTTTGTTCGAATAAAGAAATAAAAAATATAGGATAGCGTGCCTATAAGAGAGAAATGAAGCTTTAGTGGAGCGGCTTAGTGAGAGATTTTGAGGAAATACTTCAGTTGATGATACAAGCATGAAATTTTCACCATATGTTCTTTACATGACACACATTAAATTCTGATCCCTGGCCACTTGAAATTCCGCCATTTTCAAGATGGCCGCCAAAAAACAAAATGGCCGACAGTTGTTAAAGGTGTACATGTAGTAAATTGCTCAAACCTTAGGTTCTTTTCATCATAGAACAACAATATTGATACCAAAATGAAGCTTAATAATTGTTCTTTCAAATAGAGTTCAAATATGCAAATTACCTAATTTACATATTTATGAATATTAATGAGATCATACGTTTTTGGCTAAAGATTGAGAGAAAAAAACACATCTTATTTTCTGAACAATGTAAAATGTAAAATGAAATAGATAACTGTGGCTTTGATATTGCTAGACCATAAATTATCATAAATTGACCAAAGCTTATTAGCATATTTATGAATATTCATTTTAGAATATTTCAAGACTTTGTATGTCCTTACCTGTCAGTTTGGTTTAGAAAGTTCATACAGTAAATTGCTCATATTTTTTGGCCTGTTCATAATAGAACAACAATATTGATACCAAAATGAAGCTAAATGATTGTTATTACAAATAGAGTTCAAATATGCAAATTACCTCATTTGCATATATATGAATAATGAGGTTTTTGTTTTGCCAAAAAATCACATCCTATTCACTGAACGATGTAAAATGTTCATGGTGTAGATTGTCTATAAATATCACCTTCATTGTAAAATAAATGTCACTAATAAAAATTCTATGCCATTGTGCTTTCCTTCTAAAAGTGGGAGCTAAGTCTTGAAGAATTTAATTTCTACATTGCAAACAACATCATTCCTTTTTGTCACTATGACCTGTGCATAATTCTGCGCAAGAATAAATTTATCTACAAGAAAACCCAAATATTTCCGTTTTGTTTTCATCACATCTGATGAAGTTGTTTCATGATTTTGGACGTCTGCAGTTACCAATTACCTTTCAGTATACACCAGTTACTAGTTTCTGCCTGGTCTCATCGTTGAGACTATCTTGGCGATAAATAAAAAAAACACATACACCCTGGAATGTTTTCCGGCATATGACTCAATATGAGGTACGATCGCCTCCTTGGCCTAATCTTCAAAAGTTGTTTTTTTTTATGCTCCGGGTTAGACTACTGTGACCATGTGTATTTGGAGAAAGCAATTAGCAAAGAACTTGCAAGTATGTTGTCGCCCGTTCTGGTATGCTTGAAATGAGCCGTACTGGCAATTATAAATTATGCTCTTTTTTTTATTTGACTGACTGATGTGTTTATCAAATACAAGAGAAGCACTTGGGCACTAACAAACTGCTCTTCATGGCCGTCATTGATCTGAAGAAAGCAAATGAGTTCTGAGGGATGTAATCTAGGGGGTGCCAGTCCACACTTTTAAGACTGGTCGAGGATTGGAAGAAGGCCTTGGATGATAATCTTTATGTCGGAGCCATATTAATGGACCTGTCCAAGGCCTTCGATTGCCTCCCTCATGACTTAATTATCCAGAAACTTAAGGCATATGGTCTTTCAAACCATGCCTGTAACCTCATGAACAGTTACCTGTCCGACCGTAAACAAAGGGTCAAACTAGGTAACATAGTAAGCCAGTGGCAAGAGATTATAAAGGGTGTCCCACAGGGGTCCATTCTTGGACCCCTTGTTTTTAATATTTTTATCAATGACATCTTTTACTTCCTAACAAAAATGAAATTGTATAATTATGCAGATGATAACACTGCATCATATGCCCATAGGAAGGTTGAAACAATGAAAGACACCCTTGAAACTGAAACTAGCACTACAATAGATTGGTTTGACAATAATCAGATGCAAGCCAACCCAGAAAAGTTTCAAGCTTTTTCTGTAGGCCCCAAAACATTTTCACTTGTGAAATCTTTTAATATTGCTGGCCAAGAAATTGCTTGCCAAGAAGTAGTAAAGTTGCTTGGTATTGAACTGGATTATATGCTTAATTTTGACACCCAAGTATCAAATATCTGTCAAAAAGCAGCAAGACAATTGAATGTATTGCAACGACTCAGCAAGTTTTTATCTGTAAATACTAGACTTGTCATTTTTAAATCTTTCATCCGGTCAAATTTTAATTATTGCCCCATAGTTTGGCATTTCTGTAGTCAAACAAATTCCGAAAAACTGGAAAAACTTCAATTTCGAGCCCTTCGTATCGTTTTTAGTGATTACGAGGCTTCCTATGAAGACTTGCTGAGCCGTGTAAACATGACCACTCTGCATTTAAACAGAATGAAGAATATTGCCATTGAAGCTTTCAAATGTTTGAATGCTCTCTCACCTGAATATATAAGAGATATAGTCAAATATAAGTGTTCCAATTATAATTTCAGGTATGAGAATATGGCAGAAATACCAACAGTAAGAACAACAAGGTATGGCAAAAACTCTTTTCGTTTTGAGTCGGCCCGGGTGTGGAATAGTCTTCCTAATGAAATGAGAAAAGCTGAAAATTTCAAAGAATTCAAGAGGCTGATCCGCACCTGGACCGGCCCAGAATGAAAGTGTTCTATGTGCCAAACTTAGTTGTGTTTTTTGAGTTGTGACTTACCTGTGAGCTTGTGTAGTCTTTATGTACAACCTTTTATGTTCCTCTTTGTACATGTTTTATTTATGTTTTTTGATTGTGTCTTGTTTTACTCAACTTAATTTTGCTAGATGTCTTATTTCTGCTAGCATTTTTACCATTTCTTAGCTTGGATTGGCTCCCTCTTTACTCTACCTAGGTTTCGTTTTCCTGGGTCTCAGGTTCTCTACAATAGCCTGGTGTGCTGTGGGGAAACCCTGGGCCCCACTTTTTTTCGCCTTTCGTACCTTTCTAGCTAGAGAGAGTGGGGAGGGGGACCAACCAAGTTTCTTGAACTCATATGGATTTTGCTTCAATCTTGAATATGCTTTAATATACCTAGTGCTGCTGTCTTTCCCAGGCTCGCGTGGACTGCCCGTACAGCAGGGAAGGGCACCAGCATCGGTACTTTCTTAAGCATTCTCTTAGTCTAATAATTCATTTTTTCTTAAGCCCATAATATTTAAGCTCATTTAATTTGTATTTTGTGCTTCATTTTATATTTACAATGTACATCTGTGATTCTTATTTATATACCTTGCTTTATGTAACTTAACTGTGATTTCTATCTGATTTAACTTTGTCTGTATATATGTTAATACTTGCATGTTTTTACGTAAAATTGCATGTGCTTTCAATGCTTTAAATTTACCGCATATATTTAAATATTATTATACTGATAATGCTAATGCTAATTGCTTAATTCTTAATTTTTGCAGCTTTTTTACATTTGTTATTCTACTTATGTTTGTCGGAAAATAGCTCTACGAGCTAATGTTATTTGTTATTCAAAACCGACGTTAAATAAAATTTCTTGTATCTTGTATCTTGTATCTTGGAAGTTGACGAATGACTAGTGCGTCTGGTCCAGTCCATGTATAAGATCATGAGAAGCAGGGTTAGAGTGGGAAGTGGATACAGTGAGGAGTTTGTTGTCAAAGTATGTGTCCATCAGGACTCTGTCCTTAGCCCGCTACTCTTCATCATTGTGCTATAGGCTTTATCCAGGGAGTTCCGCACAGGCTGCCCTTGGGTTCTGCTGTATGCAGATGACTTATGATATGACACTGTCAAGTCCATGGAAGAACTACCTGTTAAGTTGAAGACTTGGAAAGCAGAGATGGTGAGGAAAGTTCTTTGTATGAACATGGGGAAGACAATGATCATGGTCTCTGGCCTCAATCTGAACCTTCTAAAAACAATCTGGAAAGAATCTGTGGCGTCTGTCAGACAGGTGTAGGGAGAAATGCCGTCTTCTGTGGTGGATGCTTGTCCTGGATCCACAAGAAATGCAGTGGAATCAAAGGCTCCTTGCGCCGTGATCATGATTTCAGCTGTGCTGGCTGCCTAGGAAAGGCGCGTCCCATAGACGGAAGGCTAGTGAAGGAGGTTCTAGTTGATGACGAAACAGTTGAGGCAGCAGTGTACCAGAGTTCTGTTATCTGGGAGACATGCTTTCTGCTGGCGGAGGTTGTGAACTGGCTGCAGTCACTTGCTGCAAATCGGCTTAGGGCAAGTTTCGTCAATTACTCCCTCTCCACACCAGTTGCAATCTGAAACATTTGACCAGAGGTCGAGTGTATTCAACTTATGAACTGCCACATGCAGCAGAAACATGGGCAATAACTGTCTACACTTTGTGGCCTGCAGCGCAATGACCATGTAATGATGTGTTGGATCTTTAATCTCAAGGCGAATGATGAAGTAAGCTCAGACTCCCTTCTCTCATAGCTTTGACTTCTTGTACTACCACTGAACTTTCTAAATTATTAACTTCCTGTCTTACTGCTATCAAATCTCATGTTATAAGATACTGTGAGACAGTGTATGAAACTTCAAATAAAAACTGGTTTTGGTCAATTAAAAATTCTGGTGAGGTGCTCAGTAAATTGAAGTGTAGAGGGTTCCGTGCGACAAGCTTGTCCACATATGATTTTTCTACTCTGTATACAACATTACCACATAATCTAATTAAAGAAAAACTTCTGGATTTGATAGAGTGGACCTTCAAAAGGGCATTAAAAAACTATGGTTCACTTTATTTGGCATGTAATGACAGAAAGGCTTTTTTCACTTCCTCTGACCAAAGTCGGTATACACTTTGGTCATGTCAGAATGTATGCGACGCCTTATCCTATCTCCTTGATAATATTTATATTAGATTTGGGACCAAGTTATACAGACAAATTGTTGGAATTCCGATGGGTACAAATTGCGCACCACTCGTAGCTGATTTATTTTTATACTGCTACGAAAGAGATTTCATGGATTCTCTTAACCATGATAATCAAGCTGATGTTATCGAGGCTTTTAATTCCACATCTAGGTACCTCGATGACCTTTTGAACATTGACAACCCTTATTTTGAAGGTATGGTCAATCAAATTTATCCACCTGAACTTCAGTTGAACAAAGCCAATATCTCAGATACTGAAGCCCCCTTTTTAGATCTACATCTTTCTGTTGCAAATGGATTTGTTTCTTCTAAAATTTATGATAAGCGCGATGACTTTGATTTTGATATAGTAAATTTTCCTTTTTTGGATGGTGACGTTCCTCGTCGTGCTTCTTATGGTGTATACATTTCGCAACTTATTAGGTTTGCTAGAGTCTGCAATCATGTTACAGATTTCAACGCTCGAAATAAATGTTTAACGGCAAAACTTCTGCAACAGGGCTATCGGTATCATAAACTTCGAAAAACATTTTCTAAATTTTATCGTAGACACTATGAATTGATTTCCAAATATAATGTTGGGTTAAAAACGCTTTTAAGTGAGGGCCTTTCGGAACCTGAATTTTATGGTGACTTGGTTTACAAATTTAAGAAACTTAAAGGAATTAATGATTTTTCTTTTCAGTTCAGAAAAATCATAACACGTTACAGACGTATAGGTTATAACTTGAATGTTATGCGACAGTCTGCATGCTTAGTTTTTAACCCAATCATGGTTGATAACTATGCTGCCTTCTTTAATTGCACGCCGGTGGGTCGGGCGTCAGACTCTATGATGGCCCCGACATAAAGCTATTCATTTTAGTTGGTTGGGGCCGGAGCTTCTTGTCTGTTGCTTGGCCCACCGGGGTCCAACTGGTGTTTTTCTTTTGCTCCGGAGTTAGTAGGTTATTCGGCGCCCAGGGATCTCCATCGTCGGGCAGCTTACTCAGTCTGTGAGTCCTGGTTTTTGATTCATCAGGATGTTTATCATGATTTATTTGTTTGTTCTTGATGATTCATTGACTAGTTAGAGATTCACCACGAGGACCGAATAACTAACTAAATGTTATGAACCACTGCAGAAGCTGAGGGTGAGGTTATGGCCATGTAAAACCGGTTTAAGCCCGCCAGTAACTTTGTTTTACTGATCGTTCCAAGTCGATACTTCTGTGGTGGTTCTTTCTGTTTTATGTCTTGGTGTTTAAAAATTTTTTGTGCTGTTGGCGCCTTATGTGTGTTTTCATATTTTTAGTTAAGTTAAGGTAACTGAGTGGCCACCTATTGGGAAAATAGCTGCTCATTCGGCTTACGATATGTTTCATGGTATAAGTACCTGATTGTTAGTTTGGTTTTTTCCCACCTCGGTTTTTGGAGTGGGAATCTTTTTCTGACTGCGCCTTTTCCTGATCTTTGCCTACTTGTACCTTTTCAGGATATAGATGTAGTGCTTTGCTCCAGCAGAATGAGATGGTATGGACATGTAGAGCGCATTAAAGGCTTTATTTCTCAAGTACGCAAGCTAAATGTAGTTGCACAGAATAGATCCGGCAAGCTAAGGAAATCATGGAATGAAGTGTTGTTGGACGACGAAAAGAAGGCTAGAACGGATACTGCCGATCCGTAGAATCGCTCAGAGTGGAGAGGTCGTCTAAGAATAAAAATAAAACCGAGATCCTTTAAGAGCAGTGAGTATATTTATGAGAAAGGTGATGGGCCATACCGTGGTTTCAGCTATTCAAGCCTCTTCAGTGACCCTTTAGAATTGGTAACATGGAGCCAAAGAGAATTGCTGTAATTTTGCAACTTTGAACAGGGTAGTCAATAATAAAGACTTGTTTAATCAAAATGGGGCCAAATACAGTAAACGTTGGTTAGAAAATGAATCTTAAGCAATAATAATTTACAGATTTCTCAAAATACCCTCTCTGATTTCAAAGGACCAAAAGGAAAATATAATCTGCACTATGAATGATGTACGGGGAGACTTTTTAGGGCCACCACATGGCACAACACCAGCTGCAGTAATAGCAAATAAAGATAAAACTGAGATCCTTTAAGAGCAGTGAGTTTATTTGTAAGAAAGGTGATGGGCCATACCGCGGTTTCGGCTATTCAAGCCTCTTCAGTTACCCTTTAGATTTGGCAACATGGAGCCGAAGGGAATTGCTGTAATTTTGCAACTTTTAACAGAAGGAGGCTTGTCAAACAAGTCCAACCCTCAGATGAGGACAAAGGACTAAAAAAGGACATGATGATGACATGCTCAGTCGACAGACTTAGTAGATCCGAGCAAATAATTAATGGGAAATAATCTAATCGTGGAAAGCTCACTACAAATATAAATTGTCAGTTTTTACTTTAAATATATGCATTCTAAGGTATGCACTTTAGGGATCAAAATGTATGCGTTTTTATATGATTACTACGTTTTGATATTCAGTTAGCCAGTGAACACGTGCGAGCTTAATCAGAAAGTACAATGACATATATCTTGTATTAATGACATTTATTTTACAACGAAATTGATATTTACAGACAATTTACAGAGTGAACTTTCTTAACTTAACTGATACAGTATTTAAGTATTTAAGATGAATATTCATGAATATGCTAATTGGCTGTTGTTAATTTATGATTTGTTATGGTGTAGAAATATAATGTTATCAATTATCAGTTATCAGTTATCAATCTCATTTAACATTTTAGGTCATTCAGAGAATGAGATGTGATTTTATTTAAGATTTTTGGCAACAAAATAAGACCTTTTAATATTCATAAATATGCAAATGAAGTAATTTGAACTCCATTGGAAAGAACAATTATTATGCTTCATTTTGGTATTAATACTGATGTTCTATGATGAAAAGGACCTAAGCTATAAGCAATTAACTGTATGATCTTTTTAAACTAAACTGATAGATAAGGGCATACAAAGACTTAAAATGTTTTAAAATGAATATTCATGAACATGCTAATTCTCTTTTGTTAATTTATGATAATTTATGGTCTAGCAATATCAAAGCCATAGTTATCGATTTCATTTAACATTTTACATCGTTCAGAAAATAAGATGTGTTTTTTTCTCTCAATTTTTAGCCAAAAAAGTAAGATCTCATTAACATTCATAAATATGCAAATGAGGTAATTTGCATATTGGAACTTTATTTCAAAGAACAACCATTTAGCTTCATTTTGGTATCAAAAGTGTTGTTCTATGATAAAAAGAACATAAGATATGAGCAATTTACTACATGTACTCCTTTCACAATTGTCGGCCATTTTGTTTTTTGGCGGCCATCTTGAAAATGGCGGAATTTCAAGTGGCCAGGGATCAGAATTTAATGTGTGTCATGTAAAGAACATATGGTGAAAATTTCATGCTTGTATCGTCAACTGAAGTATTTTTTCATTAAGCAGCTCCACTACTTGAAAATCGCCCCTTTCAAGCATATTGTGTCCGCTTATTTTCTTAAACTCACCAAGAATTTCAAATAATCACACTTCAGGAAAAAATGGACTAATATAGACGACACTGTAGACATCTACTACTGCTAAAATAAGCATCGAACCAGATTGAAATAAAACTGAGATCCTTTACGAGTAGTGAGCATATTAATGAGAAAAGAAATGGGCCATAACGCGGTTTCGGCTACTTAAGCCCTTCAGTGACCCGTTAGATTTGGCAAAATGGAGCCAAAGTGAAAAACTGTAATTTAGCAACTTTCAACAGGATAGTCGATACAAAGACTAGTATTATCCAAACAGAGCCAAATATATATAACGTTGGTCAGAAACTGAATCTCAACCGATGAAAAATTTGTGATTTCTCGGAATATCCTTGCTGATCTCAAAGGACCAAAAAAAAAAAATTAGAATCTGCACTTAATAGACATCTGAAATATTCAAGATAAATTTACCCTTTCCCCTAATTTCTGCTGACAACTTTCAGAAAATAGAGTAAAATGACGATATTCAAAAGATTCCCAGAACACTCTTGTAGCAATTCTCCAGCAACACCCTGTGGAAAAAAGTACAAGTAGGCAAAGATCAGGAAAAGGCATAACCAGAAAAAGACTCCCACTCCAAAAACCAAGGTGGGAAAAAACCAAACTAACAATCAGGTACTTATACCATGAAAACATTTCGTAAGCCGAATGAGCAGCTATTTTCCCAATAGGTGGCCACTCAGTTACCTTAACTTAACTAAAAATATGCAAACATACAAAAGGCGCCAACAGCACAAAATATTTTAAACACCAAGACATAAAACAAAAAGAACCACCACAGAAGTATCGACTTGGAACGATCAGTAACACAAAGTTACTGGCGGGTTTAAATCGATTTTACACGGCCGTAACCTCACCCTCAGCTTCTGCAGTGGTTCATAACATTTAGTTAGTTCTTCGGTCCTCGTGGTGAATCTCTAACTAGTAAATGAATCATCAAGAACAAACAAATAAATCATGATAAACATCCTGATGAATCAAAAACCAGGACTCACAGATTCAGTAAGCTGCCCGACGATGGAGATCCCTGGGCGCCAAATAACTTACTAACTCCGGAGCTAAAGAAAAACATCAGTTGGACCCCGGTGGGCCAAGCAACAGACAAGAAGCTCAAAGAGATAATGAAGATAAAGAAGTAGAAATTCTATATAAAATGTAATGTTATTAGAAAAAAAAAATGACTAACTTGAAAAATTGTTCATTCTTAACATTATTATCCTTTGTTTTCGTAAATACATTTTTTAATTTAGTTAAGGTAACTGAGTGGCCACCTATTGGGAAAATAGCTGCTCATTCGGCTTACGATATGTTTCATGGTATAAGTGCCTGATTGTTAGTTTGGTTTTTTCCCACCTCGGTTTTTGGAGTGGGAATCTCTTTCTGATTGCACCTTTTCCTGATCTTTGCCTACTTGTACCTTTTCATAGGCCAATCTAATTTATACAAAAGATATTTGGCCGACGCGATTTTGTGGTTGCTATGACTACCCTGTACAAATATAAATAGTGCATTAAATGGTATAATGGGTTTAAAAGGGCATATAAAACGTTTAAAAAAGTACAAATAGGCAATGATCAGGAAATGGCGCAATCAGAAAGAAATTCACACTCCAAAAACCGAGAGGTGGGAAAAAACTTTAATGACACATAAGCACTTATGCCATGAAAACATGTCGTAAGCCGAGCAGCTATTCCCCAATAGGCTGCCACTCAGTTACCCGAACTGAACTAAAATATGAAAATGTACATACGACTCAAACAGCACAAAAATTCGACTCCAAAACACAAAACAATTAGAACCACAACAGAAGTATCGCCTTAGAACGATCAGTCATATATAATTATTTGGGGGCTTAAACCGGTTTTACAGGCGCCTAACCTCACCCTCATCTTCTGCTGTGGTTCACAACATTTAATTTGTTGTTCGGTTTCTTGGTGAATCTCTAACTAGTCAATGAATCATAAAGGACAAGCGAATAAATCATGATAACCACCTTGATGAATCAAAAACGACGACTCAAGAGACTCAGTAAGCTGTCTGACGATGGAGATTCCTGGGCGCCGAATAACTTACCGAAACCCGGAGCAAAAGAAAAACACCAGTTGAACCCCGGTGGGCCAAGCAACAGACAAGAAGCCCCAACCAACTAAAATGAATAGCTATATATGTATATATGTTTTGAAATTCATTTATTAGCTATTCCAGTGTTAAATAGAATTTAAAACGGAGATCCTTTAAGAGAAGCAAACATATAAATCAGAAGGAATGAACCATATTGCGGATTCGGCTACTCAAGCCTCTTCAGTGGCCCTTTACAATTGGCAACATGGAGCCAAAGAGAATTACTGTATTTTTTCTACTTTCAACAAGGTAGTCGATACAAAGACTAGTATTATACAAATGGGACTAAGTATATTAAAAATTGGTTCGAAAATGAATCTAAACAGATATAAATTTCTGATATCTAAGAATATCCCCGCTGATCTCAAAGGACCCCGCTGATCTCAAAGGACCAAAAGGAAAATATAATCTGCACTATTGCTGATGTACGGGGAGACTTTTAAGGGCCGCCACACGGCACAACACCAGCTGCATGAATCGCAAATAAAAATTAAAACTGAGATTCTTCAAGAGCAGCGAACATATCAAAGAGAAGGAATGGGCCATACCGCGGTTTCGGCTACTCAAGCCTCTTCAGTGGCCCTTTAAATTTGGCAACATGGAGCCAAAAAGAATTAGTCTAATTTTGTAACTTAAAACAAGGTAGTCGATACAAAGACTAGTATTATACAAATGGAACCAAATACATTAAAAATTGGTTAGAAAATGAATCTAAACCGATATAAATTTCTGATTTCTCAGAATATCCTGCTGATCTAAAAGGACCAAAAGGAAAATATAATCTGGACAATGGCTGATTTACGGGGAGACGTTTTAGGACCGCCACACGGCACAACACCAGCTGCAGTAAAAGCAGATAAAAAGTAAACTGCGATCCTTTAAAGACAGGGTTGGGGTATAAAAGGCCTCGCAGGTATACCTGTGTCATTCTTTCTCTGACTGTTGCAAGGTTAACACCAATTATGTGATTCTGATAGGTTTTCAATTGAGGGCTACTGTGACATCACAAAATGATTGACAGGTCTGTAACTAGCCTTATTATCTCTCATTATGTAACAAGAGGCACACTTCATAACTGGTTACAATAGACAGTCAAAACTGTTCTGTCATGAAGAATTTATTTCTTGGTTTTCTTCAAATTATACTAAAGGCATATGGAGATAAAACTATGATTAAATCAGATAACGAAAATAACCAATATAGTATAACTTTTTGTTTACAACTGATTAATCCACACGTTTTTAGACCAATCAATGAACTTATCGTACTATACACTTGTACTTTTCACATAAGTGCCATGGCACAACATAGTCTATCTTTAGTGGCTGTACTTTCCATACAATGAAAACAAAGACATAGATAAGCTGCGCTGTTATCACAAAGCTGATCTCAAACCTTTTTTTGTACTAAATATCGTGTTACTGCTAAATAATTTGCAGTGCTGAGTGCTGATCACATTATACACATAATAGATTTACAGAAATTTTTTCTCATGATGTAGCTTATAAAGTGTGGCTGAAATTTTGGAAACAGCTGTGTCACAACAAAATGTTTCTTAATGAACAGTACAATATCTACAGTCACAGTAAGACAAAACACTGATCAACTGCACATTCTTAACAAGCTGATCTGGATATTGCCGCTTAAAGGATAAAACAGAAAATCAACTGATTTTGGCTTCAAGTGAGCAGGCTGATCACTACCTCGGTTTTTGGAGTAGGATAAGGTACAAGTAGGCAAAGATCAGGAAAAGGCTCCCACTCCATAAACCGAGGTGGGAAGAAACCAAACTAACAATCAGGTACTTATACCATGAAACATATCGTAAGCCGAATGAGCAGCTATTTTCCCAATAGGTGGCCACTCAGTTACCTTAACTTAACTAAAAATATGATAACACACATATGGCGCCATCAGCACAAAAAAATTAAACACCAAGACATAAAACAAAAAGAATCACCACAGAAGTATCGACTTGGAACGATCAGTAACACAAAGTTACTGGCGGGCTTAAACCGGTTTTACAGGTACCTAACCTTACCCTCAGCTTCTGCAGTGGTTCATAACATTTAGTTAGTTCTTCGGTCCTCGTGGTGAATCTCTAACTAGTCAATGAATCATCAAGAACAAACAACCTTTTTTCTGATTGCGCCTATTCCTGATCTTTGCTTACTTGTACCTTTTTACAAATTTTTCATTATTTGGCTTATTACTGTACTCAATAACATTAGGAAGTGTCAAAACTTGGAAAACAAAGCTGTGTCACAACAAAACGTGTCTTATAAACAGAACTATGTCTACAGTTACAGCAAGGCAAAAAAACTGATCAACTGCACAGTTGTAACAAGCTGATCTGGATCTTACAGTCTATAGGAAAAAAGCATCTCACTTGCAAAACCCAAGGTCATATAGTACCAGGCTGGTCTAGACAGTGTCTTTTGATTTAAGGTCACTGCAATCAGTGTACTATTGTCAGGTGATGTAAAATTTGGAAATGAGCTGTGACACAACAAACCCTGCTTTAATGGATAATACTATTGGTACTGTAAGAAAAAGACACTGATCAACTGCACAATTGTATCAGAAAGCTGACCATAATCTTATACAGCCAATAGGATAAATCAGATAATCAACTGATTTTTGCTTCAAGAGCAGTGTTTTGTAAATAATACCACACTTTGAGTGAGATTTTATCATGACCTTTTCACTCGCCTTCGGCTCTTGAGATCATGATGAAAGTTCACTGAACGTGTGGTTTTATTTACAAAGCACAGCTCGTGAAGCAAAACTCAGTTGATTATCTATAACTAATTTCTTACATTGTTTAAGAAATAAAGGAATGAATGAATAAATAAAAATAAATAAATTAATGAATGAAGGAAGGAATAAATAAATAAATAAATATATCATGTGATTTCTATCTGTCAGACATTAAAATTAAAGTGGAAATATAAAATTATATCCTTGAAAGGGAAGGATATTAAAAATGATCATAAGTAAACATTTTAATGATAATTGAATGAATTTAAAAAGTCAGTCTGTTTACCATGTACACACTAGATTTTACTGCAGTAGTATATAAAGGTTATGAGCAGCAAAAACAATGTAGAAGCTTATATTCTTTTTTTTTTTTTTTTTTTTTTTTTTTTTTTTTTTTTTTGCCGCTCCTCCAACCCCTTACGGCACCAGTTTGCCTGTCGTGTATTTTCAGTTTATAACATTCTTGCGTTATTTTTAGTGAAGCTCTTTGCGTTGCGTTGGCATTTGCTTTGTGTATGTTCCTAATGTAGTTTAATGGTGTGTCAAGTATTGCTGATGACGGTTTACTGATACAACAATAATAATGATAATAATAATAATAATAGTATGTACGGTGCAAGAAGGCATTAAAGCGAATAACAATCTAGAGTTACTTGTAAAAAGTTGTTGTCGTTAGAGAATAATAATAATAATAATAATAATAATAATAATAATAATATGTACTGTGCAAGCATTGATGTGGATAAAAAAAACTCTGAGAGCTGTAGAAAGATAGTATCGTTAGATAATAATAATAATAATAATATTATTATTATTAATAGTAATAACAATGATAATACTGATAATAGTCGTGCAGATGATGATGATGATGACGTAGAATAATAATGATAAATAATGATGGTAATAATAACAATAATGATAGTAGCGTATATGCTTCTAAAATACGACGACTATGACAAGAAAACAGAAGCTTATATTCTTGAAATGCATAGGCATTAAAATTATCATAATTTAACAATTTCATGATAAATAAATACAAATATATGTGATTCTGTTTAACATGCACGACACTGGATTTTACTATACCATTAAATGTATAAAAAAAAAGAAAAGAAAAGAAAAAATGTTTTAGATAATTATTAAATTTGTTTCATATTCCTGTCTTATGCAGCTTTACTTGTATTGTTGGTAAATTAATTATGGCTGTCTATTACAATCAATTAGTAGTTGTGATCCTTATTAGTTTTATGACCCCTATAGGTAGCCAGCCTACCTGGTGTAAACCACGCCCACTTCTACTGTCTGGCTACCTGTTCTCTTTTATGCTAGGAACCAGACCCTTGGCATGAAAACCCTGTCTTTAAGAGCAGCGAACATATAAATGAGAAGGAATGGACCATACCGCGGTTTTGGCTACCCATGCCTCTTCAGTGGCCCTTTAAATTTTGGCAACATGGAACCAAAGAGAAAGACTGTAATTTTCTAACTTTCAACAAGGTAGTCGATACAAAGACTAGTATTATACAAATGGGAACAAATATACTAAACATTGGTTAGAAAATGAATCTTAATCGATATAAATTTCTGATTTCTCAGAATATCCCCGCTGATCTCAAAGGACCAAAAGGAAACTATAATCTGCATTATGGCTGATGTACAGGGAGACTTTTTAGGGCCGCCGCACGGCACAACACCAGCTACAGTAATAGCAGACACAAATTAAAACTGAGATCCTTTAAGAGCAGCGAACATATTAGTGAGAAGAAATGGACCATACCGCGGTTTCGGCTACTCAAGCCTCTTCAGTGGCCTTTTAAATTTGAGCCAAAGAGAATTATTGTAATTTTGTAATTTTCAACAGGGTAGTCGATATAAAGACAAGCAACATACAAGAAGCTCCGGCTCCAACCAACTAAAATGAATAGCTTTAAGTCGGGGCCATCATAGAAAGGTACAAGTAGGCAAAGATCAGGAAAAGGCGCAATCAGAAAAAGATTCCCACTCCAAAAACCGAGGTGGGAAAAAACCAAACTAACAATCAGGTACTTATACCATGAAACAATCGTAAGCCGAATGGGCAGCTATTTTCCCAACAGGTGGCCACTCAGTTACCTTAACTTAACTAAAAATATGAAAACATACATAAGGCGCCAACAGCACAAAAAATTTTTAAACACCAAGACATAAAACAAAAAGAACCACCACAGAAGTATCGACTTGGAACGATCAGTAACACAAAGTTACTGGCGGGCTTAAACCGGTTTTACATGGCCATAACCTCACCCTCAGCTTCTGCAGTGGTTCATAACATTTAGTTAGCTATTCGGTCCTCGTGGTGAATCTCTAACTAGTCAATGAATCATCAAGAACAAACAAATAAATCATGATAAACATCCTGATGAGTCAAAAACCAGGACTCACAGACTGAGTAAGCTGCCCGACGATGGAGATCCCTGGGCGCCGAATAACCTACTAACTCCGGAGCAAAAGAAAAACACCAGTTGGACCCCGGTGGGCCAAGCAACAGACAAGAAGCTCCGGCCCCAACCAACTAAAATGAATAGCTTTATGTCGGGGCCATCATAGAGTCTGACGCCCGACCCACCGGCGTGCAATTAAAGAAGGCAGCATAGTTATCAACCATGATTGGGTTAAAAACTAAGCATGCAGACTGTCGCATAACATTCAAGTTATAACCTATACGTTTGTAACGTGTTATGATTTTTCTGAACTGAAAAGAAAAATCATTAATTCCTTTAAGTTTCTTAAATTTGTAAACCAAGTCACCATAAAATTCAGGTTCCGAAAGGCCCTCACTTAAAAGCGTCTTTAACCCAACATTATATTTGGAAATCAATTCATAGTGTCTACGATAAAATTTAGAAAATGTTTTTCGAAGTTTATGATACCGATAGCCCTGTTGGAGAAGTTTTGCCGTTAAACATTTATTTCGAGCGTTGAAGTCTGTAACATGATTGCAGACTCTAGCAAACCTAATAAGTTGCGAAATGTATACACCATAAGAAGCACGACGAGGAACGTCACCATCCAAAAAAGGAAAATTTACTATATCAAAATCAAAGTCATCGCGCTTATCATAAATTTTAGAAGAAACAAATCCATTTGCAACAGAAAGATGTAGATCTAAAAAGGGGGCTTCAGTATCTGAGATATTGGCTTTGTTCAACTGAAGTTCAGGTGGATAAATTTGATTGACCATACCTTCAAAATAAGGGTTGTCAATGTTCAATAGGTCATCGAGGTACCTAGATGTGGAATTAAAAGCCTCGATAACATCAGCTTGATTATCATGGTTAAGAGAATCCATGAAATCTCTTTCGTAGCAGTATAAAAATAAATCAGCTACGAGAGGTGCGCAATTTGTACCCATCGGAATTCCAACAATTTGTCTGTATAACTTGGTCCCAAATCTAATATAAATAATATCAAGGAGATAGGATAAGGCGTCGCACACATTCTGACATGACCAAAGGGTATACCGACTTTGGTCAGAGGAAGTGAAAAAAGCCTTTCTGTCATTACATGCCAAATAAAGTGAACCATAGTTTTTTAATGCCCTTTTGAAGGTCCACTCTATCAAATCCAGAAGTTTTTCTTTAATTAGATTATGTGGTAATGTTGTATACAGAGTAGAAAAATCATATGTGGACAAGCTTGTCGCACGGAACCCTCTACACTTCAATTTACTGAGCACCTCACCAGAATTTTTAATTGACCAAAACCAATTTTTATTTGAAGTTTCATACACTGTCTCACAGTATCTTATAACATGAGATTTGATAGCAGTAAGACAGGAAGTTAATAATTTAGAAAGTTCAGTGGTAGTACAAGAGCTAGAATTTGCAATAAATCTAGCTTTGTATGGTCTTTTGTGAAGCTTAGGTAACCAATACATCGTAGGAAGTTTGTCTTGGCCTTCATTGACACAAACAGAAAACTTTACAGAATCTGACGTCCGACCCACCGGCTTGCAATTAAAGAAGGTAGCATAGTTATCAACCATGATTGGGTTAAAAACTAAGCATGCAGACTGTCGCATAACATTCAAGCTATAACCTATACGTCTGTAACGTGTTATGATTTTTCTGAACTGAAAAGAAAAATCATTACTTCCTATGAGTTTCTTAAATTTGTTAACCAAGTCACCATACAATTCAGGTTCCGAAAAGGCCCTCACTTAAAAGCGTCTTTAGCCCAACGTTATATTTGGAAATCAATTCAAAGTGTCTACGATAAAATTTAGAAAAGGTTTTTAAAATGTTTATGATACCGATAGCCCTGTTGGAGAAGTTTTGCCGTTAAACATTTATTTCGAGCGTTGAAGTTTGTAACATGATTGCAGACTCTAGCAAACCTAATAGTTTGCGAAATGTATACACCATAAGAAGCACGACGAGGAACGTCCACATCCAAAAAAAAACCGGAAAATTAACTATATCAAAATCAAAGTCATCGCGCTTATCATAAATTTTAGAAGAAACAAATCCATTTGAAACAGAAAGATGTAGATCTAAAAAGGGGGCTTCGGTATCTGAGATATTGGCTTTGTTCAACTGTAGTTCAGGTGGATAAATTTGATGGACCATACCTTCAAAATGAGGGTTGTCAATCAGTGATGTAGATAATTATTTTTCGCAATGCGTACTGTACTCATCAGAATAATGTACAGTGCGTACCGACAATATTACTGTGTACGCGTTTTCTGAAGGTTCATATTCTAACCTCTCATTCAGAATCAAACTTTTAGATATGCACACGTATGGATAAGACCATTTATTCAAGTATGAAAATTCAAGTAAACTGGTTGATAATCCTATTACATGTTATTCTGTCATTAAGGCTTGTTAAACCATACTTTTGTATCCAGTATAGATAATAAGAGAGCAAAAGTGAGGAAAAACATAACTGGCATGGCTGTAGAACATGGAATACATCAAGTTTTGAATTAAAAAAATATGACCAGAAATCGATGCAAAAATGCCTATTCAATAAACCAAAGTGACACACTACTAATAAATTCATGAATAAACCTTTGGTTAACAGACGCTGAACGGAATACACGTTTATGGTATAACTACTGAAGATACATAATATATTGCATGGTATGTAATATGAAACGATCAGAAGCTGCATTCATATTGTAACTACTTTTCGATTGTTGACAGAGCAGCCTCACAATACTAGTTGACAAATTGTCATTTTGTGACAATTTTAAAGGTATTTTTATCTGTGTACGCATTAAATCGTTAACTGTTTGCGTACCGCTCATTTTTACTGCGTACATGGTACGCACAGGTCTGATATTTCTATGCGTACAGGGTGAAAAATCGTGCGTACATACGCAGTACGCATCGTTATCTATTTCGCTGCTCACCCTCAGCTTCTGCAGTGGTTCATAACATTTAGTTAGTTCTTCGGTCCTCGTGGTGAATCTCTAACTAGTCAATGAATCATCAAGAAGAAACAAACAAATCATGATAAACATCCTGATGAATCAAAAACCAGGACTCACAGATTGAGTAAGCTGCCCGACGATGGAGATCCCTGGGCGCCGAATAACCTACTAACTCCGGAGCAAAAGAAAAACACCAGTTGAACCCTGGTGGGCCAAGCAACAGACAAGAAGCTCCAGCCCCAACCAACTAAAATGAATAGCTTTAAGTCGGGGCCATCATAGAGTCTGACGTCCGACCCACCAGCGTGCAATTAAAGAAGGCAGCGTAGTTATCAACCATGGTTGGGTTAAAAACTAAGCATGCAGACTGTCGCATCACATTCAAGTTATAACCTATACGTCTGTAACGTGTTATGATTTTTCTGAACTGAAAAGAAAAATCATTTATTCCCTTAAGTTTCTTAAATTTGTAAACCAAGTCACCATAAAATTCAGGTTCCGAAAGGCCCTCACTTAAAAGCGTCTTTAACCCAAAATTATATTTGGAAATCAATTCATAGTTTCTACGATAAAATTTAGAAAAGGTTTTTCGAAGTTTATGATACCTATAGCCCTGTTGGAGAAGTTTTGCCGTTAAACATTTATTTCGAGCGTTGAAGTCTGTAACATATTTGCAGACACTAGCAAACCTAATAAGTTGCGAAATGTATACACCATAAGAAGCACGACGAGGAACGTCACCATCCAAAAAAGGAAAATTTACTATATCAAAATCAAAGTCATCGCGCTTATCATAAATTTTAGAAGAAACAAATCCATTTGCAACAGAAAGATGTAGATCTAAAAAGGGGGCTTCGGTATCTGAGATATTAGCTTTGTTCAACAGAAGTTCAGGTGGATAAATTTGATTGACCATACCTTCAAAATAAGAGTTGTCAATGTTCAATAAGTCATCGAGGTACCTAGATGTGGAATTAAAAGCCTCGATAACATCAGCTTGATTATTATGGTTAAGAGAATCCATGAAATCTATTTCGTAGCAGTATAAAAATAAATCAGCTATGAGGGGTGCGCAATTTGTACCCATCGGAATTCCAACAATTTGTCTGTATAACTTGGTCCCAAATCTAATATAGATATTATCAAGGAGATAGGATAAGGCGTCGCACACATTTTGACATGACCAAAGTGTATACCGACTTTGGTCAGAGGAAGTGAAAAAAGCCTTTCTGTCATTACATGCTAAATAAAGTGAACCATAGTTTTTTAATACCCTTTCGAAGGTCCACTCTATCAAATCCAGAAGTTTTTCTTTAATTAAATTATGTGGTAATGTTGTATACAGAGAAGAAAAATCATATGTGGACAAGCTTGTCGCACGGAACCCTCTCCACGTCAATTTACTGAGCACCTCACCAGAATTTTTTATTGACCAAAACCAATTTTTATTTGAAGTTTCATACACTGTCTCACAGTATCTTATAACATGAGATTTGATAGCAGTAAGACTGGAAGTTAATAATTTTGAAAGTTCAGTGGTAGTACAAGAGCTAGAATTTGCAATAAATCTAGCTTTGTATGGTCTTCTGTGAAGCTTAGGTAACCAATACATCGTAGGAAGTTTGTCTTGGCCTTCATTTATACAAACAGAAAACTTAACAGGTAAATCGTTTAAGTGGGCATTTACTACAGACACCTCATCAGTATCTGTCTCAAGATAAGCCCTGGTACCATCAAGCTCCTGTTTTAAGGTGTTAACGTAGTGAAGCCTACAAACGACAACAACATTGTTTGCGGCTTTATCTGCCGGAACCAAGACATACTTTCTATGAAATTCTTGGATACCCTGCTTCAAATATACAGCTTCACTGAAGATTTCAATATCCATGTCCTCCGGAAGAAAGGTACCTATAACATAATTCACCGACGAAGAAACTACGTATACCTGAAAAAATCAGCCATGTGGCATCCAATCTTAATTTAGGATAGCATAGATTAATATTCGGCTACTGTGAAGGTCAGACATCATCAAAATTTGTACAGGTTAGATGGAATTGCTCGAAACTTGTCATTTCATGATGTCGCATAACAGAACAGGTAAGACACAAAGCTTCGATCAAAATTTTGGCGCATCTATCACGTTGTTTCTACGAAGTGTTGCAAGGTCATTTTCATATCAGTTTAAAGCTTATGTGATGTACTTTATACTGCGCATACACATATACAACAACTATCTACAGAGAAATGAGTAACACTGATCTTACCTGGCAGATTCATTTATCCATGGTTTGTTTACACAATTTATTCATCCCACCTATCCGGAAGTACGCTTTAAACCGACCCCTCCGTTCCATCGCTCAGTTATTGATTGGACTGCGTGTAAATAGGGTGTTATGCAGCGTGATTAATTTTAATCGCACACTTTTAGTGTCTGATTATGATTGATACGTATAGAACAATTTAAGATCAAAGCAATGATTTGGATAACTGTTAAAAATTTAATGAATGTTTAACACCTGTGTTCACTGATTAATATAAACAACCGCTATTTGTTATCGCCCTGAGCTGTATAACTTGTGTTTGACAAACGGTAATGCGCGTTTGCGAGATGATCGCGCGTGATTGCTCGACTTAAGTATGGAAACTTTGTCGGAAGGGACGTTAGGTCACATTGAGCTGCAAACTATTTGTGCATGCTACGCGAACACTAACAAAAAACATAAAATCAATATAAGAATATTTTTCTGCAATTGCGTTAAACACACATTGACTGTTTTGGTGTTAAGTACATATTAATGTTCCTGTTAACATTATATATTGGTTTCACCATTTCAGGAATTAGGACAAAGCAGATGCGATGAAAGAGGTCCACAGATCCCTATCTGCAAAGTATAGTATCGAAACCACCATGAGATGAAACAGTCAACAAAGTGACGTTAACTAGCACATCATTGCTCTAATAGACTGCTCCTAAAATGGAAGGATTTTATGAACCACCCTTTAAGTATACAGAGCATATTTGTATACCAAATTATTAACCAAATCACTATCATGAAGTATTTATCAATATTTCACATAAATGACAAAGGTAATAATGCAAACGTCCACTGCTTTTCACAGTACTACTGTATAGTTGGTATGGTTTCTGGTCTATTCATGTTTATTGGCTTCCATTAATTAAAGGCCGGTTAACAGCCCAGGCGATGACGTCAAACGACGCAAAATTGTTTTCAACTCCATAAGCAAAACATCGCGCTCCGATTAAGAAAACGATTGCTAGCATAATGCTAGTTTATTGAGATTCTGGTGGGAGTAGCATTTTAAGTTTATATGAAAAAATATATCTATTTTCTGATTGCATCTATAAGTGCAAATAAAATGTAAAATTATGTTCATTTAAGGATGGTCGCTGAAAATGAAAAAAGGTACAATTAGGCAGCGATCAGGAAAATGCGCAATCAGAAAGAGATTCCAACACCAAAAACAGAGGTGGGAAAAAAACAACAACCAGGCACGTATACCATGAAAACATATCGTAAGCCGAATGAGCAGCTATTTTCCCAATAGGTGGTCACTCAGTTACCTAAACTTATCTGAAAATATGAAAACATACAGGCGCAAACAGCACAAAAATTCTAACAACAAGACATAAAAGAATAAGAACCACCACAGAAATATAGTCTTGGAACGATCTGTAATATAAAATTGCTGGCGGGCTGAAATCGATTTTACATGAACCTAACCTCGCCCTCATCTTCTGCAGTGGTTCACAACATTTAGTTAATTGTTCGGTCATCGTGGTGATTCTCTAACTAGTCAATGAATCATCGAGGACAAACAAATAAATCATGATAACCACCATGGTGAATCAAAAACGAGGACTAACAGATTGAGTAATCTGCCCGACCCTAATCCTAACCGCGAGGCGGTTCTAACGAATATCCACAATACATGATTTAGACCAAAAGAAAGAAAAAAGGTATACCCCTGCATACCCCAGTTTTACTATTTAGAAGTGGGGTTTAAGGGGGTATTCATTACACGGGCATTTTTTTCTGATGTTAATTTGTATGACTGCTATTTTAGATGCCATATTTCATGAAATAATTTAACACTATTAAACACCTTGAATAAATCAATGGATGTTTCTTATTTTATCTTGTTATCAGAAAGCGATTTAAGAAAACAATATTAAAGGTAATAAATCTAGCTTTCATACGGCTTGTTTAATTACGTCAGACAGCTTGTCTGACGTATTGGAGATAATAGACTTGTACCTTACATTTACAAAAGATTTTTATGGTTAATTAGCATAAAAATAGCTGCATCGCCGTTAATTACTCAAACAATATAGATTGTAGTGAAACTGAAAATTAAAAAAAAATATGGGGACAAAATAATGAACATTGCAAAATATGCTTTTCAACGTGGCGAAGATCTTGTATACGATCATTTAAAAACCTAACAATGATAAATTTATATCCGAAATGGAATCTAGATACTTATACATGAATTTTTTGCTAAAAATAAATATATAAGAAGTTTCAAGAGTTCTATTACATGGAACAAATGGCGGGTCAGAACAATGGTTGAACTAGCATAAAAATAATAGCTGCATCTCTCTTAATAACTCAAAAACTTAGCTATTATTCAAACTAAAAAAGCTTTTTTGGGGGTAAAGTAACAAAAATCACAAAGTATGTTTTTAATGATGTGATGGCCATCTAGTAAACCACCATTCAAAGACCTAACTTTGATAAGTTTATATCAGAAATGGAGTCTAGAAACAAAAAGATTCATGATTGGCTCATTAGTAGATTAGAAATTTAAGAGTTCTGTCATAATAAAACCTGAGCTTTGCCATTTTTGCATGGCGACCATCTTGAAAACCGCACAAATTGGCGGGTCGGAACCAAGAAAGCGAGTGTAAACATTTTGATTCTTTATTAGGAAGGTCCAATGAACAATGTTTTACCACTCCCAGGAATCCTTGGGCGGTGCATGCTTAGCCCTCCTGGTCTATACGGCTGCAGTTATAGCAAATAGAAATAAAACTAAGATCCCTTAAGAGCAGCGAACATATTAAAAAGTGTATCGGCCTTATCGCGGTTTTGGCTATTTAAGCCTCTCCAGTGACCCTATCGATTTGGCAACATAGAGCCAAAGAGAATTATTGTAATTTTGCGTATTTCAACAGGGTAGTCGATACAAAGACTAGTATAACTAGAAAAACAACTGAGGGATATAAAATTTTATTTAAGAAAAAAAATATATTTTAGGAAACATTATAGCTTTTGCAATGAAATCGAAATAAAAAAGGTACAAGTAGGCAAAGGTCAGGAAAAGGCGCAATCACAAAAAGATTCCCACTCCAAAAACCGAAATGCGTAAAAACAAAATTAACAATCAGGTACCCATATCATATAAACATATCGTAAGCCGAATGGGCAGCCATTTTCCCAAAAGGTGGCCACTCAGTTACCTTAACTAAAAATATGAAAACATACATAAGGCGCCAACAGCACAAAAATTTTAAACACCAAGACATAAAACGAAAGAACCACCACAGAAGTATCGCCTAGGAACGATCAGTAATATAAAATTACTGGCGGGCTTAAATCGATTTTACAGGTACCTAACCTCACCCTTAGCTTCTGCAGTGGTTCATAACATTTAGTTAGTTCTTCAATCCTCGTGTTGAATCTCTAACTAGTCAATGAATCATCAAGAACAAACAGATAAATCATGATAAACATACTGATGACTCAAAAGCTCATTACAGTTGTCCTATTTATTTTTATTGAAACCCCTTACACACAATCTCAGATGAAGTCATCTTAGCATAGCTGAAAATACGATATACAGGTATTTATATTCTTCTTGTCTGTTGCTTGGCCCACCGGGGTCCAACTGGTGTTTTTCTTTTGCTCCGGAGTTAGTGGGTTATTCGGCGCCCAGGGATCTCCATCGTCGGGCAGCTTACTCAATCTGTGAGCCCTGGGTTTTGATTCATCAGGATGTTTATCTTGATTTATATGTTTGTTCTTGATGATTCATTGACTAGTTAGAGATTCACCACGAGGACCGAAGAACTAACTAAATGTTATGAACCACTGCAGAAGCTGAGGGTGAGGTTAGGCGCCTGTAAAACCGGTTTAAGCCCGCCAGTAACTTTGTGTTACTGATCGTTCCAAGGTGATACTTCTGTGGTGGTGTCTTGGTGTTTAAAATTTTTTGTGCTGTTGGCGCCTTATGTGTGTTTTCATAGTTTTAGTTAAGTTTAGGTAACTGAGTGGCCACCTATTGGGAAAATAGCTGCTCATTCGGCTTACGATATGTTTCATGGTGTAAGTACCTAATTGTTAGCTTGGTTTTTTCCCACCTCGGTTTTTGGAGTGGGAATCTTTTTCTGATTGCGCCTTTTCCTGATCTTTGCCTACTTGTACCTTTTTTCCAGATGTTATTCAGAATTCAGGAGATTCTAAACTCTGGTGTTCCGTGTTATTTATGAGCTATACACGAGATGTATGTAAAATCTGCCCTGTGTCCTAGATCATTACTATCTTATCAGAAGATAACGTGTCTTCTACTTTGAAGTGGAACATTGCTACAAGGACAAGGCTGCAGCGATTTTCCCTTTTGCCACGGAATTCTTACATTCATGTTAAAAGTTTGAGAGTCTTCCATAATGCCCTGGACTATTGATGCCATGTCAGAAGTGAGCTGCAGTGACTTCTCCTGCCAATAGAAGGATTAAATTCTATCCTGTGATTGAACATTGATGACATTTTTACCATATAGGGAATAAGTGTGACGCACATGTATCCTGGAAAACTGCTTCCATGTAAGGGAATAAGTAAATCCCCATGTGTTTTGAAACATTGTTGCAATGTCTGGAACTGTAGTGTATTTTACTCTGTCTGGGCTCATTGCTGTCATATAAGGATCTTGAGTTACTTCCCTATTTTTGGGACCATTGCTTCATTGCCAAGGACAGATATGCATTTCCCTGCGTTCTAAATTATTCCTTCTATGTCAGGGGATGGAATGGTTGCTTTTGTTCACTATAAGATGTACATAAAATCAAAGCAGAAGTGACTTCCCAAGAGCCATTGAAAATTGATTTTACGTCATTAGCTGAAACCACCGGAACATGGTTTTCATGTCAGAACCATAAATGACTTCTGCTGTGTCCAAGAAGAGTGATACCCTGTCAGAAGCTCGCTGAAGAAACGTTTACCGTACCATGTCAAAAGGTGTTGTTTCTTTTACATTGTCCTACAATACTGTTACCATGTTAGTGAGTTCCCCTTTGTTATGAATCAAAACGGACATGTCAATAGTGACAAGAGTGACATCACTTGTACCATGTATAAATATTGTAACCATGTCAGTGAAAGGTAAAAATCTGAATTTCAATCCTAAAACATTGCTACCATGTCAGGAGCTGGATAAAATTCTTTTGTGTTCAGAAACATTGTTACCATGACAAGAGCTGGGGTGACTTCTTCTGTGCCATGGAATAAAAAAAATACTCATTAAAACCCGAGGCGAGACAAACCAAAATTGACAACGAGGCACTAAAACAAAGAGAATAAAGCGCAAGCCGAGTTGCCACCCAGCAACTCAGCCAAATACACGAAAACGCACATAAGACTATTGCCCCGGAACACACTATCAGAAACACAAAATTAAACGGGGGCTTTAATCGATCCCACAGGCGCCTAGCACGACACGCCAGCCAATGACCTTCGCGGCGAGCCCCTTACTAGCCAAGCAACCACCAAGCGTTATGATGAATCCAAAACGAAGATCCACAGACACACCACGCCACCCAACAACCGGAGACCCGCGGAAAACCAAAGAATAACATCGAAGACCTGGATAAAAAGGAAATAAATGCATCAGTCGGATAGCAGCAGACCAAGCAACAGTTCGAAGCCTAGGCTCCAAGTCGGAGCTACCACCACATTGCTACGGTGTGGCTGGCGTTCTTCTGCGTTCACCGTGGCGTTCAGCATTTTTATTGAACGCCATGAGAGCGCCATGTCCTGGTGTGACAGGGGTTTAGTGCACATTGTATAAACTGCAACGAATCAAAAATGAGTTTTTGCCGAACAATTACAATGTTTTATCAGAGCATTATTTAAAGAGAAATACTGAAAACATTTTCAGAACACCTGGCACCTGCGACATTGTTTCATTTGTAAAATACAAAAAAAAGTTACTTTGATCACACAAACACAAAAATGAAAACGTAAGCAATGGTGCAATCAAAGATATTTAGTTTGTAGTTGTATCACGCTGTTGGTTTAAATATATTTATTCTATCAAGTTTCAAGTACAAAGTATACAACACTCGTATGGTACAGGATTTGATAAAAAGCTTAAAGCTTATATAAATCATTTCCTGTCACGCTGTCTGGTATGAGCATATCTGAAAATTGCACATGCATTGTCATTGTCGAAAATGTGTTTTGATTTTCGTGTGCGATATTTATGCCCATTTTATGTTTTCAAAACTTTGTCACATGAGGTCAACCCACAGGGTCAAAGTATTTGCACTATACAGCATATTTGTATAACGTTACCGAAAAGAATAACGTTAGTTTAATGTTGCCGTACGTTAAATTTTGCGTTGGTATACATAACTGAGTAATTGTATCATGTAGGAAGCTAAGTTGTAAATGTAACAGATCTTTGCCTACTAGTACTTTTTTATAGATTCACCACGAGGACCGAAGAACTATTTAAATGTTATTAACCACTGCAGAAGCTGAGGATGAGGTTATGGCCATATAAAATCGATTTAAGCCCGCCAGTAATTTTATATTACTGATCGTTCCATTGCGATACTTCTGTGGTGGTTCTTTCGTTTTATGTCTTGGTGTTTTAAATGTTTGTGCTGTTGGTGCCTTATGTATGTTAAACTGGTGTTTTTCTTTTGCTCCGGAGGAAGTAGGTTATTCGGCGCCCAGGGACCTCCATCGTCGGGCAGCTTACTCAATCTGTTAGTCCTGGTTTTTGATTCATCAGGATGTTTATCATGATTTATCTGTTTGTTCTTGATGATTCATTGACTAGTTAGAACCTCCTGCTGAAGCTGAGGGTGAGGTTATGGCCATGTAAAACCGGTTTAAGCCCGCCAGTAACTTTGTGTTACTGATCGTTCCAAGGCGATACTTCTGTGGTGGTTCCTTTGTTTTATGTCTTGGTGTTTAAAATGTTTGTGAAGTTGGCGCCTTATGTTTTCATATTTTTAGTTAAGTTAAGGTAGCTGAGTGGCAACCTATTGGGAAAATAGCTGCTCATTCGGCTTACGATATGTTTTCATGGTATAAGTACCTGATTGTTAGTTTGGTTTTTTCCCACCTCAGTTTTTGGAGTGGGAATCTTTTTCTCATTGCGCCTTTTCTTGATCTTTGTCTAGTTAAACCCGCGGAATCTGTCGAGCAAACTAAGACTCAAACCTATATCCTTAAATCCGGGTCAAAGTAATTTGAGACCATATTATTTTGGTCCAGTAATGTCTCTTGATGTTCTCGTAGGTTTTATTATTCTTTGGGAAACGGCTTTTCGAGACTACAGCATAGTCATGAACTGTCACTAATGTCGGTAGATTGGTTGTGATGTCGTTGAAAAAAAAGATGAAAATACAATGGCTAAATATACATTTTGCATGAAAAAAAAAGCTTCAATCTGAATATGTGGCGATGTGGAAATATACTTTTTCACAAAAGAAAAGCGAACAAAATAAACTCGTTTGTTTTTTCTTTCAATATCAAAATTTATTTCAGTGATATAAATATCGTTAGTCCCGTTAACTCTGTCACACAATTTGAAAATCAAGACGTTAAGACTTACGCTTCTAGTAATGCCGCCAAAAGAATAGGTATCCCCCTGCCATGCTAAAAATTCATAATTGCTATTTGTGTGGGTCGTTACGGGTGTACAGTATAGGGGAAATTATATTGGCTGTGTAGTATAGAATTTGTTTGTCTCAAATTCAAGGCTACCGTCAAGCACGGCAAAAAATAATTAAGCCTAAATATTCATTGTGTAGAATCGGAGATGTTTTAAGATAGTTTTATATAGTGTGGTGTGTAATGGTGTGTGTTGTGACATATGGCGCAATTTGCAGTCTGATCTGATTCCTTATTGGACTTGGATATGTATTTGTTTGGTTTTACATAAAGTATATTCATGATTGGTCGACATGTTTTAAAATCGTGATTTTCCTGTAAACTGGTGTCAGATTTTTTGTATTGAGTTGTATCATACGAAAACTATTAGTAGCGAATCTTTGACTATCCTTGGCACTTTAGACAGGCTGATCTCAGTGTAATTTTAAATGGGTGCATATTTGGAAATTTTATTAGAATACGTGTATGGAGAAATTAGCTAATATCCAGTTGTGGGTTTTGAACAAGTTTTGGTGTTAAGCCTGGTTTCTCTCAGTACTGACATTTTTACGACTTACTATATATATTGAGATCTTTGTACAAGAAAGGCAATTCGTTTCGCAAAGATGTGATGCAAAAATGTTGGTTGGTGAGGCATCTTCCATTGGTTTACACCATATGCATCGAATTGAAAATACGTTTGTACAGTCTGACTGCATAACGTTTAAATGTGTGTGTAAATTTATTGTATGGCATTTGCGATGTTTAAAGAATTCCATTGTATTCTGTGTACGTCATGAAGCTGTAAAATGGAAATTTCTACATGTAAATATAATGTTACTGGTAAGGGTAACGTTAGTTTTACGTTGACGTACAGATAATTTCACGTTAAGGTACGCTATTCAATAATTGCATCGTGGATGAGGTTAGGTTATAATTTTGAACAATGCTGTAAAAATGAAATTTTCAAATTTTAAGTTTTACGTCACAGCGACGTAACGCTTAGATTTGACGTTAATGACGTCATCAATGGTATTGACTATTGCCGAAATTATTGATGTAATTTTAGAATGTTTTGATAATGTAACATGATAATCTCGCAAGCCTTATCATTCTTTTGGACATGGCTTTCTATGAGAATTTGGTCGTAGATTGGCAGTACATGACGGGAGATGGCTTGGATGCCGATGGGTGATGAACTATGGTTAGTTAGCGGCATATATATGGTTTAACTGTATCTTGCACATGAATAAAAGTTTCATGTAGATACTGGAGTAGTATAATTCTGTGTGTTGTACAAGCAATCTGGCGAATAAACTTGTACAGTTCCTGGGTTATGGAATTGTGGGGAATTATTTTCAGTTTAATGTGCTGACGTACATGTCTGCATGAGATTTCATTATGATAAATTGCGATGTTATCATTATTGAGTTGTTAAGACACAGATGCTTTCGTCATAGGCCCTGTTGCAATGATATTGTGACAATCTCTGTTGGGACAAGCTTTGTTGGGATAAGCCGTGTTGGGATAAGCCATGTCGAGTTAAACCCTGTCAGGATATGTGGGTACCGGTGCGACCCTAGGAGTTACTGGTCGACATTGTGAAACGGTGACCTGAGGTTTAACAACGATTATCGTATAAATGGGGGAGTCGGTGCCGGACTTTTGGATAATACCTACTGGGACATTGTTATGTTCGTTGGGTTTTAAGACTACAACAAGTCTGAGTGCCGGGTAACTAGCAACTGGTTTATTTGCATAAAGCTAGCTCATTTATACTAGATATGCGATACATGCAATGAATCATCTGATAAGCCCACATTGTAGTTGTACTGCTTTGTTAGATGTTACTAAAATACATTACATCCTTCCTTTTTTAAAAGAAAAGAAAATTAAATTTGAAATTGCAATAATCCAAAAATTATTTTTCTTGGCCTTAAACAATAAATTGTGTAACAAAAACAATAATGAGTTGCACTTAGAATCCTTGTACTTGGTAATCAAGATTAATGTCTTTCTGTTATCAAGGCGTTAACTTGAAGAAAAACATAAGCGAACCATGAAATGATAATCAGTACTAGGGTCAATTACAGTTCTTGAAAGTTCAGATAAAGTTCCTGAGAATATTTCTGTGCGTGATAATAACAGTATCATGTTCAGATTTCACTGGCTAATGAGTGGCATATGGTAAAACATGGTATGGTACGATGGTATGGTATGGCGGTTTAGTATGAAAATCCATACCATACCATCATACCATACCATCATACCATACCAAAATTTTTATTAACCCGTACTCCAGACATTTAGCACTTCTATAGAAACAATAAAACAAGTGTTCAAGTACTTTGAAAAAAATGTTTCTATACTTATGGAAAAAAGATATGCAACTACATGTATTAATTTTTATTCAGTTTTACAATCCCTAAACAAGATTCTTGTCACATCGTATGAGACGGGCCATTGAGTAGCTGAAGTGAAAACTAGATTACCCTCCGGCACACCAGCAAGCAGAACTTGGCTAGCTTCACATGTGTCCTGTGCGGGGCTCGGAGCCACACTGGACACAGTGGTGAGATGATTGAATGATTAAGAGCTATTATGAAATCAGCATCCATAACCAATCGGCTACAGTGCCACCTATATAATTTGTAAGGTGCTTTGACTGCTTAGATAGCTAGCTTCCACTTTTGTGAGATGTAAAAGTGCAGAATGACGAAAAATAAGCAGGTAACGTCTTTTATAGTGTTCGGAAATCTGCCATTTATATGCCATATATCAGACCAATGGGCCAGTGACATTACGTGTGTTATTTGTCGAAGACATCTCAGATCATTTTTGACCTGCATCCGGGTTTTTCCCATATGGAAGATGAAAAAGGCAACAAACTGCATCTCTTTAAAAAGTACTTTAAGATGATGTTTTTTACTATACAAGCCATCATTGGTCCTTATTGTTATTCATTTTAATCGCTTTTTGTGTGATGAAAGCTTTTGCAAAGAAAAATTAAAATCTAAAATCTGTGGATTTTGAAATTTTATGATCCATGCAGGCCATCGTAGATAAGAAAGATGCGTTCGGATTTTCTCCATTAAATATAGGCGTGTTCGGATCAAACGCTCTGCTCAACAGAACGAGTCGTTTCGGTCCAGCGACTCTTAAGGACTCTCGCCGTAAGGACATTGTTATTCATTTTAATCGCTTTTTGTACGTGTGACGAAAGCTTTTGAAAAGAAAAATTAAAATCTAAAATCTGTGGATTTTGAAATTTTATGATCCATGCAGGCCATAGTAGATAAGAAAGATGCGTTCGGATTTTCTCCATTAAATATAGGCGTGTTCGGATCAAACGCTCTGCTCAACAGAACGAGTCGTTTCGGTCCAGCGACTCTTAAGGACTCTCGCCGTAAGGACATTTGAAAAGCATTTCCTCTCAGTCATGTCTGGAGTTGGCTCTGCAAGAGTCATACTGTCTGTCTGTCTGTCTCTCTCTCTCTCCTGCATCCTGTACCCTATTGCAGAACAGATATTAATCTTGACAATTATCTTTTTTAAAGATGTTTCTTGTGCAACAATGATATCATATTAACCATCCCATGGAATTGTGTCAAAATGTGTTTTAACAGAGCAAAGCAATGTTCAGTAATGAAGCCAATTCAAAATCACAAAGTAAGGTTACATGTACCAACTGATTGTCGTCTTTGATATGCTATAAATTGCTAGAATTCAGTAAACAATAAATTTGGTTTGGTAAAGAGTTTCTTTAAACTGTTAAATGACCATGTTTTCAAGTAGCAGCTCATGCCTCAAATATTTTGTTTAAAATCATGGCTACAAACTGATTTCCTGAAATAAGATGCTATACACCTCAAATTTAGATTACATTGTAGGCTTACAAATATTGAGAGTGGTTGTTGCATTTCTTAATTTCAACAGTATACATTAAGTTTCTCTGCAGAGCTATATGTTTATGCCTGATATCACTTGCTTATCATTTGGCTTAATTGTAAAACTGATTATCTTAACATGCCCTTATTATCAAAGGTGTTTGTATCTGGTCAATGTAAAAGTTGGTTTACAGACAATGCACAATATCAAATTGCTAGGCAAATCAAACAAAAAAGATAAGCAATGTCATGACATGTGAAATAAGTACATAAAAAGAGAGAATGTTTAATTCTCATACCAGGATTGCAGCTATAATGGACAGCAGGGATACTATGGTAAGAAGTACCTAAGACTATCTTTACGGACAAGATGTCGCCCTTTATGAGCAGAAAGACAAACTCGAACATCTGGTGATGGAACTGTATGGTCATATTTCACAAGAGCATGCACATCAAACTGACTTCGGAAAACCATGCGGTGTCCAAATACTACAAAAGTAGATAAATCATTTAACTTACAAAGAAATGTCCCCAAAAGCGCAATAGAAGCGCGGCTTATGTGCTTAGGTCGTTGCAGGGTCACGTAGACAAGACATAGTATGGCCTTGAAACCCATGTTGTAGAAGCAATTTTGGGACTCTCTCAATGCGCCATAGGAGCGTAGTGACCGTGAAACATGATCGTGGCCAGCATAGCGAGATCACCGCTGAAACGTACTGGTGGTATAGTGAAAGCGTGGAAGGCTTTTGCATCCATGAGAATCGCCATGAGCAGAGAGGAATCACCACCCAATGGAATGGGGTATATATACTGAAGTGTATTAAATGGTTAAATGTTTTCGGAAAATTGAAACATACAAGTAGCGTACATGACATACCTACATGTAAAGCTAATGCCGAACGTATTGAACACGGATGAACACGATTCACTTATTCGTAATGATACGACCTAGCGTAACTAGACAGGTACAGCGAAAAACAACCAAGTAATTTAAACTTAACAATATTTAATCAAACAAATAAATGCTGCAAATACATAAAAACAAACAAACAGATACGTAAATAAATAAATAAATAACTTACAAAGTTAATGTCAAATAAGTCCTTGTCCCTCAAATGTAAGTCCACAATCCAGTAACCAGAATATGAGCACATGTATATTTTAATCCACACTTTTATTCTAATCCAAAACACTAGTGAAACAACCAAAATTATATACTTTAAATCACTTCAAATTTCTGAATACCTACGACTGAATTGGGACCTATATTTATACATCTAAGGAAATTCTCCAGGTTTCTAGAGAATGATATAATAAACTTTTCTCTAGAAAAAAAACGAACTAAACGAAAGTTCTTTTAAATTCTCCAAAGAGAATTTAGAATTCTCCAGAGAGAATTCAAGGCCGCAACGACCATCAAGACTAAACGAATGTCCACTAGACCCTTCGAGATACATAGTCCAAATATATTTTTAACTTATGGTAAAAAAAACACTCACTCCATTTTCATCTGGAATTATCCACAAAGTGCTCATAGAATTTTCTATACTTCTAAATTATATAACAGTGATAAAAATAATCAATGACATTCTTCTACAAAGTTCTAGATAATAAATTGTAGAAACATAGAAAAGAAATATATATTAATCAAGGTTACTCCCCTTTGATTATATATATAAATAATAAGTAATAGCTTTAAAAAGAATCAATATTATTGAATCAATTATATATAACACTTCCCTTCTTCAATGAAAAGAAAGTTTTATGAAATAAAACTTTCTTTTGCAATACTCATATGCAAACATACAAGGCAAAACTGTCAAGCTCTTGAAAGGGTGTCTGGAATTATATTATCTCTACCTTTTATGTGTCTAATGTCAAGATTGTGCTCTTGCAACATGAGACTCCATCTGAGCAAACGCTGATTCTTGTTTTTCATTTTGTGTATGAAGGTCAGTGGATTGTGATCACTGAAGACGACAATTGGTGAATTTGCAGAAGACAGATACACTTGAAAGTGTTGAAGGGCAAGAATAAGAGATAGACATTCTTTCTCTATAGTAGAATAATTTCTTTGATGTTTGTCAAACTTCTTTGAAAAGTAACAAACAGGATGATCAACACCATTGTCATCTTCTTGTAACAATACACTGCCTGCACCAACATCACTTGCATCCACCGCCATTTTGAATTCTCTGTCAAAGCGTGGTGCTGATAGAACTGGAGCACTCTTAAGTATGGCCTTTAACTGATCAAAAGACTTCTGACAAGCCTCAGACCAAACATACCTGACCTTCTTACCAAGTAAATTTGTCAAAGGCTCAGCTATAACTGAAAAATTATTACAGAACTTTCTGTAATATCCAGCCATACCCAAAAAGCGCATCAGTTGCCGTTTTCCTGTAGGTACAGGAAAATCTGATATAGCCTCAACTTTGGCTTCTACAGGTCTGACCTGACCTTGTCCAACAATATGTCCTAGAAATGTCAAATTAGCATGGCAAAATTCACTTTTCAGTAAGTTTATTGTCAGTTTAGCATCACTGAGTCTTTTGAAGAATTCTCTGATGATCTCCAGGTGTTGTTTCCACTCTTCACTGTAGATGATGGCATCGTCGATGTAAGCTTTACACCCATCCAGACCGAAAATCAAACTATTAACCAAGCGCTGAAATGTTGCTGGAGAGTTTTTCATGCCAAAAGGCATCACTTTATATTGATAAAGTCCATCAGGAGTAACAAATGCCGAGATCTCCTTTGCTCTGTCTGTAAGTGGAATCTGCCAAAACCCTTTCAAAAGATCGAATTTTGTCACATATTTGGCGTGACCAATGTTGTCGATGCAGTCATCAATTCTTGGTATGGGAAATGTGTCAGTTTTTGTGACAGAATTTACTTTTCTATAGTCTGTGCACATTCGAAATGTCCCATCAGATTTTGGCACAAGTATACAAGGAGAACTCCATTCACTTTGACTAGGTTCTATAAAGTCATTGTCCAGCAAATACTTAACTTCTTTCCTGAGATATTGTTGTCTTTCAGGATGAAGTCTATACGGATGTTGTTTCACCGGTTTTGCTCCTTCAATAATGTCTACATCATGGTAGATTTTATCGGTTCTGGATGGAATGTCCGGAAATAAGTGCTCATATTCAAGAATTAATTGTTTTAGTTCATGTTTCTTGTCCGGATCTAGATGTGACAGTTTCTGATCGAGGTCATGCAGAATGTCAGAATTCTGGAGTTTTGAGGATAATGGTTCACAGTTCACAGAGTTCATTTCTTCAAAGTCTGTCTGATTTTGTTCATGAGGGACAGAATTAACTATGCTTACTGAGGAAATAACTGAACTATCATTATCACTATCCCTATCAATGTACTTTTTAAGCATGTTAATATGACATAATTGTTTTTGCTTGCGCCTCCCAGGAGTGTTAACAATGTAATTTACATCACTTAACCTTTTCTCAACAGTATATGGACCATAATATCTAGCTTGTAATGGCCTGCCAGGAATGGGCAAAAGAGCAATCACCTTGTCTCCAGGGTCAAAATTTCTGTTCTGAGCATTTTCATCAAAATGCAACTTCATTTTGTTCTGAGCTGACTTAAGATTGGACCGAGCAACTTCCCAAGCTTTTGTCAATCTAGTTTTGAAGTCAGACACATACTGAAGTAAGTTCAAAGGACTGTCATTACTTGAAAGAAACTTCTCTTTCATAAGTTTTAAAGGTCCACGAACAGTGTGTCCGAAAACAAGTTCAAACGGACTGAACCCAAGAGACTCTTGTACTGACTCTCTGACAGCAAATAATAGCAAATGTATGCCTTCATCCCAATCTTTTTCGGTGTCAAAGCAGTAAGATCTGATCATGTTCTTCAAAGTTTGATGGAATCTTTCCAAAGCACCTTGACTTTCAGGATGATAAGCTGATGACTTGTATTGTTTAATGCCAAGTTCATGCATTACTTGCTGAAATGTTCCTGACATAAAATTGGAACCCTGATCTGATTGGACTGATTTTGGAAGACCTACAAGTGTGAAAAACTTTACAAGGGCCTTAATTATTGTTTTCGTCTTGATATTCCTGAGTGGAATTGCTTCAGGAAAACGTGTTGAAGCACACATTATAGTCAATAGATATTGGCAACCTGATTTAGTCTTGGGTAACGGACCTACACAATCAATGATAATCCTACTAAATGGTTCATCAAATGCAGGAATAGGCTGTAAATTAGCTTTTGGAATAGTCTGATTAGGTTTTCCTACCATTTGACAAGTGTGACAGGATTTGCAATGTTGGGAAACATCAGATTTTAATCCTGGCCAGTAGAAATGCTTGAGAATTTTGTGGTAAGTCTTATTTATCCCTAAATGACCTGACATGGGAGTTTCATGGGCCAAGTTTAAGATTTCAGGACGATAAGCCTTAGGAACCACAATTTGGTGATTTATGGTCCATTCGTCTTCCGCTGAAACATCAGGAGGACGCCATTTTCTCATTAAGATGTCATTTTTGACATAAAAACAAACAGGAACCTGAGAAATTTCATTTTCATCTAAAGCCCTTTCAAATAAAGGCGAGATTTCAGGATCACTGTGCTGTTCTTGACAAAGTTGTGACCTTGACATTTGGTCGTGACCTTGGTCAAAAATTGAAGGTGAAAGGTCATTGTCTGACCTTTGATTGTTGAAGTCAGTTTGACTTGTAGAAAGAGATTTTGAAATCTCATCATGAAAAGACTGACCTATAAAAGTGTCAGTTAAGTCAATATCCTGTATCCCATCATTCAATTTGACTTTTTTTTCCATAGCCCTTGTAACGGCACATGAAGGGTAAAGATCAGGAATTTCCTGCTCAATGGGATCAGGCAATTGATCCTCACATGGTGTATTGGTCAAAAGTGGGTTTACCACAACCTTATCTCCGGCTAAGTCATTGCCTAATAGCAAGTGAACACCTTTAAAAGGTAAAGAAGGCCTAATACCTACAGCCACAGGACCAGAAACTAAGTCTGAAGACAAATAAATGTTATGGAGCGGTACATTAACAAATCCACACTCTACTCCCTGAATAAGGACACTTGTCCCAGTTGAAGTCTTCTCGGAAAAAGGCAGGGTATCTGCTAAAATAAGAGACTGAGAAGCTCCGGTATCTCGTAAGATTTTAATAGGGGTAGACTGGGCAGAATCACTAGTAAGTGACACAAAACCTTCTGATAAGAATGGTTCATAAATCTCCATAATACAATCAGTCGCAGCCGTTTTGGCCAAAATAGGATTTTCATCCTGAATAATCGACTGTGGTTTTGACCTTAAAGAAGTAAGACCTGTTGGTCTAGAATTATTTTGATTTTGTCTCTCTTTTCTTCTTTTCAAAGTTTCACATTCAGAAATGACGTGACCGTCACCTTTACAATAATTGCAAAACAGCCGAGGTGAGTATGAGGATCTTTGACCTTTGTTTTCACTAGTATCTTTATTTTTAGGATTATGTGAAGGACTGGAACTATCAGCTGTTAGTCCAGCTTGTGGTTGTGGATTAGGTTGAGGAGAATTATTTCTCTGTTGAGGGTTAAATGGTTTTGACTGAGGTGTATTAGGTTTAAATTGAGGGTTAAAAGGTTTCTTGTAAGGCTTATTTACAAAAGACACCTTATGAGTCAAAGCATAATCATCAGCTAATCGTGCTGCTACATCTAAAGTTTCTACTTCCCTTTCGTCAAGAAAAGATTTGACATCAGAGTGTATGCATCGTTTGAACTCTTCAACAAGCATGAGCTGTCTTAATTTTGCATGATCAGACTTTACATCCTTTGAAGAACACCACCTATCAAATAATTGCTCCTTAGTTCTAGCAAATTCTACATGGGTTTGATCATGTTCTTTCCTACAATTTCTGAATTTCTGCCTGTAAGCTTCTGGTACTAATTCATAAGCCTTAAGAATCAGATTTTTGACTGTGTCATAATCTGAACTTTGATCAAGTGGAAGCTGAGTGTAAATTTCTCGAGCTTTACCAATAACAACACTCTGTAGAAGCAAGGTCCAATGCTCTTTTGGCCATTTCAAATTTTCTGCTACCTTCTCAAAATGTAAAAAGTACTTATCTACTTCTTTTTCTTGAAATGGAGGAACGAGCCTGATATGCTTTGTAACATCAAATACTTTACTAGGATCAAAAGACACAGGAGGCATTGATTTACTGCTTAATTCAAGCTCTTTCATTTTTAAACTATATTGCAGTTTTTCTTTTTCAACCTCAATTCTTTCTTCTTGCTCTAATTTTTCTTTTGCAAGCCTTTCTTCTAACTCTCTTTGTTTTTCTAATCTTTCTTTTTCAAGTCGTTCTTCCATTTCTCTTTGTTTTTCTTTCTGTCTTTCTTCCATTGCTAACTTTTGTTTTTCAAGCTCTAACTTTTCTATTTGTATTCTTTCCTCCCTTTCAGCCTTATCTCTTGCAAGTTTTTCTTCCCTTTCTTCCTTATCTGCCCTTCTTTTTTCTTCAAACTCTAATCTTAATTTTTCCAGTTCAAGATGCCTTTTTAATTCTAACTCTTTCAACTGTATGTCGGTTTGTGAGACCATAATTAGAGATGTAGCTGAGGGTTCAAAAAATTCCTCATCAACAAGAAACTGAATGATAACATTCTTAATTTCACGTTTTAACATAGATGTTTTGACAAACAATAAATATCTTTTCAAATTCAGAATAAAATAGGTGCACAAAATGTTCAATCCCGGCTCAGAGCCCCCAAAATCTGTTACGACCTAGCGTAACTAGACAGGTACAGCGAAAAACAACCAAGTAATTTAAACTTAACAATATTTAATCAAACAAATAAATGCTGCAAATACATAAAAACAAACAAACAGATACGTAAATAAATAAATAAATAACTTACAAAGTTAATGTCAAATAAGTCCTTGTCCCTCAAATGTAAGTCCACAATCCAGTAACCAGAATATGAGCACATGTATATTTTAATCCACACTTTTATTCTAATCCAAAACACTAGTGAAACAACCAAAATTATATACTTTAAATCACTTCAAATTTCTGAATACCTACGACTGAATTGGGACCTATATTTATACATCTAAGGAAATTCTCCAGGTTTCTAGAGAATGATATAATAAACTTTTCTCTAGAAAAAAAAACGAACTAAACGAAAGTTCTTTTAAATTCTCCAAAGAGAATTTAGAATTCTCCAGAGAGAATTCAAGGCCGCAACGACCATCAAGACTAAACGAATGTCCACTAGACCCTTCGAGATACATAGTCCAAATATATTTTTAACTTATGGTAAAAAAAAACACTCACTCCATTTTCATCTGGAATTATCCACAAAGTGCTCATAGAATTTTCTATACTTCTAAATTATATAACAGTGATAAAAATAATCAATGACATTCTTCTACAAAGTTCTAGATAATAAATTGTAGAAACATAGAAAAGAAATATATATTAATCAAGGTTACTCCCCTTTGATTATATATATAAATAATAAGTAATAGCTTTAAAAAGAATCAATATTATTGAATCAATTATATATAACAGTAAGCATACAGGACTCATCCAAGCTTTAAGCCCACATGCGCAGCAGGAAATGGAAATGTTTTGCAATTTCAATACATTCTTTTTTTCAACCTGAACACTAGGCCTCAAATGTTACATGTGACTGTTCATACAAAGTTGACTGTTTAAACCATGCTTAAGGCCCGCTCAGACCAAAACGTATTAGCCAACTTATGAGCAGCGTATGAAAAAACATCCAGTACGTTGTTGTACGTTGTCATACGCTGTTCATTCTGTGCTAATAATCCAGAAAATGCTCACTCTGAACGTTCACAAAGCGTATGCTTAGCGCACGGAACGTATGTCTAACGTATGAGAAGCTTATTCATAACATATCCCTGGCGTATCATGACTTATAACAGCGTATAACCACACCCGGTTAACAAGGTATATATGGAAGGCGTTAATTTACGGCTATCAGTCAATTGCCTTTACGACTAAGTCATAGATAATTTCGGACTAAGTCATAGAGAATTTACGCAGGGTATTAGAGACTTTCGGACAATACACTGTCACATTCAGTGTGTTTACACAATAAGAATCATAAGAATAGGAATAAGGTGTGTGGTTGCAAGAGAGAGAGTACAGAAATGAGGTAATTTGTTTCTAACATTTGCATCTTAAATAAATTTGTGCATACTCTGAATATTTATATGAAGTTTGACCCAAAGGCAGATCCTGTTCTGGAGTCCGGTGTTAAAGGCTTTGAAATTAATTATTTGTGTACTTTCAGGTTGATAAATTTATTATTTATGGCTTTGATGAACCTTTGGAATTTGAATGATGTCGAAATGTGTATGGCAAGAGTGATTGCGAATGTTATATTCACAATTCAAGTGAAATGTCACAATTTGTCTGTTTTGTCAATGTTTCTTTACGGCCTATGTAACAATGTATTGGTGACTTGCGTACTACGTATATGTTACATTTCGACTTTCTGTATATGTTCCTTTCGGACATTGTGGCGAAACAGACTGCATAGTGGAAGAGGTATCTGGTGTAACTTTTGAAGAAAGTTTCCAGGATTCACCAATTGAACTTGGAAGGTAATATTTTGGTTTTATCTTTGTTATATCCCTCATGATCAGTCTCATGAATCGTCAGGAATTGATGAAATTTTGATTTGTGACGTTTCGTGCTGTTGTTTTACGAATCTGCAATGCACCAGTCATTTATATCTCCGGGGCCCCTAGGGTTGGAGATAGCAGGGACATAGCGGGGCTGAAATGCCGAGATTTTACTTCCGACGAGTCCCGGCAGTGCCTATTCTCACCGCCATGGAATAGGCGAGTAAAGATTATTCAAATAGCTTAGGTCATTTGTCCCCGGGGGACCGGGGCTTTTAGCAGGAATTTTACCAAACTTTTCTTCCCGCAGGGTGGAGCTTTTACCAGGGCTTTAAAATATGAAAAGTTAAAAGCCCCGCTATTCCCCGGCCCAAGGGGTGCCGAGGATACAAATGACTGGTAGAGAAACAAGAGATTCGGCATAATCGGCTGGAATCGCACGAGTACTTGCAAGATTTCATTAAGATTTCATTACGATAACACGATTGAAAAGGGGAAATACGGCACGAAAGTTTGGAGAATAAGATATGAAGAATGTGCCAATAGCTATATACGAATCATGTACGTACGTATAAAAGAACATTCTTGGGGATTCTTGATTTTTATTTGTCAGGATAGATACATGACTGTATCTGTGGCGTTTCCCGCCATATGCATGCATGCATGCATGAAAAGCCACGCACATGCTTCCCTGCTTGTCAATCAGAGACCGTGGTTCTAAATTTGCCAAGTCGGGTACGGATACTCTCCCCTTACCCCTTCGTTTGCCCTTGCCTGCATCTTTCTTATTACCCATCTTGTACCAATGAATTACTCAACAATTCATGATGTTTTCCCGCGAAAATACACTCATGACATAAAATTGCATGCAATATTGCTTTGATTTCAAACGCAGCTGAATCATAAACCACTCGTGGAAGTCTTGGTCGGTTCCATGCCTACAAGCATTATTGGCTTAGTTGGCCCAATATATACATGTGTGGGTCATTTTCAAAAAATGTGCCTATTAGGGGTAGGATTTTTTTTTCAAAAAAGTTAGTATTTGCGTTTCATCTTATGTTGCGTTTATTACGTCAGAAGTGTATATACCGGCGAACTCAGAAAAAGCCATATGCAAGCTTAATCTCTCTTCTTAAAGTCAAATATTACCAAAAACTAGGGTTATTTAAAAAATGTCAATGTTGTGACCAGTAAAACAAACATTTGTAATCTTATCACGAAACCTAAATAAGTATTTTAGCCATGATCAAGTTGAGTTAATCCAATATTTTCGACCTTAACTCACCAGGTTTACTATAAATGTATGTAACACCAATGTCATTGATAACAGCATTGACATTTTGTAGCAACATTGATATTAATGATAACAACATTGACATTTCAAAACTAAGTATTGTTTAAATTTTTGCCTGGTTATTTTACGACACTAACACTACATCATAGTTCTCTTTTCTCATATTCATCTGCAAGAAATAAAAAATACCCACATAAACTTTGTTGCTATGCTGGTCAATGTTGTTACTATGCTGGTCAATGTTGATACTATGCTGGTCAATGTTGTTACTTTGTTTTTGCGAGAAAACTTCAAAACAATGATAGAACGTTATCTATTAAAATATGCATTGTTAAAATATATACATTTGTCACACATTCAGCTAATTTTTCGCAATTTTTAACTTTCGTGCTTCCAGCATGTGAAAGAAAAAGTCATATTTGTCAATGTTGTTACCACACAATGAGTAACACCATTGACAGTAACAGCATTGACAAAATTTGACAAATCGCCAAAACTAGGGACTCTGGATGGATGTTTAAGCACAATGAAAACTTTAATGTGTGTTTACCCTAAAGTGTAATTAAGCATTGACCAGTATTTGAACATTTGATAAGTTAAGAAGTTTTTAATGAGTAACAACATTTGACATACTTACCGATCACATACCCAGCAGCCATATTATAATATTCAAAAACTAAGGCATAGTTGCTTTTGTGGGAGTCAGCACGTTTTTATCATTGTAACTATATGGAGGTGTTTCAACTCGTGTAAAAAAGCATTAAAACGCCATGGTGTGTAACCATAAGAATCGATTTATAAAGCAGTAACAACATTGACACGAGCTCATGGGACAAGCACCTAAGCCACGAAAAAATCATAAAGCAGTAATGGACATGCTTGAAAATAATTGCAGCCGTCTCTTTATTATCTGTCCATATTAAAAAGTAGCTGAACCTTCAGTAACATAGTGACTTTGTCATATTTGTATCACATCTCAACTATAAGGGGTTAGTGCCGGACAGCCCAAAAGTACTAATATTTGTGTACTCAACAAGGAATTTAGAGAGCTAATCATAAAGACGATGAACAAAAAGTGGTGTTTCAACATGACCACCATGGTGCCTTAAGACTTACTAAAAGAAATAAAATCATCACGGACAGAAATATGCACATTCTTTGAAAAAGGCCCGTATAACCACGGTGGTTATATTTTAAGACTTCTGGATGCCATGATATTCTACTTTTGGGTAAAAGTCCCATTAAATAGAGGCAACATCCCGACATGACCTTAGCTGTTGACTGTGACGTAAAGCATCAATTCAAACACACAGAAAATGCATAGCGATTAAGCGTTTTGCGTTCATATGCACAAAATACACACGGATGCAAAAGAACCGTGACACGGGTTCAATTTCAATTTGCTCCACCTCGAAAGTAGGGGCAAATTTGCTTCCGGGTGTATTTTTTGCACTGGGTTTACTTTCTTAAAGCACCGTTCTCATAGCATAAAATACGTACACCGGATGCAAATTTACACCCGGGGTGCAAAAATACACCAGGTGAAAATGTTGCACATGAACACGGCTTTAGATTAGTCTAACCAATTTCGTATTTGCTTCGGCATGTATTCATGACATTCGTAACGGATTCGTGGTTCATTCGTAGTTGGGTGACAACCTCCGGAATTCCCGAAAGAGTTACGAATGCATCCGAATAAAATAAGATCCAGTTACGATGTCACGGAATGAACTACGACTTTGTTACGAATTAACTGCGATTTTGGGGTCGAAAATTCCTGACCAAAATTTGAACAGTTTGGCCACTGCCGAATTTCTGACTGATCAACAAACGGCAAGATATTACTACGAACTATAAGAATTAGTTAAGATCTTCACGAATCGATTACGTTTCAGCTGCGAATTCAAAAACTTTGTAAATTCGTGACGATTCGTGTGTCGTTTTGTCGTAGTCTGATAGGGGGCATTATGAATAAAAATTGAAATGTGGTCATTGTGTGACATTACAAAGTTGTTAGAATGCAGTAATAAGCGCGTCTAGCCCAGCACCCGGGGATACACAGGTTCACCATCTAATAAGGTACACCGGATTCCACGATTTTTCTGTCACGTGAGGGAAACGAGGAAAATGTCGTGAATTGCGGTAAATGTGAAATGTCACTTTAGATACATCTATTGTTGTGTAACAAAACTGTGCTAGTTGACTGAAAATCGCTACAGCCGGTGTAAATTGATAGACGGTGAAAGATGTAAAAGTAACGGCAGCGATAAGGAAGTGGCGCAATCAGAAAAAAATCCCAATCCAAAAACTGAGGTAAAAACAAAACTAAAAGGGCATTCGGGTATATGAAAAATCTCTAAACGCCTAAGATTTTGCACTATAGAAATTACTATGTTTCTTAAACTCGTTTTAGTAGTCACACATTTAATAGCGTGTGACTGAGGCGTGTGCCGGATGTATAAAAATCTCAGTAAGCTGACAATTTTGGAGTTCGTTTGTGTTACGTCACAGACACGCTACGCATGCGCTATAGGTGTGCATCAACGCATGTCTCATACACGCTTGGTGCACAGGCGCTCGACGACTGGACTCATATTTTTTTTTTTTTTTTTTTTTTTTTTTTTTTTTTTGCATTTTCACCCGTTTGGGGACCCTTACGATATGTTCATGCAATTATTTTACCTTAAAACCTTTTCTATCAATCCTCAATCAACCCTCGTCTATGGGCTACTATATAGACAAGGTCGGAAACGCGGTGTCCTAGTTTAATTGGGGTCATGGGATTCCCCGCATCTCAAACTCGTACTTCACCCTTTACCGTTATTTCAATGCTGGCTGTCAACACATGAGTGTCTTTGTAAAAGGTCTCGCCCATTGCCTTCATTCAAAATATGCACCACCGCCCGTAAAAACTAACAATTAAAGCATTCAACAGAATTGGAGGACATCCCGAATGAAATCGGCAATCTAGCCGTGACATTACTATAAATACACTGGTCACACGACGTGTTACGCCAGCACGTGATATGTGTTACGTTGGTTTTCATAGGTTGCTTGATTTATATCCAGTCAAAACACTTTGTGATCTAGTGTCATGGCAACAATGCAATACAATTATCCAGTAGGACTGATTCTTTCATACGATATTTACAGTGACCTTCCACTGATTTCTAGAAACGAAAGGTCACCATACAAAAACATTCGGGATCCCATCCAAGTAGACAGGTGGTGGTATAAAATATAAGTTTACGGGCGACTATGCTTATTTTTGACGAAGGCAATGGGTGAGACCTTTTACATAGTCGCTCATAAGTAGACACCCAGCATTGAAATAACGGTAAAGGGTGAAGTACGAGTTTGAGATGCGGGGAATCCCATGACCCCAATTAAACTAGGACACCGCGTTTCCGACCTTGTCTATATAGTAGCCCATAGACGAGGGTTGATTGAGGATTGATAGAAAAGGTTTTTAAGGTAAAATAATTGCATGAACATATCGTAAGGGTCCCCGTAACGGGTGAAAATGCAAAAAAAAAAAAAAAAAAAAAAAAAAAAAAAAAAAAAAAAAATAAGTCCAGTCGTCGAGCGCCTGTGCTTGGTGCACGTTACTGAAGCAATATCTTGTAAAATCGGAACGCACATGTACATTTAGCGTACACTGGCGTGCATAAAACGTGCACCAAACATGTTCAAAGCGTATTCAACGCACATATAACGTGCGTGGAACCTTGTCAAAACGTATAAGACACACGTTCGAGACACGTCTAGAAAATATTTGAGCATGCTTACAAATCTTTTGAGCCCAAACGTAACTGTGCTCCTGACGTATGTTGGATTTTACGTTTTTGTCAACACCCCAAAGCGCGTTTGGCTTATACGCTAATGTATGACTGCTATTTAAAATAATATTCAGTTACTAACTGGTAAGCCGAGCGAGCAACTATTTCCCAATATGAAACAAAGCAAAATGTCATTCCTTAAAAAATTATTAGACCTGAGTTACACCCCTACATTATTTTCCTTACTATTATGCAACGTTACATTGGCAAACGCTTTGTGATTGTCTATTCACACACACACTGTTTGCATAATTTTTGCATTCTCTCTATAATTGATCAAAATCGTTCAAAACAGTGACCTTTTAATAATCAGGATATGCTTAAAACAAACATATAGCCGTAAATTCGCCAAGACAATAGTCGTAAATTATCTATCGCGGTCAATTTGGTGGCCGTAATGTCACCAAGACATAGTCCACAAGTAACATATACCTGTCCAAAATTTGGGGGCTGCTAAAAAGGAAATATTCTTCCGAAAAATGACGATTTTCTTTTCAGAAAATGATTACATTCTAGAACAATGTTTCTCATAAATGTTTGTGAATATATTTTTTTTCCAGAATTCCATGAGAAGGCAATTTAACATATTACTATTTAAATGAAGTTCATATTACACGAAACATATTTTTCTGAAGTTGCAAACAAAACACATGATCACTATCTTGCACTATACAATTTTTCTGGAATAGATGTCTGGAAAAGCTAGACCAAACACTTTCAGTTCAACCCAGTCCAGCTGCAACCTTCAAATAGCGTAAAGGAACACATACGATTTGTAAATTATCTATGACTTAGTTCGAAATTCTCCAGGACGTAGCCGTAAAGGCAATTGACCGATAGCCGTAAATTCTCGCCTCCCATATATACCTTGTTAACCGGGTGTGATAACAGCGTTAGCATAGCATTCGTGACTAAAAAGGAGCGTATGCACAATGTACGTCTGACGTCTACTCCAAACGTATGCACAGCGTGCTTTTAACGAACTTAACGTTCTTCAAAAAGGGAGTCAAACATATATCCAGTAAACATGGAAAATAAATAAATAAATAAATAAATAAATAAATAAATAAATAAATAAATAAATAAATAAATAAATAAAAGGAAATTAAAATGACCAAAGTAATCTACACACCTGATTCTTCGGGTGCATTTTGTGGATTTCTCAGAAGAATCATTTCCTAATTAGGTAGAATTGAGTTTATGGATCTCTTAACAAAAGTGACAAAATCATCAATAACGACAAATAATTGACTGGAGCTGAAAATTTGCATGATATAACACATAAACTATACTTAATTGTGCAATAGATAATCATATTCGATACATGTATTTTTACTGACTAAGCTTCCATGCATACCAAAATCAAAACAAACAAACTGACACTACCAGTTTTTTTTTGTTTTGTTTTTTATTTACATCCCTTTCAAGATTATTTCAGCTCATATGAGACGGGCAAATCAGTAGGAGGGGCGAAAACGGGAGAACCCTGAGAAAAAACACCTGACACACCCGCAAGCAGAACATGTTTTAATCACATGTGGCCAGAGCGGGGCTCAAACCCACACCCGTCACAGCGGTGAGATGATCGAGTGATTAAGAAACAGCGCTCTTAACCGCTCGGCCACGGGGGCCGCCCATTATTATTGTCTTACTTGAGTAGACCTAGTACAAACATTATGATGGGTAGCGTTTTTATGATTCGCGTCTGTTTCTGCTTCTCTCTCCAATAACAATTTCTCAACAACTTTTCGTTTCTACAAAATGTAAATCATTCGATATACTGAAAATAACCAGCATATTGTGGAATCTACCTGCTTAAATTTTCAGTTACCTTTGATATTCCATTTGGTAATAAGCATATTTTGAAAAGGTGACTTTAATATTCAACAAATCTTTGACACTTTATATGTCAACAATTTTATAAAGGGTCATCGAATAGAGCTTTGAAGGCATCCAGTTCTTACAATGATGATTCATTGACTAGTTAGAGATTCACTACGTGGACCGAACAACTAATTAAATGTTATGAACCACTGCAGAAGCTGGTGGTGAGGTTAGGATCCTGTAAACCCGGTTTAAGCCCGCCAGTTTTATATTACTGATCGTTCCAAGGCAATACTTCTGTTGTGGTTCTTATTGTTTTATGTCTTGGTGTTTAATTTTTTTGTGCTGTTGGCGCCTTATGTATGTTATCATATTTTAGTTAAGTTTAGGTAACTGAGTGACCACCTATTGGGAAATAGCTGCTCATTCGGTTTACTAAATGTATTCATGGTCTTAGTACCTTATTGTTAGTTTGTTTTTTCCCGCCTCGGTTTTTGGAGTGTGAATCTTTTTCTGATTGCGCCTTTTCCTGATTGTTGCCTACTTGTACCTTCTTACAAAAAAAATCTCTGGACAAGCGATAATATATAAATAGTGAATACAATTTAGCCATACACCCAATTGTGCAATTTGTTGTTGGCTGAGTATATTATCTTGATGCTGCCGTGTGAACACAGTCCCTATTCCTTCCATTTCATACATAAAATTCCGAACGTTGACCAATGCGCTACGCGTAAGTTGTGCATACGCTGAGTACGTTTTTCGCACGTTTAACATAGGCTGCATACGTTCTGAGCACGCTGCTCGTACGTTGGTAATGCGTTATGCATACGCTTCTCATATGCTAAACTAAATTCCAGGTGAGCTTTGGCGTACGACAACGTATGCGAATGTATGAGTTACTTACAGGTAACGCTCATGAACTTATGCATACAACGTATTCGTTGCGTACGCCTAACTTATGAGTAACATATTATCAGTACGTTGGCATACGTTGGGCATTTTGTGCATGCACAAAATTTCTGGGCGTACACGACGCACGACAACGTATGCCAGCGTATTGCAGCGTACCCCTAACTTATGCAAAACTTATACCAAACGTATGCAGCGTACACCAACGTATGGACAAAATATCTCATACGTCGGCATATGTTGGCGCTATACGCTGTGGTGTGAGCACCCCTTTACTAGCATTATATTATCTGGAATGGTTCAAAACAGCGCTTGATAATCATGATCAACAGGTGTTGACATCTGTGATAGGTAAACTATGCATAAACAACAAATACAGTGTTTCTTTATCTTGCTCCTGTCAACAAAAACAAAGGTTCTTGGGCATGCGTCCTATATGTTATGTACATGTATACGTTCAACATGTGTTAATTGTCTGTTGGACATGTTTGATCTCGTTCGGCACACGCTTTGAACACGTCTATGTACCCTACAGTGTACATGTGCATTTTGATTTTCCAAAATATTGGCTTTAGCGCTTGCTGAACACTTCTGTCAGTGACGTGCCCACATTTAGCGTGCGTGAGACCTGTGTTGAACGCCTGATACGCACCTACATCACGTGATAAACATGTCTGGGACGTAACATTTTCAAAGTGTTACATTTAAGATGTTTATATTTCCGACACAAGCCTGATTTACGCTCTGAAGTGTGGCTGCTTATTAAAGATTAAAAAGCAAACTATTTTTATTTGTCCAAATTTTTTCAGTGTGTAGAGATTTTTCAAATATCAGGCACATGCTTGACTCAGATTCATAGGGAGCGCGGTGCGTAGTGGTAGAGCGTCGGACTCCGACGAGAGGTCCTGGGTTCGAGCCCCACAGGCATCACTGTGTTGCGTCCTTTAGCTAGACACATTAACTCCTTACAGTACTGGTTAAACCCAGGAAGACTTGGCTCTATCCCGACATGACTGAAAAATTGCTGACTGGGGCATTAAGCATTAATACACACAAACAAACAGATGCCAATGTACGGCAACCTTGTGTCACGTCCATAACATTATTAAACGTGCCTGTAATTAATTGCATGGAATATTTCCTTGTGCAGTCGCACACCTGTGTACTGTGACGCTCAGCAATTTACACCAGAACCATGTAACAAGTTTCTTCCATGTCTCAGTAGTCAGCATCTCATTTCCACAAAGGTAGCCACCACTATTTTTAAAGAAATAAATGTTGATTTATTAGGGTAATAATGGTTCCAGAAAAAGGAAAAGCTGAGCAATTCCAATGGCAATTTTGAAACTGGAGTGTTAACAGTTCATACAATTTTGACCATAAAACCATGCTTATTGCCGATTAATTAAGGGCATTTGATTGATCAAGACCATAAGTGTTTCTGGAATATTTAACAACAGGGCATGATAACCATGATCAACTATAGGTGTTGACACCTGTATCTGGCAAACTAAGCATAAACAATGATATGATATTTCTTTATTGTTCTCTTGTCATCAAAGGCTTCTGTGGCAATTAAACAAACAATTGTAGGCAATGCCTGACTTTGACTTATAACCGCAATATACCTTCATATAACTTAGCTAAAAATAGTAGCCTACCCGTACATTCTATGTTACTTGACAAAGAAAATAAGAATGCACTATCCACTTCTAATCTGTTGATGGTTTAGCAGGAAAATAAGCAAAAACTTATGCTTGAATGCAGACTTTTCATATGATACAATGGATGTTTTACCATCCGCTTTCTTTTTTGTTTTCACTATTAATTGATCGCGAAGCGAGAAAACTGGTCTTCAGTGTTTCTGGCCAGGTCTGGCCCAAACTGGCATGTACAGCTTCAGAAAAAGGCTAGAAGCTTGAAATTTCAGATATAAGAAGAAGAGGAATTGTACTATCCAAGTGGCGAAACCAACGGCGTTGATCAGCTGTGCAGTAACAGCTGATCTGCGTCTTTGTTTCCGCATAGGCGAAAATCTGTTTTTCTCATGACGCGGCCCAATTAATGGTTGTTTGGTTGTTCCTTGATACTGCTGTAGTCTTGAACTGTTGATTACTAGAGGACAAATGGTCCTGTAAACGCTCACCTGATCTGAACAGCTTTACTTGTAAGGTGGGGCCATTGTTGACCCCAGAGGCATTATTGGCAGGATTTATGTAGAGCACCACATAACATTACTTCATGCTCAACATACAAGCTTTGGGTCATGTGGTTTCAGAGAAAAAGAGTTTTCATGTATTTCCATAATAAGCCTATGACAGATAATGATGTCCCCGGGGCATGACCTATATGGACCTCAGGGGCACAGTTGGCAGGATTCGTAAAGAGGACAACTATACAACACTACACACAAAATATGAAAGCTCGGGGCCTTGTGGTTTCGGAGAAGAAGATTGTTTTAATGTTTTCCCCATTGTAGGCTATGGAAGCTAATAATTTTTTATCCCAGGGGCAGGATTGGCAGGATTTATGTAAAGCTCCACATACCAATGCCGCATATTAAACACAGAAGCTTTGGGTCTTGTGGATTCTGAGTAGATTTTTTTTCATGTACTTCCTATTATAAGCATAGGACAGATAATGACTCCCCCGGGGTGTGACCTGTATGGAACCCAGGGGCACGGTTGGCAGGATTTATAAAGAGGGCTGCTATGCTACACACAAAATATGAAAGCTCTGGGCCTTGTGGTTTCGGAGAAGAAGATTTTCTTTTTTGTTTTTCCCATTGTAAGTATATGGGAGCTATCTGTTGCTATGGAAATGACAGGTTTGATACAAAATGCTTAAAACCTAATGCACTCAATCTCCCTACCCAGTGATGGTTCACATAAAATTTGATCAAGGTTGGCCCACTAGCTTCAGAGATATTCTTCCTTCATATTGTGAACGGACGGCGCCGCAGGACGCCAGGTGCCTGCCTATCCTATAAGCTCACCTCTGAGAGCCTTCGGCTCAGGTGAGCTAATAATATCTGTGTTCAGTCAAATAAAATATGGATGTTAATTAATGTCTAACTGACAGATAAGGTTGTCCTTTCATTTCTTATGATGATTGGTGTAAGCAGACAAAATACAACTGATCAAGTCTAAGTACGGGTTAATAATTATTTTGGTATGGTATGATGGTATGGTATTTGGTATGGTATGGGTTTTTATACTATACTTTCATACCATACCATCGTACCATACCATGTTATACCATATGCCCTAATGAGTTAATTGGACCATAGTTCACCTATTTCTATTTCCAAGAATTACGGTAAATGTAGAATGTTAATGTGACTTTTTGATTGTCAAATACTGCTTTAAATTGTCACAAATCTCTTGTTAAACATTCATTCAAACACATGCATGCATTAAAAAGCTTTATATGTACGATATATTGCCAAAATTAAAATAATAGTTTTCTCCACAGGAAAGTCATTTTCTGGACTTCAGCTAGTCTAGGAAATTTTGAGTCATCGCTGAACATGTGTTTATGAATGGAATTCTTGTGGTTTATTGTAAATCCTGGATTGCTGTAGTATTTCATTGATAAAATAATCCAACATTATGAATGAATATATTTTGCTATGAAAATCACCAAGTAGCATATGCCACTTGAAATCACAGAATCATATTATATTCCAAATACACCTTAATATTCCAAATTGAATTTGCACTTTGATAAACTGACTTATTTTAACAATATATCCACATAATCGAATATATAATAAGCACTACTCATTATTAAAGCATTAAGCACTTAGTTTTCACTTTAGACTTTACGACCCTTAAACACTAGAATAGCGATCAGGAGCTTTAGAGATTCGTCCAGATCTTGTTTTATACGGCGATTTCTCCATGATTTCTGGTGTTTCCGATGGTTGCTGATCATGTTGTTGCTCTGACGATGGTAATTCGAACGGTTTGGTCGTGTCGTTGGTCCCATGTGTATTACCGTTCGATCCTGATTGCCCATGCATATAAGGTGGTTGAATCGTGATTTCCTCTGGCTCCGCGTACGTTGGTACCGATTTCGTTGGTCGTATGTGTTTTCGGTTTCTACGATATTTCCGCCCGTCTGGTGTCTGAACAACATACGATCTCGGTGTCTCATGTCTACGTTCGATTGTGCCATGCTTCCATTTATTTTCGTGTCTCATGACTACATTTTCTCCTTTTTCTAATGGTTTTAGATCGGATTTCGGAGCATGTTTGTCATAATAGTGTTTTTGTTTATTCTGTCTTTGTTTCAAGCTTTTTCTGATTTCATCTGAGTTTGATGGTTTCAAGAGTGGTGTTGCCGTTGGGAGTTTGGTTTTCAGACGTCTTCCGTACAGCATTTGTGCTGGGGATAACGGTGTATCGGCATCGATTGGCGAATTACGATAGTCCAAAAGTGCCATGTAAGGATCTTCGGATTTTCTTAACAGATTTTTGACTGTCCTTACTGCTCTTTCTATTTGACCGTTACTTGATGGAAATCCTGGTGAAGATGTTACATGTGTAAATCCATAGTCTTTTGCGAATTGGCGCATTTGTGCATTTGCTAGTTGAGGTCCATTATCACTCACGAGTACATCAATTAATCCTCTTGAACTTAGCAGTTCTTTCATGTGCTGAATAACACATTTTGCCGACAAATTCTCAAGTTTGCTAACTTCGGGCCATTTTGAGAAATAGTCCACAGAAATGAGATAATGCTGTCCTTTAAATTCAAATAAGTCCACGCCAATTTTACTCCATGGTCTGTCTGGTATCTCAGAGGGTATTAACTGTTCTTTTGGATTCTGTGGTTGATGTAAAGCACATGTTGCACATTTTAAAATTTTCTCTTCAATGTCACTGTTCATACAAGGCCAAAATAACACTTCTCGTGCCCTTGATTTGCATTTTACAATTCCAAGGTGTGAAGAATGAATTATGTCAAGCATTTCATTTCTCATTTGCTTTGGAATTATCAGTTTAAGTCCTTTGAACATTAAACCGTCTATTGTTGAGATTTCGTCTCTATAGTTCCAATATAACCTAATTTCCGGTGGTAATGTGTCTTTAGTCTCTGGCCACCCATTTATTGTGACATCTTTTAATAATGTCAATTCTCTGTCTTCACTTGTCGCTTTTCGAATTTCATTTCGCTTTTCGGGTGAAACTGACAAGTATGACAATAGCTGAATCTCATTAACACTGATTTCTTCAACCAAATCGCCATTTGTTTCATTCAAATACGATCGCGAGAGATGGTCTGACAGAAACATTGTTTTGCCTGGCTTGAATACAATTTCTAAGTCATATTTCTGCAATTGAAACATTAGATTTTGCAGTCTTGCTGGCATTTCATGTATTCCTTTCTTGTATATTGATTGTAACGGTTTATGGTCTGTTTCAACTGTCACTTTCTGACCATAAATGTATTGTGAATACTTTCTACATCCAAATACTATTGCGAGTGTTTCTTTTTCAATCTGTGAATATCTCTGCTGCGTTTCCGTTAATGCACACGAGGCATAAGCGACCGGTTTTCCTTCTTGCAACAGAGCCGCACCCATTCCTTTGGAACTACTGTCCACGGAAAGTACTATCGGTTTGTCCTTGTCAAAGTATGCGGGTATTGGCGCATTTACACACATTTTCTTTAACGTTTGAAAGCTATTCTCTTGCTCAATGTCCCAGTGCCATTCAATGTCCTTGTGTAACAATTCTCGTAACGGAGCTGACACTTCCGACATGTTTTCCAGAAATTTTCCAAGGTATTGTATAAATCCAAGAAAATGTTGCAGTTCCTTCTTGTTTTCTGGTGCTTTCATTTGCTCAACTGCCCTGAGCTTCTCATAGTCTATTTTGACACCTTTGTCACTCAAGACATGACCTACATATGTGACCTCTTTCTTTCTGAATTCACATTTATTTCGCGAAAGCTTCAGATTGTATTTCCGAGCTCTGTCGAGAACTTGTTTGAGCCTCCTATCATGCTCTTCCAAGTTAGTGCCCCATATGAGTATGTCATCCATGATCACCTCTGCACCTTCAATGTCTTCAATCATTTCAGACATTTTCGACTGATACAGTTCACTAGCACAATTAATTCCAAATGGTAGTCTTAGGTATCGATATCTCCCGAATGGAGTGTTGAAGGTACATAACTTTGAACTTTCATTGTCCAGTTCTAACTGCCAAAATCCACTTGTGCAGTCAATTTTACTGAAAACCTTAGCATTTGGCATGCGTGATACGACTTCTTCAACCGTTAATAACGGATAGTGTTGCCTTTTTACAGCCTTATTCAAGTCTCTAGGGTCGATGCATATTCTAATGGATCCATTTGGTTTCGTAACCACAACCATGCTATTGACCCAACTCGTAGGTTTTGTAACCTTTTTAATGATTCCTTCTTTAACCATGCGCGACAGTTCATCTTTTACCTTATCTCTCATGGAAATAGGTATTCGCCTCGGAGGGTGTACAACAGGAGTAACATTTGGGTCTATATGAATCTTGTGTTTACCTGGTAAATGTCCTATCCCTTGGAATAAATCCGAGTATTCCATTTCAATGTCACTATTGTCAATATTTTCAGTTGGATTTTCTAAATTGTACATCCTTTTAACTAGACCGACTTTCTGGCAAGTCTCTGAACCTAATATTGTTGGTGCTTTCTGGTCAATAACCTGGAATTCAATTTCAAAGATATTGCTGTTGAAATAACAAGGAAGCCTTATCGAGCCTATCGGTTTGATGATGTGTCCACTGTAAGATTTCAATTTTGAATCTGTCTTTTTCAAAGCTGTTTTTATTTTCATTTGTCTGAGAACATTTTGGCTAATAACATTGCATCTGGCACCTGTGTCAATTTGCATTGAAATTTCATTGTCAAAGATGATACTTTTCACTGTCCAGTCGTCTGATATGCTGTTGATTTCATGTTCATCAGATAACATTTTAACATACACCAAATCACTGTCACAACTGTCATAATCCGAAAAGTCGCTGCTGGAAGAATCATGTTCGTAATCCTCTAGTGAGTTTACGCCTTTCCGCTGCCTGACATGCTTTTGTTTTCTCGCTAAACACATTTTACTGAAATGGTTTAATTTTTTACAGTATCTGCACTTTTTACCCATTGCTGGACACGGTTTCTCAGCATGGTTATAACCACATTTCATGCATTTTACAGCATTTGTGTCATGTTTTGGCTTTTGACTGTGACTTTTTCCGTAGTGTTGCTTCCACGAAGAGCGTTGCCTCGGATGATTCTTGCTTTTAACCGCATACACGTTAGGATCCTCACCTGGATTCATTGACTTAAGCTGCTTTTGAGACAGCTCATGAGTTCTTGCAATGTTCATGCATTTTTCCAATGTCAAATCATCGCCTTCACTGATAAGTTTTTCTCTTACCTTGGACGATTTAATTCCAAAAACAATATGGTCCCTTATCATGTTATCCTGCTGTCCTACATCATAATCACATTCCCTTATTAACAATTTTAAGTCTGTCACAAATTGTTCAAATGGTTCCTCTGCTCCCTGAACTCTGGATTTGAAAACGTATCTTGAATATATTTTGTTTGACTTTGGCTTACAGTATTCTTTGAATCTTTTAAAATGTTCCTCTAAAAGTTTCTTTTGATCTACAGTTAAATTCCATGTTGAATAAATGCTACGCCCTTTTTCACCAGCCCACAACATCAAATAATTACATTTTTCTTCTTCAGATTTACTTTTTAAAGGTCCTCCAAACATAAATTCACAGTGTTCTTTGAATGATTTATATGCAGTGTCCAAATCCTTTGCTTCCCAGTCCATCCGCGGGTATTTAGCATTTTGTTCATCCATTTTTAGTCAATTTATTCACTGATTATCCTTTGACAATAATCATTTTCACAGCACGCCTTTACCTCTTTCTTTTTACAAAAGAGTGTCCAGTTTGGTCATCTATCCTTTTAAAATAGATTCCTGCTGTAGACGTAAGCTCGCTCCGCGCCTGACACCATGTTATGTTCGTTGGGTTTTAAGACTACAACAAGTCTGAGTGCCGGGTAACTAGCAACTGGTTTATTTGCATAAAGCTAGCTCATTTATACTAGATATGCGATACATGCAATGAATCATCTGATAAGCCCACATTGTAGTTGTACTGCTTTGTTAGATGTTCCTAAAATACATTACAGACATGACGTAAATTGTAAAATGATGTTACAGGACTTAGTTCAATCTTTCGTTGGAAACAAGACTCAAACAATGGAAGTTCCGTTTTGCTTTTCTATCTTTTTTTCTTGTAGTTCTTTTTTCTTCTTTCTTTTCTTCTTCTTATATTTCTATCTTTTATTAATTTCATTGTATATATCTGAATAAATTTATCAAAATTCAAATTTTGTAGTAAATGGTTATTACTTATCTAAAAGCAGGAAGCGAATACCCTTGGTCATTCGATATATGGTTGTCATGCATGATAAACCATAATATCCTCTGGCTTTATATTATATGTGAAGAGATACAAGTAGGCAAAGATCAGGAAAAGGCGCAATCAGAAAAAGATTCCCACTCCAAAAACCGAGGTGGGAAAAAACAAACTAACAATCAGGTACTTATACCATGAAAACATATCGTAAGCCGAATGAGCAGCTATTTTCCCAATAGGTGGCCACTCAGTTTCCTAAACTTAACTAAAACTATGAAAACATACAAATAAAATTAAAACTGAGATCCTTTAAGAGCAGTGAACATATTTATAAGAAAGGGGATGGGCCATACCGCGGTTTCGACTATTAAAGTCTCGTCAGTGACCCTTTAGAATTTGGCAACATGGAGCCAAAGAGAATAACTGAAATTTTGCAACTTTCAACATAGTAGTCGATACAAAGACTAGTATTATCTAAATGAAACCAAATATATTAAACATTGGTTAAAAATGAACTTAACCGATCATAAATTTCTGATTTCTCAGAATATCCTCGCTGATCTCAAAGGACCAAAAGGAAAATATAACCTGCACTATGGATGATGTACGGGGAGACTTTTTAGGGCCGCCACACGGCACAACACCAGCTGCAGTAATAGCAAATAAAATTAAAACTGAGATCTTTTAAAAGCAGTGAACATATTTATAAGAAAGGGGATGGGCCATACCGCGCCAACAGCATAACAATTTTAAACACCAAGACATAAAACAAAGGAACCACCACAGAAGTATCGCCTTGGAACGATCAGTAACACAAAGTTACTGGCGGGCTTAAACCGGTTTTACATGGACATAACCTCACCCTCAGCTTCTGCAGTGGTTCATAACATTTAGTTCTTCGGTCCTCGTGGTGAATCACTAACTAGTCAATGAATCATCAAGAACAAACAAATAAATCACGATAAACATCCTGATGAATCAAAAACCAGGACTCACAGATTGAGTAAGCTGCCCGACGATTGAGATCCCTGGGCGCCGAATAACCTACTAACTCCGGAACAAAACAAAAACACCAGTTGGACCCGGGTGGGCCAAGAAACAGACAAGAAGCTCCGGTCCCAACCAACTAAAATGAATAGCTTTAAGACGGGGCCATCATAGAGTCTGACGTCCGACCCACCGGCGTGCAATTAAAGAAGGCAGCATAGTTATCAACCATGATTGGGTTAAAAACTAAGCATGCAAACTGTCGCACAGCATTCAAGTTATAACCTATACGTCAGTAACGTGTTATGATTTTTCTGAACTGAAATTAAAAATCATTACTTCCTATAAGTTTCTTAAATTTGTAAACCAAGTCACCATAAAATTCAGGTTCTGAAAGGCCCTCGCTTAAAAGCGTCTATCAGTAAAGATATTTAGAGAGTTCAAAACATTCAAGTTTAGAAACATACTTCTAAGCAATGTTTAAATTATTTGACCCCGGTTTAGGAATGTGTCTTTGATTTAGACTTCTCGTGTAAATTTTCGAAATTACAGTACAATATAATCTGGCTTTCGTCGCCGGTTTTAAAAGGGCTACTGATTAGGGTTCATTACCCGAAATTGCGCAATATAGTCCATACTATCTCCCTTTGAATGTTCTTATTGCTTCCAAAGGATCAAACCTTTATATTTTATTTAACCCAACATTATATTTGGAAATCAATTCATAGTGTCTACGATAAAATTTAGAAAAGGTTTTTCGAAGTTTATGGTACCGATAGCCCTGTTGGAGAAGTTTGGCCGTTAAACATTTATTACGAGCTAGTCCGTGACATTTGGTGTCAAAAGTGGGATTCGCACACCAGTACTGCCTTTTGATAGCAATGACTTGTGGAGGTGTTTATATATAAGTATCTAAAAGATTTAAAAAAAATTACAGCAGAAAGTGGAAAATTTTATACATACACCTTGTAAGTGTCAAAGAGGAAAAAATAATAATAAAGAAAATGTGAATATAAGATTCTAGATTCAAAGCACTGTTACGTCATTGTATATGTTGCAGTCACACTGTCACTTATGAACAAGATATCAAAGTATATTTTCAGTTATGAGGGCCGATAGCTCGACTGGCGCACATCTTTGAGTTACGAATTCCCGGCAGCTGGCGTGAACCAATGACAGGTTGCAACAGCAGAACAGCAACGTGATTTGAGAATTTGAGGTTTGACAATTGAATGTTTTGTCTTAAGTTTTCACAAGTGATGGCTTGCTTTTGTTGAATTGTTACGCAAAGGTATAAGACATTGGTTGTTTTGGTAGAATGTCTGGTTGATTCTTAATGGGCTATGAAAAATAGTTTGCGTTGAAACAATTGTTGAGAGAGAAAAGTTGAAGCTTGGTAAGCATTGGTTTTGCTTATTAGTTTATGTGAATACTGTGAAGTTTGAGTTATTGTATTTCAATTGTGAACTCGAAATTCGGTTTATTAATAACACCCAGTACAAATAGCAATAATTTCAAAGAGGAATAATTATGGATGTAATTAATCAGTTAACCAAACTAGGTGAAAATTGGGTTATGAAGGTGAAGCACTTAAAGCGTTTCTTTCAGAACAACAGATAATTTTGCGTGATGAACGCCAGGCAGCACGCGATGCAGACCGTGAACGTCGTGATGCAGAACGCGAAAATCGCGAGGCTGAACAAAAAACAGAACGAGAACGGCATGAGCGTGAATTAAAAGCTAAGGCGGAAGAGCAAGAAAAACAGCTAGCAATAAGGGAACGTGAGTTAGAAATTAAGAGGCAGGAGGTTGAATTGAAACGAAATGAGTTAATTGCACAAGAGGCAGAAAAGGTAAGACAAAAAGAGTTAAAAGAGCAAGAAATAGAAATACAGATAGAATTAAAAGAGCGTGAGATAAAGGCACAATATGGCCATGTGGATGATGACAGAGAATTTCAGGCATGTGAGGAGCGGAAAAGCAGAAACGCGGATAAGGCTAAGTATGAGGCAGAAATTGCATTACGTGAACAAGAGATCACATCAGAACGGGAGAAGTTGGCAGCAGAGAAAGAGCACAGGAAGCAAAGAGGGAGACACGGGAACGAGAGTATGAAATACAATTAGAATTGCAGGATAGGAGGCATGTAGCAAAAATGGAGAAAATTTGAGCGCAGAGGGCGGAAAGGCCAATCCCAGCGCCAAGAGACATTAACAAGTCAAGAACGCCTAAAATCCCGGCATTTAATGAAGGTAAGGGTGAGATGGATGCTTATTTACTTAGGTTTGAACGGTATGCTACGGCACAAGAATGGAAGAAAGAGACTTGGGCAACAGGTTTGAGTGCATTATTACAGGGTAAGGCATTGGATGTATATGCATTAATGGCACAGAAAGATGCAATGGATTATGACAAGTTGAAATGTGTTTTGTTGCAAAGGTATCAGTTAAATGAAGAAGGATTTAAGCGTAAGTACAGGAAGTGCAGACCAGAACCCGGCGAGACATTTCAGCAATTTTCAGCACGACTGAAGAGTCTTTTTCACACGGTGGGTAGAAATGTCAGGTATTCCTAAAACTTTTGAAGGTTTAAAGGATCTAGTGTTGAGAGACCAGTTTACATTTATTTGTAACAGGGAGTTGGAGTTATTTTTACGTGAGAGAGAGAGCCAAAGTCGTTGGAACAGGCTAGCAGACTAGCGGATTCTTTCAAAGAAGCAAGGTATGTGGATATTGTAAATTTGACCTTCAAGAATAATGACGGAGGTAGGGCACGTTCCAATTTAGTATCTAGGTCAAGGTCACCGGTGAGGAGAGATCAGAGTCCTGGTAATCAGAATTCATACGGGAGAGGAAGAGGAAGGTATTTTCCAGGTTTGAAATGTTATAATTGTGATGGATCACATTACAGGAGAGAGTGTCCCGAACTAAAACCAGGTATTATCAAGGCGGATGCGGTAGGTCAGCGAGGTAGGTCACCTACAAAGAAAGTTACTTTTCAGAGCAAAGATTCGGAGGTACAGACCACATATGAAGACAGTCATGAGGATACAACAACATATGTTAAGAAATTTGGAGCTTGCTTGACGTATACAAATACTGTCAGTTATTCCAAAGCAGCGATGGAGAGTAAGGATAACATACATGAGAAACGCCAAGTAAGTGTGAGTTCAGTATCATCTCTTTCAGAACTTAGTACTGTACAAGGAATGATTGAAGAGAAATCGGTTGAGGTATTACGAGATATCGGATGTTCGGGAGTGATAGTAAGTAAACATGTAGTCCCGGAAGGTGCATATACAGGAAGAAATCAAACTATGGTAATGGTAGATTATTCTACAAGAGTTGTGCCGGAAGTGAAGGTAAATATTGACCCTAACCCATAACCCTAACCCTAACCCTAACCCAAATACATAGTGTATATTACCACAAAATTCCAATGACAAAAACACTTTTATAACGATGTGGATGGTATAGCGAGATAGATAAAACGTGGAAACGTAGTAATTATCTCACTATTACAAGGTTTTTTTGGTGTAATAACTAAATTTTATACGATTTTATGACATAATAGTATTTCGAGAAACAAATATTAGGGGCGTACCTATACGCTTCCATATGGTGTAATATGCAAAACTAAAAAAAAACATAGTGCATAGTACCACATAATTTCAATGACAAAAACTATTACGAGAAATTTTATAACGATGTGGATGGTATAGCGAGATAGATAAAACGTGGAAACGTAGTAATTATCTCAATATTACAAGTTTTTTATGGTGTAATAACTTGATTTTTATACGATTTTATGACATAATAGTATCTCGAGAAACAAATATTAGGGGGTACCTCTACGCTTCCATAGTTTTCACCCTAATTTGCATACAAGACCATGATTAGAGACGGTTTCGCTGATGCAAGATAGTGAGCATAAGCTCATGTGATCAAAGTTGTTATAATATATGGAATCGTATAGGTACCCCCCTGATATTCATTTCTCGTGACAGATTTATGTCGAGAAACAGAATAATATTATGGTATGTCGCTATCTTTTTGTCGAGAAAATGCTATATTTTATTATGAATTTAATTTAATGCTTTATTTCTTTAACGAGGATTCCTAACAACCCGTGGGTCACTGGTAGGTCTCCTCACAAACATATGTACAAATACAAACAGAAAACAAAACATAAATACACACAGTAACAACGAATATTTACATTTGTACAAGTCCGGTGGGATGTATCAGAGAGAGAGAGAGAGAGAGAGAGAGAGAGAGAGAGAGAGAGAGAGAGAGAGAGAGAGAGAGAGCAATATGTGTACTCATGTGATTGTATTTGTTTCAAACTAGATATATAGTATAAATATTTCTGTATACTAGTCGTGTGCAGCGGTATCAACGTTTTGATTGAAACGCCCGGATTCGTCAATAAACCGAAAAACATGCTTAAATATGTCTTTATTTGTTTCCAGACTCAATGTTTCTGATCCTTTCATCAGAACACCGCAAAGATATTCAGGCATAAGGTTAACAATTGTATTTTGGTTGACACCTGGAAAAACAATTTCTGATATAGAAGATAACATTGTGCGTACGATTTCGGCTACATGGTCACAGGTTTCATTTTCACAGAACGGCGTGTCAATTAGTTTGTAATTAAAAAGTTGGCCTCGGAGATGACTAAGACCCAGACGCATTCTACAATGGTTTATTGTGGGCCGCCCATGCCCATATGTAAAAAGTTTATTTGCCTCTTTCGGACCATATGTGCTTTTCAACTTATTTTTGAAGGATTGGACACTTTCAGATCGTTTAGTGTCTACGGAGAGGTTATTCCTTTCCCGTATTGTTTTAGGAAAGAACGACTTAGAGAAGATTTCTTTATGTATAAAAGGTACAAGAAGCGAGTTGTTTCTTCGTAGATTATACGCATCGGTGTTGTGAGGTATGAGATTACATATTTGCCTTAAATACGGGGGCGAAAGAGAGTTTACAATTTTATAGAATAATGTATGTCTGTGAACTGTTCGACGAGTTTCCATTTTCTCCCAGCCTAGTTCGTTTAAGAGACGCTCACTGCTAGTGATTCGGAAGGCACCTGTACATACTAAGGCAGCTTTATTATTATGAACTCAATATACTTTATCGTGTTACGATATTTTTTATATTTAGTTTAACAACATATCTAATGCGTGAAAATCTTCATCACATGATAACTTTTTACGATATAGCCGATACTCGTAATTACTTTTGGTGGCATATTCAATAATTTATTTCATCGTCACGAAACATTTTGTCATTATCATACTCTTGGCGGGAACGTTACGTCACATGGTTGAATGCAGACAACCCCCACGGGTCTATTTAATTCATTAACTAAAATCATCTGTCGACTTACCAATTCCCAGCAAGATTTCTTCCATTAATTGACATTTTCCCACTTTTCCCCATTAAAATGCAAAGGCTACCTAAGTTGACCTTGCCATAAAATAGGTCATGGTCATTTAAAGGTCATGATTTATATAAACTTTGAAGAGCTTCATTCCTCGATGCTTCATACCAAGTTTCAAAATCGTAGGCTTTCTGGTTCTGGAGAAGAAGATTTTAAAGTTTTTTGCTATTTAAAGCCATGACGGCAATCTTGGTTGTGTGACCCGGAACATTCATAAAAATTCGTTCCCTGGTCAGTCCTAAGGATGCTTCACGTGAAGGGAACCTTAGTAGATCTCCATTCCTCAATGCTTCATGTCAAGTTTCAAAATCCTGGTTCTTGAGAATCTTTTTTTAAAAATGTTTTGCTATATATAGCCATGGTGGCCATCTTAGTCATGTAACCTAGACCATTTATATAAACTTTTGTTCTCCGTTCCCAAGGATCCTCCACATGACGTTTGACTTTGAATGGCTCAGCGGTTTCAGACGAGATGATCTTTGAAATTGTAGACGACGCACGGACACCGGAGCATGGTCATCCTATAGGCTCACCTTTTGATCCTTCGGCTCAGATGAGCTAAAAAAGGGGGGGGGGTTATTGCCGCCATCCTTCTTTCTTCTTTGCACAAATCATTAGCGAAGCCGCTTACGTCACTGCCGTTTTCTTAATATTACAATATAAATATCTAATATATTGCAATAAAAACACGAATTTTCGCAAAACAATACAGCATTATATCATCGAAATGATGGTGTAATATGCAAAACTAAATATTTACATAGCGCATTTTACCACATAATTTCAACAATAAAAATTATCACAAGAAATTTTATAACGAGATTTGTGGTATAGCGCAATAATTAACACGTGGAATCGCAGTACTTATCTCACTATTACAAGATATTTTATGATGTAATACCTTGATTTTTACACGTTTTTATGACAAAAATAGTTTCTCGAGAAAAAAATATTAGGGGGGTACCTATACGTATAATAATACCCTCAAATATTGATAATTTGAAATTATATCCTGAAAAACGTACAGTTTAGTTTTTAACGTCAAACATGAAAGTGCATTTTCGACGTTTTCTAACGCTGGAAAAAGGTTTTCATGATAATTGATTAAAGTTCATGTTTATAGTACCTCAAAATAAGCATTTGTCTTATCGATTTTGAAATTCGAAATCTGTTTCCGGTGTTTTCACTGTTTATCTTTTTATTGAGAGCGTCACGTCAACGTCGGGAAATGAGGTCCCAATTACCCATTGGTTAAATGATTATTTATTTTTTTTCCTTTCATCGGAAAGCATAAATTGTTTTTGTTTAAAACGTCAACGTGACAACGTAACGCACAGCTGAGTGGACGTTTACGTTTATGAAAAACTGCTTGCAGTACAAAAATCTATATCATATCACCACTTTTAAAACCAAGTCCAAGAATAATTCTGCAAAAACGTCAAAAGACACAAATCAAATGGGCTACGTTAATGACGCCAGCTACAAAACGCCGGAGGAATGTGTAGTGTGAATTTTCGACGCATGAGGTTATCTTTGGACAGTGTACTGAGAAAAATCATACAGATTTACGTTTTTTTGATGCATCATACATATTTCTTTTCTTTATCACCTACTACGGAATAGTTCATATCAATTTTGTACACAATTATGGACCTTATAGTACATATCCTTAGAATAATTAGTCTACTTTATTAAGTAGAGAATCTCTATTACTTGAATACATATTACTTGAATAATTAACGCCTAGACAAATGTGTTAGCGTGCCGGCGTTGTTGTGTTGTAAAAAACAAAACACTTGTTTCTTTTGTCAGTGTAGGAGCTTGGTGCACTTGATGTGCTCGTCTGGGGTGCAGTCACGTTTTTCTGCACAACATCGTTTTACATTCTGTTCTAAATTTCTTGTCTAGAAAGCCGTAAACGTAAGGGTTGATGATATTATTCACAATGTAGAACCTGTAAAGAAATCTATAGCCGCCCAGTTCTGAAGCCGACAGTGTAAGCCAGAAATCCGTTTTCACAGACTCCCATATATACATCGCTAGTTTTGGAATGAAGCAAATAACATAGAAGCCTGTAATTATCATGAAAACTAATGTAACCCTACGGACAGGCTTTCTATGTTTTTGCAATCCCGCATCATTCGCCTTAGAATGTTCGATTTCAGCATGCTGATGATGAGAATCTATGTCGGTTTCTGTTTCCGAAATATGGTTTGTTTTATACGCAGGTGTGTTACAAATGCTTTCGTCGTCTGTTTCGCATGTCATACTTTCAGGCATTTCCGAAGTTGCTTCTTTAGCAATGTTAATTTTCCAGTTGACCTTGTTTAGTCTATAGAGAACTCTCCCGATCAGGGAGAATAAAACTATCAAGACAATCAAAACGCCCAATACGATGAGAAATAAGAACGCTTTGTAAACTAGAGCAACTTTAGGCATGTCAGCAGTGACACTTGCACATCGTGATCCTTTGATGGCTCCGTCATTACTTTTTACTTCAGAAGAACCGAAAAATGCGAAGCAAGGTAACGATATTAATGTCGTGCAACCGATGCTTATAGCCAAGTATATCTTCTTCCACTTACGCGTCATTTGTTTCCAGGTCGGCTTGCACAGTTTCAAGTATCTTTGTATCGCGATCAGCATGAGAGTCAAACCTGAAGAACCTGTAAAAATCAATCCAAGAAACCAAAGGATCTTGCATGTGATATCACTGGTGTATTTCACTGGTACTACATTACTATATATACCTTCCGTACAGTTCACGATACAAGCAACCAGATCGATGATCGCTAGAATCGGAATGAAGAATCTATCTTCATTATTGAGATTGTTTCTTCTCACATAAACGCAGATAACCACGAAATTTCCAATACACCCAATTATAAGATAAATGACCAAGCAGACTGTGTTAGGCATCAGCTTTGTAGCCAGTTCTTTGTTCCACTCATCTAACCTATCAAAACTTTCGTCTGTAAGGTTTTCCATTCTTTACAAAGTAAAATTCAAAGTTATTCGCACAAATATATGAAATTAATAATCTCTACATGTGTCATGTTTGCTTCCTATTTGTAATGAATAGTTAAGGGGGAAGTTTCATCAAATGTTAATTTCTATGAATACTTATGTAAATATTATAGAAAGTTATAAGAAATACAAACGGAGATCCTGGTGTAATACTGTTTGTACATGTTCTCACAATCACTGATTGTTCATCATGATTGTGAAAAGTTGTCATTTCAGCTATACTTATCCAACGGAAATAAGCGAAGTATGTGAAAGGGTCTAATAACTTAAGCTGTTATAACATTGTAAAATTGGAAGTATATTAATCAAATGCCTCTGTGTTAAATGGTTTTGATAAAAAGACTTAGGTATGTTGTTAACAACTATTTCATTTACAAAGCAAACTTAATCGTTGATGGTCCCGTTAGCGTAATAGTTACAGTGGCCGCTTAGGAGGCGGGGGTCTTGGGTTCGATCCCAGGCTGCGTCATACCAAAGACGGTAAAACATTGTATCAGTGGCTACTTTGCTTAGAACTCAACATTTAAGGCAAGCACTGGCGTCTCTTCTCCCGAAAATAAAGCAAAAATAAAAATAAAACTGAGATTCTTTAAGAGCGGTTAACATATTAATGAGAAAGGAAATGGTCCATACCGCGGTTTCGGCTATTTATGCCCCTTTAGTGACCCTATAGATTTGGCAATAGGGAGTCATAGAAAATTCTTGAAAATTTGCATCTTTCAACGAGGTAGTCGATACAAACAATAGTCTGCCAGATAATAATGTGTCCGATAATAATTAATGTCTGTATTCACTGTAGGAACGTGCCCGATAATAATTTATGTCCTTCTGTATTCACTGTAGGAACGTCCGCCAATAATTAATGTCTATATTCACTGTAGGATCATATCGAAGTCTGGCATTTGTTCTAAATACGATATCCTCCTAAACTATATAGATTATTACCTTTCTTCTTCTTCTTCTTCTTCTTCTTCTTCTTCTTCTTCTTCTTCTTCTAGTTATTATCATTATTATTATCATTATCATTATTATTATTATTATTATTATTATTATTATTATTATGTCATGAATAGCATGAAGTCTTTACTCTACAACTGAAATCATTATAAACTATGTATATTTTCTACTTATTTTTTCTTGCAACTTGTACTTAATATTGCATGTAAGCACAAATTCAAAAATACGCATGATTCTGATAAACCATTACGTCATACCGTTTTCTCTCATTCATTGTATGTATTTTAAAGCCGTGTTCATTTGCAGTATTTGCACCCGGGTGCAAAAATACACCCGAGTGCAAATCTGCTTCCGGGTGCAAATTTGCACCCCCTTGTGTATCGTACGAGTAGTGGGGGATATATTTCTCGTCTTCAGTTCGTTACGAGGTTAGTGCCAAGCGCCACAAAGACAGGGCAATAAAACTTTTTTATTCATAGTATTAAGTCCATTTATACATCATTGAGCACGACTGCGTCTAAATATCCGGAACATGCTTGGACTGGTTACGGCTTAACATCCTAGTCAACATTTATACTATGTATCAGGCGGTCACGGCAGCGACATTTCAGAAAACCGTGATCAAAACGGGATAAACGTGAGGCAACGCAGGGGAACGGAATAGGCAAACGTAGCACGCCGTGATAACCGTGGACACCGTGGCAATTTTTGACAGCTTAAAAATCTGCCACGGCAGTCACGATTGAAATGAGAAACGTAATGTGTCGGGATAAAACGGGCTGAACGTAACACACCGTCCGTAGTGCAACGGGAAGCTAGTGAATAGCCCGGCAAGCACGTTCAGCCGCGTTTGATCACGGTCGTCTCACGTCTCGTCCCGTTTCCTACGGAGTACTCAACACGGTTTGTTGTGTTAAGTTACGGTGCGTTACCGTCTTTGACTGTGTTGTGTACTACGTACGTCGGATTATAAAAAATTACGTGGACTTTTCTTATAACTTATGATTATATGACGCGATTCCACTCAAACCTTTAATCCACATAGACTAATGTGATATGCAGCAGTATGCAAAATTTCATCACAATCCCTTCATCCGTTACAAAATTATTGTGAAATGAAAACACCCACTTTCGCCACCATGGAGCACTCCGATGACGTCTGTGACGTCGATGCGAAAACACTGATTTTGAACCACAAAATGTGCTTTTTAGGGTTACTGATTTTTACAGTTTTACTGCTCAAAGTATGTTAAAAGATTGTTTAACTATTGGAGCATGGATTTAATTACCAATCTGTATAAAAATTTTAATGTATTGCCTTGATTTGAGAATGAATTTGGACTGGACATAAGGATGCTGACTTTTAACATTATGATTTAGACCTTAGAACATTTTAAATGACGGATATGAATTTCGATATTTATTTGGGTCCTATTTGTTCAAACGTGCACGCAATGTTTCATTTGTAATGCTTTATCGAAGGACCTTGAAGTTTTACCAGCAAAGAAGAAATTAGGATTAGTTCCAAATGGGAATTGTACAATATTTTTTTTTTTAATTCAGTTTTACGTCCCTTTCAAGATTATTTCAGCTCATATGAGACGGGCAATCAGTAGGTTGGGCGAAAACGGGAGAACCCCGAGAAAAAACACCTGACACACCCGCAAGCAGAACTTGGCTTGTCTCACATGTGGCCAGAGCGGGGCTCGAACCCACACCAGTCACAGCGGTGAAATGATCGAGTGATTAAGAAACAGCACTCTTAACCGCTCGTCCACGGGGGCCGCCCTTGTACAATATTGCTGGTTGATCAGTGTTGCATGAAATTCAGACACCGCTTAAACATTATGAAAAAAGCAAACATGTATGCCTAAACAAAACAACGTACATGCACAGCCGGTCCGCCGTAATTTTTGAGCAAGCATAAATTGTTTTGTTATGGATTCATTAAGACACATTGCACGTTTGGCTGTGATCAGCAAAACCATTTTGAAGAACGCGCAAAAGAAATGCGATACTGCAGTGCCAAACTTAACGTCATTTCTGACGTGCTCCATGATGGGGAGGGTGGGGTAAGAAAAAACATCACCAACTGCTAATAATACATTTTAGATTAACCAAACTTTTAGAATGGATTTAAGCAAGTTTATCGTCAGCTGAAATTTGAATATGTTTGCCTGAACCGTTGTCAAGTTATGGCAAAAGTCCACGTAATTTTGATAACCTCTCGTATGTCACGTTATGTTACGGTTATCATAGCGCGTGAAGTTTAAAGATATAAAGTGGCATATCATGGGGACAGAATCCTTCATATTGGAGCAGTCACTGTAGTGAACAATAGAGACCATACGCTGCACTATGCCATTGAAGAAGAAATAAAATCCCGAACTTTCGTTGGTTGTTGAGGAGCATGGTTGTTATTATTTCAAAGAGGTTATTCTACGGTTCGTCCGTACCTGACCTTAACGTGTTGCACCTTGTTCAACATCAGAACGTAACAGGCCATAATAGAACGTGCTAATAATTTTGATAGATCGTGGATAACCGTAACGCACCTTAGCACCTCCGTGACACACCGGCTTATCACTACCACAGCTTGTTACGGATATCGTAATACAACGTAAGAAGACGAAATAGATCTTGAAAATAGATAAATATATTACCAAAATTCCTCGGCACGCTACGTTTCGAGAAAACGGGGCTGCCGGGGCCGCCGGGAACATAGTGTAAACGCAGTATTATTGAGGGTGTTAACCAGTACTATAGAGAGCTTATTGTGTCTTGCTCAAAGACATAGCTATCAAACCCAGGACCAGTCGGTCCGGAGTACTGCACTCTATCCCTAGATCAACCCTACTCTACCCCTAGCTGTCCTAACAGTCGCCGGGTTGGAAAACGGACCCCGCTCCTTAGGGCCTAAAGAAATAGATGGGCTGCTTGTGCCTCAAGGCAAAGCTTCTACGTTACTGTATGTCCGTCTGATTACTACTTAACCGATCAGGTCTGAGCCTGCCCAGAAAAAATGGTTCAAGTCAAACTATCTATCACTTCTGGTTCTGTGTTCCATTAAGATTAGACAGTTTAACGGGAAGACGACAATAAACATTGTAACCACTGCATATGATAACATTGTTTACGATTTATATATTAAATTGCTGTTGATGATTCTTGCATTTTACCAATGCATATACACTAATTGCTGTAGCCATAGCGGATCTGTAGATGATCCGGATCAAAATAATATTTAAAAAAAACTATAACAAAAATATAAAACATGATTTAAAAAAAAAAAAAAAACGAACTTGGCCACTTGACTCTTGATTCAAACATGTTTCATTCCATCTCTCAAAGATCGTAGATAATGACGTCAACATCTTATTCACATCAATGGTTCCCGGCTCATATACAGAAACACGACGGAAAACGCTTTCTTTTACACACGGTTATCAAAGGCGGTTCGCCGAATTTCCCGAAAATGAAAGGTACCATGTAAGTTATCGTTCGATAATGGTTGCTAATATTTTTTTCCAATTGTTTTCAAGCTTCCATCCTAAAATCGAATATAACGACATATGTAACCTGCGATTTAAGGTCCGTTGCGATTATATACCTTGTACCAAAATGCGTTAGCGTCTTCGCCATAGGCGAGTGTAAGTTTCAATATGCATGATCGTTGCGCATGCCTCACTGCACTTTACGCCATAAGCTAAGCCAGTCAAGTCCTATACTTTTCTGTGTGTGTCAATTTTACCATTTTTGGTACCATCATATATTTTGGATATATAATTATTATTGCAGACATCGCTATGGATTGAAGTTGCTGCATTGTATGTCCATTAAACCATCATCATCATTTCATCATGTTCTGGGTTGTTAATCTATCCCAAACGGTGTCATTGTAGTTAGTCCGAATCACGTTTAACTGCATACTGTCATTTAAAGCTCTCAAAGGACTTCAATTGTTTGATGTTTGGAACTAAAGGTATATTTTTACATTCTGTGTGTTTATGTTATAAAATTAAGTGTAAACAATAAAAAAAATCTGCAATTTTACAAGCATCATATAATATTCCGACGTTATTCAAATCTCCCATGGAACATCGTGTGTTTGGTGGGGTGGAGTTGAGCAAACATTGCTATGGGAAAATGACGCCGAAAAAGACATATGTTTTGGTCCTCGAAATATTTCGTAAGGTTCACTGTATGACTGCATGCACAAAAATTGAAGGATAAACCCATCGGTGGTGATATAATGTCCATGATCCGGATTACCTCCAATTGATCCCTTTGAATTCAGTTATGCATAGACTTTCACGTTCCAGTGGTCACAGTCGCGTGGTTGATCAAAACTAAAAATCATTACAGTTGACGAGGAACTCAATTAGCTTCAAGATAGTACTAAGTTTATAATACTCAAATTATTCATATGCGCATGCGCCGCAATTGTCATGAACTTGATCCGGAATGGGTTGAATAATTGTAGGTTTTTGTGTTTTTAATTTTTATTTATTTATTTATTTATTTGATTTGATTTTATTTTATTTTTGTCAAAGCGAATAAATTGTCAGAGATGCGACAATAATAAAACAAAATATGTCCGACCGGGACTCGAACCAAGGCCATCTAGCGTTCCGTTCTCGCACTCAGCCTACTGTGCTAACGAGTCAGATGTCTTTCAATAAATCGTTTTGTACCTTTCTTATTTAATTCGCCTCTGTTTTGCTATCGATAATTATTGACCAAGTAATGATTCATATCACCCCTAGTAACATGAGTAAGTTAGTCTCAGATATGGCCGAAGGAGTATTGTCCCATAATATCGAAAGTACAGCGAAATTTAACTTCAAAATTGAAAAATATCTTATAGTCCAGCCGATTTGTGAAAAAAGCTGCTATTTATGGTACAAACATGAAACTTGGCACAAATGAAGAGGACATCAATACAAGCGATTTTAGATATGGAGGCATTCTGAAAAAAATCTACTTCCGGTTTGATTCAAGATGGCGGATTTGGTCATTAATATCATTTTTCAAGCATACAGGCTGGGAAATATCTCGGGATATTTTGTAAAAAATCAACAGAGCCAACACGAATCAAAAATGATGTACAAAGACAAACCAAGTGTTTTTTTTTTCTTTTTTTTTTTTTTTTTTTTTTTTTTGTTTTTTTTTCAACAAATTCAACTTCCGGTTAAATCCAAGATGGCGGACCAGAATTTCTTTATTTTGGTCAATTTCACAAAATCGCTCATATAAATCAAACAATATCAGGCAATTTTGTCTTTTATATTAAAATAAAAGTATGTGAGTACAACTGAAATGTTTGCCCGATACGCATGCGCCAAACGTCTTACTTCCGGTCTGATTAAAGATGGCGGATTTGGTCATGAATTTCATTCTTTAAGCCTACAGGCTGGAACAAATCTCAGGATCATTTGTTAAAAGTCAACACAATGTTCAGCACAAATAAATTAAAACTCATATCAGAAGACAAAAAGCATTTTGTTTCAAAGTAATTCAACATCCGGTTAAATTCAAGGTGGCGGACTATTATTTCTTTATTTTTTATCATTTCTCAAAATATTGCTTTTATATATAAATACATTGATAATACCGAATTTTTTGTCTTAAATATGAAACGAATTGTATGCGAGTACAATTACAAGTCGTGACCACTATGCATGCACCGAACGTCTTTCATGTACTTCCGGTTAGTATCGTATGTTCATGAGGACAAACTAAAGTAAAACCTTAATATTCCTGAATAAATTTTGACTGGATCTTTCTCAATTTTAATTCATGACTCCTGCGTGAAATTCTATTTATTTTAGCAGCAGGTGGCCTCTTTGCCGACGATTGTGTTCTGTACAGAAATATAAAATCCCCCACAGATTGTAAGATTTTACAGGATGACTTGAATAACCAAGCACAATGGGAGATCGATTGGAAAATGAAATTTAATGTTGCCAAATGTCAATCAATGAGGGTGACCCGGCTCCCCCCTAGCAATCAAATACACTTTAATTACTCACAACCTCAACAAACATTGGTACAGGTTCAGTCAGCCAAATACTTCGGAATAACTCTTACAGACAATTTGGAATGGGGCCAACATGTTTAGGATATCTCTTCTAAAGCAACAAAGACATTGGGCTTTCTTCGGCGAAGTTTGGCACTGTCACCCATAGGCTCGTTCCCCAGCATGAGTATGCAGCTACTATTTGGCATCTATCCCTATAATGACACTGACACAGAAAAGGTGAAGAAAGTGCAAAGGACAGCAGCCATGTGGACCTGCAGGCGATGGAGAAACACCAGTAGCGTCGACGACATGCTTGACGAACTTAAGTGGCCATTCCTGGAGGACCGCAGGCTGAATCTTCCATAACATTCCTCTGCAAGATTCACTCCGGTACAGTGTCTCTTGACAAAGATAAACCCGGCACCCAGATAAAGATTCAAGGTTCACAGTACATAAGATACATGGCCTCTAGTGATGCTCTGACGAATTCTTTCTTCCCAAGGACTAACAGTGGAATACTCTTCCTTCTTCTATGGTCGCATTTAAGACAACGCAAGAATTTACGACCCTTATTTAATTCATGCGTCCAGAGGCAAACATGTTAGTAGGACTGTATTCAGATTCTTGTAAATAGTTTTAACAGGGTTCAACTGGTGTTTTTCTTTTGCTCCGGAGTCAGTAAGTTATTGGGCGCCCAGGGATCTCCATCGTCGGGCAGCTTACTCATTTTGTGAGTCCTCGTTTTTGATTCATCATGGAATTTATCATGATTTATTTGTTTGTCCATGATGATTCATTGACTAGTTAGAGATTCACTATGAGGACCGAACAACTAACTAAATGTTATGAACCACTGCAGAAGCTGAGGGTGAGGTTAGGATCCTGTTAAACCGGTTTAAGCCTGCCAGTAATTTTACATGAATGATCGTTCCAAGGCGATACTTCTGTGGTGGTTCTTATTGTTTTATGTCTTGGTGTTTTAAATTTTTGTGCTGTTGGCGCCTTATGTATGTTATCATATTTTTAGTTAAGTTTAGCTAACTGATTGGCCACCTATTGGGAAAATAGCTGCTCATTCGGCTTACGAAATGCTTTCATGGTATAAATACCTTATTGTTAGTTTGGTTTTTTCCCGCCTCGTTTTTGGAGTGAGAATCTTTTTGTGATTGCGCCTTTTCCTGATCGAAGCCAAATGGTCCATCCCGAATTTTTTCTCCCGCTTTGCTGAATTTAAATTTTATCATCCACCCTTAACCTGAGGTGATGATAAGAAAATGGTCAACTCGGTATGTGAAAAAAGAAAGAAGGCAGTGTGTATTGAGAGACTGACTGCTTACTCTTTCATTAAACCCTGTCCAGCCATACCAGGCTTCATTGTTGATGTGTATTCCATTGTTTTAACGTGTTATCTATAGACATGTCCACTCAACTTGGCTTATTTGACCAAATGTTTAAGAACTTATTCTATTGCAAATACATTTAATGACACGTTTGAAATAATAATTAACACACCCGTTTATAGCCCGTTTTGCACTTGCAGTGAACAAACTCATGACTACACCATGCTGCTGCAATGGGGAGCGTAGATTATACATACAGGCTCCCACAACAGGTAATTTGTTTTAAAACCCACCATTATCAATCTGAATGAATCTAAAATGTTTATCCTAAATAGAGTATGTGTCTCTCACACCAGGCCGAAATACGTTTGCCGGATCCGCAATTAGCAGATGGCCTGTCTGACGCCTACACTGACCTTCAACATGGCATTACCTAGTGGGTGCTACAGATAAGCATTTCAGAAAATGACCGCCGAAAGTAAATGAAATATCTTAAACAGGTAATAGACTGGTCATAGACCGATAGCCCTTTGTCTTTGTGATGTTACACCCATTCTTAAAATTATTAATGTAAAAGATCACTACAGACAGGGGAGTCCCCAGCCGACAGGAAGACGTTTAATGCCATACTCGTGTTTAAGAAAAGTGATAACTCTGGCATCGAACTACATGTACACACCAATATTCCTCACGTGCATTCTTTGCAAGGGTATCTAAAAAACAGCTCAATGGGACTCAGCAACTCATCATACTAATAGAGGACCTAGTGAAGAATGTCACTGTCGGGAAAGCGACACTACCCTCTTCGATTTTTTAAAGATTTAGAGATGGTCAACCACATCAAACGCAAATACCATCACGAAGATGTCAAGGGTGCGATACCACAGCTTGAGTATGCGACATTTTGTTGAAACTACATGTACTTCAATGCTTTGACGTGGCAGTGATTTTGGGTGTTTGTCTTCGTCGTGAAGTGTGTTTTTATCCATCAACGCCAATGAAAGTTGCCATTTTGCCTGATTCAGTCATGCACTTTGAAGTAATCTGTTAGTAAAAGAATATATCCACGCAGCAACTATCTGATTGTTTTTGTGAGGGCCTGTGTGTGTTTGAAGACCTGTTAAATTGTGCTGGTGGCTGTATGAGCCAACTGGCAGTTTGGGTGACTATGAAGTTGTCCCTAAGCTACTAAAACAATGAAGATGGCGTAACCATGGACGTACTAAATACATGAGTGACAATGTATGCGGTAATGTGAATCTATTGGTTTACCCTGCCATGCTGGTAGTACTGTCAGCCAACAGAAACAACTAATGAGTAATCTTTTTGACCCTTTAGAACTTTGGCGGTTTAAGAGCCACACAGAAGATCATGTTGTAGTTTTGGCCACCGCATACATGTACATCAGTGGCGAAAGTTCTGAATTTCTGCAAGACAGTCTTAAAGTTCATATGTGGACGTATGTTTTGCTATTTTTAGGTTAACGTGGTGTCGTCGGATGACATAAGAGTAGCTACAACTTTACAGCGTATCGTTAAAATGTAAACAGTGCTTACACAAAGTCTTTTACGGTTCCCAAACAAGTTAATATAATGCGCATTGGTTTTATAACAAAGAAATTGTGCAACGATTTCACTTAAATTATATTCCATTTTCTCCACTATTTATAAAAGGCATTTTAAACTATTATTGTTTTTCCAGGATTTATGTGGAAATGGTTTTTCTTTTTAGAGCATCTTTAAACGTTTCCGAAATAAAAGAAATTGAGCAAGTTAAATAAGAGTATGACCGGCTAACTAAAATTATTTTTTCAATCTTCTATCATTTTTTACAAAAGCTGGAATCCTTTGAAATTTAAAACGGACTTAGTGATTTTAAGACAATACTATACCCATATTTGCCTCACAGAACTATCCTGAGACACACGTGGCTTATTTGCATTTTATTTGGACCATATTTACTCGCCTTCATAATTTATAGTGAAGACACGTTCAGTGGGTCACATTCTATATATGACAATAATCTCGCTCAAGGGTGGTCGGGTGGGAATATGGGGGCCTACCCATTGAGGCTTGAAGAAATAGATGGGCTGCTTGTGCCTACAGGCAAAGCTTATACTTGACACTACTGACTGGCGATGTGACTATTGGTTAACCGCTCAGGTCTGATCCTGCCCAGGAAAAGTGGTTTCATGTCAAATTATCCATACATATAAGTCTTAGTTGTTACTTGGGTGTTGATATTTGAAGCACTATTTGGATGTCATGACATCCTAAGGTTGGGTAAAATTCTCATAAAATGGAGGAAATATCCCAACATGGCCCTAGCTGTAGCATAATAAACAAAATAATCATCAACAAACATTTTTGTTTATCACTTTTGTTTTCATGATTGATTGTATATTTGTATCCACCTCAATCGCGCGCGTTTTCAAATGCGTGTAACACTTTTGGTAGTCCTCTTTCATATGTTGACAAGCACCCAAGAGAAAGCAAATACTTGCTTCATAGATACCATGTAGTGTTTGTTCTCATTCGTGGCCTGGTATCTCCGGGTTCATGTCCGTGGATTGGGCTTTGTGTTAAAATATAGAACACCGTCGAATTTTGGTTAAATCAACTAACATTAGAAGGAAGACAGACAAAGCACTTCTGCTTCTTCGACAAGGACGCCAACTGTCTATTTCCAAACAAGATAGCTATCTAAATAGTTTCAAATAAACACATAGACTATGGACACAACAAGCAAGCATAAACCGACAATCGGCTCTCGATGGTCTGTTAAATCGATTGACTGTTCCCACACGTAGGCTCAAAAGGGGACTAACTGTGGAAGCGAAATCAAAAACGCCCCGAAATTCCATTTAATTCCAGCCTCTACTACAAACCGTATTTATTTGAAAAAATAACCCCAATTAGGCGGTTTATACCTAAACTAATTTCTATACTTTGATTTCCATTTGAAATGTCCAGTAAAGGCGAAAAGCCGTGTCCACATAAATCCTGGAAAAACAATAATACAAGTGTAACATTTTAACGTTTGGAACCCCAAAGCAAAAACAGAGTCATTCCTTATGCGAAATCCGAGTGTTTGATGCCAGTATGCAGTCTAAAGCAAATAAACCAATTTAGTGATTAATCCACATAAATTTATTTATCAATTTAAATGTCAACCAATCAGTTACTAATTTGATAAATATTGTTACAGCGTAAACCAGGAGTTAAGTTGACGAAATATCTATCAATGATCAAAATACAAAAGACTTATCATGCTTTAAGCTGAAAAAAGTAGTAGTGGCGGCCATATTGGATTTTGACCGGAAGTGGATGATTTTCAAAATGCGTCCGTATCTGAAAGCAAAAACATTACTTAAGATAACATTTATGGGATAAACAAGCACAAACATAACTACAAACAATGACGTCTTTAAAACTGGGATTGCAAAAATGCTGCTGTCAGTAGCATTCAAATTGGGTTCAGAAAAAGAGACAAAGTATCTTTGATGACCACAATAGCAATTCCGTTCCCACCACTATTAAAAGATTAATGTTAAATATAAACCCAATGCAAATAATGCGGATTCGAAAAAAATGTTTTTCAAATGCGGATTCGAAAAAAATGTTTTTCAAACATTATAATACACGTATGAACTAAAAGCAAACGAAAAATCAGATGTGATGGAACGCCAAGTGCTTGATGCAACTGCAGCCTAAAATCGATCAATTAATTCATCGATCGATCGTGATTGATTGGTCGATCGATCAATATAAAGGTCAATCATTCTTTATATAACTTGATAAATGTTACTGGAGCGCTGAAACAGTTATTCATTCGCAAAAACACCTATCACATGTCAAATAATGTAACATTTATGATGTTGTAAGCTTGAAATTGTAGTGGCGGCGGCCATCTTGGATTTTGACCGGAAGTGGAAGTTTCCCAGAATGCCTCCATATCTGAAATCAAATATTTTGCTTCAGACAACACTTATGCCAAGTTTCATGCTTGTACCACAAATAGCAGTTTTCTTTGATATTTTGCAATTATCGGCTTGACTATTATATTCAATATCAATTTCATCAGTTTTAACTCTGTCATGTAATCAATAAGAAAACAAAAAATGTGAAATTTCATAATTTAAAAACAGATTCTGCAACCATTTAAGATTCGAAATGAATTTGCACACTGAAGCAAATTTACTTAAAGTTTGCAAGGCAATAAATTTTAAAATTTGCGGGTATGCAAATTAAGTAACACACCAAACTTGTGTCACTTTCTGGTGCGCATCGTAAATGCAGCGACGTTACTCAACAGTTTAACAACATTAACTGGTTTGGGCATAAATGTGCTACATTGTGCACGAGTAGCTGTATGCTTCATAATGAAAACGATTTTCACACATATATAGTAACATATTTGGTTCACATATAAAATATGTATAACACTTAATTTGTGTCGATTTTGGACGTAAAGCCTAGGTTTACGGGGTCCCGAATCTCGAAAAATCGGAACGCGCATGCAGCGTACACTAAGGGCCTAAAATTTGCGACGAACGCGTTCAAAGCACCTATAACGCATGTGGAACTTATTCGTAACGTATGACAGACACGTCCAAGACACGCTGAGCTTCTAGTAATTTTTAACCCAAACACGCCTGTAACGCGCACCGACCTACACTCAACCAGATGTCTAAGCAGTCACTTAGAAAATTATAATTTTTTAGAAAAATAATTGATATTTTAAAATATTACTAAAATAACATTTTTATACGTTATATTGAGAGTTGCCTTCCAAAGGATCGCCAAGAAGTATCAATTTATTATTATTTTATCGTCGGTAACGTGACATCACCCCACTTAAGGTGGCGTCATACCTAGCCGATTTTGACACACGATGGCCACACGAATATGAAATTTTCAATTTCGCGCGATTTTCGTCACGAATTTGGTAAAAAGCCAATGTTGAACCGAAACATGTACGAAGCCTACCGATGGACACACGATGGACACACGATGGACACACGATTATCCCCGATGCAGTCACGAACGATACACGAAGTGGTAGTTTTGCATACGATGTTGATGCGAATGGTATGCGAAGGCTTGACGATGTCGTGAAGCCATCGTGAAGCCATTGTGAGGTGTAAAATGAATTCCCGAAAGTGTCCCGAAGGCATAACGACACTTCACGATGTTATGTAAAAATCAATTACTGAGACTAAAAAGTGATGTTGAGAAAACATCAGCTTTGTCTGTTTCTTTCTTGACAAAATAAAATTGGAAATGCCACCGAAACCAGGAAGAGGGCGTGGAAAGAAGATTGTGCCTGTCAGCTCCACCCAAGGTTCCACTCCAATACTCCAGTCCATGACTCCACTCAAAAACTCCAATCCATAAAATACACGGTGTCTATATTGTAGGCGGGAGATTGAACGAGACCCTTTCGTTCGCGTGCAAACATGGTCTCTTTTGAGAAGGTACATTGTATTTCATTTGTATGATTTCGTTGTTGACGTCCACGGTAAAAAATGCTACTATGACTGTATTGTCAGTTACTTTACAACACTGTTCAAATTTCTCGGTGACAGTTTGGTTGTATTTCAATCTATCTTTCGCATGAAACTGACAAAAACTGTTCTTGAGTTTATAGTAGATAAAAGACTCGTTTGTCGAAACCTGCAGTTGGTAGATCTACTGCTCTACTAGAAAGAAAACAGAGTGCTGCTTGAAAGACAACGTAATAATAAACAAACCAAATACCTGTAAGAGATGGTGTTGCTCCTGCAAGATGATTTTATCATGTTCCAGTTGCGTGTAAAGAAGCAGTGCTGCAGTCCTCTTCTTCCTGTTTGTCTTGTCTTCGAAATACACCATGATTTTTGTCAGAATAGAATCAACAGTACTGAACTTAAGATTTTCTGAGAAAAAGGCCGCGTTTGTGTGGATGCTGATTTTTGTATGTCAACGTTACCTTATAGGATATATTGGAAACACAGAAAATGCAGTTTTGGTTAATATCGTGTTTCCATCGGGATGCCATCTTGTTCTAATTTTTGTTAGAAACGATGCTTATACGATGGCGTTGCTTCGTAACATAATCGGGCAGCATCGCGTCTCCATCGTATTGCCTTCGTGTAGCAAAACTTAGCCGATGGTGCCGATGACCACACGACAGAAGTACGATGTAGTCCCGATGTCATATGATGGCCTCACGATGGCTTTGCGAAGGCCACGATGCACTCGCGAATTCAACACGAAATTGAACCATCGTGTGTCCTTCCTGTATTTTTTTGGCATGTCAAAGATTTTGGTGCCGCTCGAGATGGTGATGCCGATGGCTTAAAAAGTCTCCCGATGGACAAACGATGGGTAACGATGCACTCACGAATGGCCCGATGTCTTCACGATCCCCGCCGAAATTGAAACTTTTCATAATCGTGTGTCCATCGCGTGTTAAAACGCCTGCATTAACGAGTCCGCAAGTGCAGCCATCGACTGATGTTTGATATTCTAATAGTGCGTATGCCCGCCATTTGCTTTGACCACCACTTGTGACTGGCGTGTTTTAGGCCAAGGGACTTCTAGATTGGTTTGGGATATTTTCAAATTATAACTTCTTTGTTGGAAGTTTCGGTATAGCCGAACAGTGAGGTTTTTCAGAAGAAGATGTCATACAAGGCCAGACTACAAGTCGTTTAGTAATACAATGTTCGTTCTGTAAGATTTAAAAGCTTCAGGAATATTAAATGCAGATGATCTGTGTCTTTGGAACTGAAAACATTACCACACATGCTAATTTAAGTACCCAAGAAATTGATTCTGTAACTATGGCAACGCGTTTCACAACCTCATATGAAAGGGTAACTGTCCAGTTACAATGCACGTTTCTCGACAGCTTTTGTCCCATCATGATATTTGAGTGGCAAATTGAAGTGACGGTGCAGATGTCCAGATCGGCACAATTCTGGACTTCATGTTTCACTCTCACATGATGACGAAGTGAATTCACTCCTTTATAAGGCAATTATATGGTGATTTGAAGGTGACCACCTTGAACTATAGCGACATACTCCAAGCGTACAAAACGCGCTTCTGGCGCATGTTGAATTTTACACTTTTGTCAACACGCCCCACGTGCGTTTGGCTTCTATGCTAATGAGCGACTGCACTTTAAGAATAGAAGATCCAGGAATTACGTGTAAAATCCAAACAAAAAGCACCTATTATTCCACAAAACGCATGATGAGTAATATGACTAGCTCAGTAGCTCTTAACCAACAAGAAAGCCATCCGGCTAGCAAAGATTACGAGAACAGCCGAGAGAAAGACAGAATAAATAGAAGACATGAAAAAGACTCTCGAACGCCCAGCACCTTGATTTTTTTTTCGGCACACCTGGAAGAAATTCTGATTATACTATTTCATTTAAAACTGATTCATGTTTTGTGGCGGTTTTAATCAAGCTTTTCGTTGAGCATGTCTTAGGGAACCACTGGACGGTATTTTCGGATTGTAGGTGTCTTCGGACAAGAGCTTTGTTTTCTCCTTGTTTGGCGCATTTTCATATAGGACTTTGAGGCGACTGGAATGCAGTAACAGTATCAGTATTCTCATTCGGTTATCCAAGATCTAATCTTACAGAACAGGGGCTTATAGTTCAAGAATATGCCATTTACAATATGCTTTAGTGGTCAAATATCTCCTAAAGGATCCGGTGCTAGAAACTCTGATCATAGCCGGTGCCCAAAATATCACAACTTCAGGCACGGTCCGAAAGGATTCATTTCCTATTTGACTTTCTAATGACGATGAATATTATTGTGAGCACGCATATTTCTGTGTGCTGAAAATTCCTCTTTAAAATGCATCTACCAAAATGTACGTACAACATCTTAACGGCTGTTTGATCAGACTGGTCTCGAAACATGTTGCTCAGCACATGTATTAGTATAAGCTGAAGAGGCTTGAACGTTGAACTATCAATAACCATGCACTGTAGTGGTGGATCTTATTGCAGTATTGCAATGCATGTACCTGAATGTATAGCGCATTTTTGAAATGAAATAGCATTTATGGCCAAACAAAACCATCATCCAGCATCCTTTTATATTTCACCAATTAAACTTTTGTTTCCTAAAGCTAAAATAACACCGCGACAACATTGCTATTAAAGATCATTACTCGTGGGGGGGGGGGGGGGGGGTAACTACCTATATACGAAGTGTGGCCCAGTAAATCGTGGACTGTGCTTGCTGTATAAAAACTATTCAATGCACAGGCTTCCAATTTACAAGTATATTACGTACATATGTTCTGAGTATGCATTCAAAGTTTCAGAAAAATGCACCTAAGAATAAAATCTCAGTACACAATACAAAACTACTAGTCATGCAGACCCGGTGCACGCTTATGACGTCGTCTACTGTTATACGTCAACTTCATTGCCACATGTACTTACTGTTTACTCTTTATAGAGGTACGCTCCGTTGTGTGAAAGTTACACAAGCGATGTGTGTACCAACTTCTGAAACACGTCACTGAACCACAGACCATGTAACGACCTGTTGGTTCGTTACGTGAACTTCTCTCTGCCCTGAAAACGTTTACACTGAAGATTTTATCTGCGGAAAGTACGTTACGGACATTCATGAATGGTTTCCGTCCATGCTGTGTACTTTCTGTCCACCCATCTCTAAATCGACCATGCCATTTAAAAACAAGGCTTCTCGAAATACCACTGTATATGTTTGTGCTTGTCAGTTGATTGAATGAATCATTTGAGGTCATAACGGTCTGCACACAAAACTGGATTGCCGTTTTCACGCCTTCTCTTCCTCTAACGTCGCCATTTGCATTAGGTTGTAAGTTTAACGTCGCCATTTGCATTAGGTTGTAAGTTTAACAGACAACATTTAAATGTGTATCATTTTCAAACAGATAATAAGTAACATTCGAAATTTTCTCTGGTAATGTTAACAGAACGTTTGCTATGAGCAGACAGCTTGTTTTGGCGCTAAACACTGAAATGGTTGAAAAATATTACTTTATTGAACACACAGAAGATTATTTAAATGTGTTTGTTTGGGTTGCGCCGGGTGCGCATACACTGACCTAATCAATCATGCACATTTTACGAGTTGTACATAAACTTATACTTTTATGCACCTCTTGTTACTGAATTTGAATTGCGGAATGTATTTGAAAAGTTTTATGGCAATAGATCGTCAAATAATGAAATATCAACAAAGTACACGATTTACCAGGCCACCCCTCGTATGACATAGTAGGGATGTGCCGCCCGAATAGCCCCCTTTTTCAGCCTCGCCAGTATATGAATAGGCTTCAATTTTCAAGTAAAAGTATACGAATGGACCCATTTTTTCACACAACAGTATATGAATAGCCCTAGATTTCCTGTGAGGTATATCAATGACCCATCTTTTCTGGCATAATTGGTGTAATTGAGGTGAAATTGTTGGACAGCTTTATTATTATGTTTGTTTGTTGCTGCTGTTGTTGTTTCTCACCTTGTTTCGAAGCAGCAATTAGTATATGAATTGGTATAAAAATCAATGGACAGTATATGAATGGGTCAATATTTTGATCAATCAAGTATATGATTGGGTCTATTTTTTCAATGACCAGGTTTATGATTGGGGTAGGTTTCAGAACTCGTACCACAATTACCCCTTAGTTACCCCCCCCCCCCGAGGATCATTAAAGCCGGGCTACCTCCCTCCTCTCCCCACTTAACCGATTCCGAGGGGGGGGGGCTGAATTTCTAATGACTATACTGCAATAATCAGATCTAGATTATGAGTGAACATAGGGAACAATTGTCTTCACTAGCACCATCGGCTATTATCGGATTTACGGAAATACCCGAGCGCTTACCTGTGAAATTACTGTTGAGCGATGTACACAATTGAATAGGAAAACCATATAAAATGTTAAAAATGACACTTTTTCCGCTTTACGACAAAATTTTATAAGTTATGGTCATAATGTTTATAATATGCCATAAAATGTGGTATAAAAATATACAAAATAAGTATTTGCTTTGTTTCTTCCTTTTGCGATTGAAAATCCTTCCATATTCGAAAGTTCGTCCATATTAATCTCATAGACTCAGTAGGAATTTTGCGAAAAGGTGTAAGAAGTCATTTTTAGCCTTAAATTTCATAAATTTGGGATTTTTTACGAACTTTTTATAAGTTATCACCATTTAGAAAATTTTATAAGCTTTAATCTGATGTGTTTTATGATAAAATAAGTATTTTCAAAATTTCTTCCATTTGACTCAGAAGATGCAAAATTACGCGTTTCGCAACTACCATCCTGACTTACTCTATGAAATGCCCAAACCAAGAGGAGCAGCGTCGCTACCACTGTAACCAGCTGAGTCGGTTATTCAATAAAGAAATAAAGAAAGAATGAAAGATCATGTTTAATTAAAGAAATTATTTTAATGAAAGGAGCCGAATTCAATGCAGAAATTAAAGGTTTGTACTCGCTATAGTGATTTGTTTTACTCAACAGCAGTTTAGCTGGAAGTGAGAACATTAAATCATTTAATATACCGCGACATACATGTTGACACTATGATAGACAACTTTTAACAGGTAGAAATCAACTGCATGGAAATTGTACATATATTTAATCAGTGCGTGTTAGATTGCATAGTATAAGAAAGAAAGAAAGAAAGAAAGAAAGAAAGAAAGAAAGAAAGTGAAAGAAAGAAAGAAAAGAAAGAAACGATAATAAAATATGTTTCAAATCATGTTTAATTAAAGAACTTATTTTATGAATTGTGGAATTTAAAGATTTTGACTTACTAAATGCATCTTTTTTAATAAAACTATTACCTCACAATGAGAACTTTTAACGCGAAATACATGTTAGATACCTTTTTATTAATAGATGAAAATAAGCTGCATGAGAATTGAACATGTATTTAATCAGCGTGAATGATTTTGCTATGTAGATAGTATACCTGTCCCAAACTCCGAGTTTTGTAAGAGCGTTATCATCTGTAGTCACAAACCGGCCTGGTTTGATGACAGGCTGGTGAAAACATTAAGCAAGATTTTTTTTTCATGTCGCGGCCAAACTGATTGTTCACACATTGAATCAGGTTGTCATTCTCAAATCAACTTGTGGCGCGTGTCTTAAATAAACATTCCCTGCAATAAAAGCTGGGGCCTGCGGCCGTATTACCTTGACGATAGGTGATTTTGACAAATTCAGCGTTTGGAATAGAGATTACATCTTGCGTATGTTTTTCTTCGTAAAATAAATGATCTATTTAAAGCTACATGTAGAACAAAAAAAAAAAAAAAAAAAAAAAAAAAAAAGAAAAAAGAAAATCGCTTTGAAAGAGGACTAGGCCCAACATTATATATTCTACGCAAGTACAGAAACTAGATGCACCCAAGACTTTGGATATAGATCTGAGTATATGGATAAGAAAACATGTTTCGATCAGCCTGCACACCATATCTGCTCCATAAACACGTACATACATATTGGCGAGTCTCCGAGATTGGCAATATAAGTTAACAAAGCATTATTTCTAGGCGCACAACGAAAGAAAGCTAATTTTCATCTACAAAAATAGATTTTTTTTATTACAAACAGTTTTTAGTCTGAAAAATAATGCGTCTAAATTCCAATTTATTTTAAGACATGAGACTGTGTTTGTGCAAATCAACATATGTGTCAATAACTGCATCGAGGTGATAGACGCTTCAGTTTTGTCAAGTGACAATTCACAACTAAAATTAACGACAATAGGCCATCGGACCGGTCCCTATTCACTCTCTTAACTCTTAAGATTAGCCTGCACACTGAATCCCCGCAGGCAATTTGTACCTCTATCGTGCGATTCGTGCCTGATCATAAAAAAAATAAATTGCATAATTGCATCATGTTTTGTTTTCTTTCTTTCTTCCCACGCATACAACGTTACTCTAGGGAATTAATGCGTCGTGCTCAGGGACAAAACACAGTGCCCCATGAGGGTTTCGAACCCAGGACCGCTCGATATGGAGCTCCCTTCTACTGTATTTTAATTACCAAAAAGCACCCAGACCGACAGCAAAGTCCGTCAGGAGCATGCACAGGCGTGGTAAATTTTATGAAAAATAATTGTTATCTTTTCTAATTTCAAGAATTCAAACATCCATTTCTTATTACTATTACTATGATGGGCTCTTTTTCTTTCAATTTCATATAACTCAAATTGCATAAATCTATCCCAGGCCTTAGCCACAAGTTACCTGTAAAACAAAGGTCTATATTGGTAATTGTCCCTCAGGTGTCAAAATAGGACATCGCGCACATCGCAATCTATGGGAAACAATCGAAATTTGATCTGCACAGGTAATTTTCCAGGTAACGCCTTGGTAACGTCCCTTAGCTGACTGAGGTAAATTGTCCCAGTTGAAGAAGAGATTAGATGTGCAAATTTGAAAGAATAAAATTGAATTAAGTAACACATATATATACGAAATCTATAAAAAAAAAAAAAAAAAAAAAAAAAAAAAAAAAACTTTTTATTTATCGGTTTTCCCCGAGTCTGAAAATAGAATATGACGTTTTCTGTCATGCTATTAATAGATGGTTTTCTGTCAGGCTAAACCGGAAACCCAACCTGAACCAACGTAGTTCTGAGATGTGCCCAACACACTCGTAGGATTCCGTCAGTTTCCGTCACGATTCCGATGCTGATAATTTTACCTCCCTTGAAAATATAAACTTTTCCAAATGAAAGTTTAAAACAGTTATGGATAAAATTATAAAATCTGTTTTAAAATAAGAATTTATTTTTCCGGAATGTATTTATTGCTTAAAGAAAGAAAAACGAATAAGAAAATGGCATAGCTTATGAATGTATGACACCACTTCTTTTTCATTTAAATTTATGGTGTCTTTATATCTGTTTACCAAAGTTCAAAATCAATTATTTTTAAACGACAAAGTTCAACCTATGGAAACGGCGTATTAGAAAAACGGTGAATCAACGGGGGTTAATCGGAAAAATGTGAACCATCGGGCGAGGTGTCGGTGACACATCGGGATTTGCACTAGATAAAAGGTATGTTGTTTGTTTACTTCTATTTTGAAGCGAAAGCTAAAAATACTGCAGTAAATAAAAACAAATCGAACACTTGCAGGAGCTGTAAGGGTCTTTGATGCAGTCCCGGAAACCCTAAAATTGTTGAAAATGTATTTTGTTTAATCGCCACAGTGCGCCCCATTTTACTACTCAAACATTTCAGTTGACTTTCGGTTGTATTTTTTGTTTATTTTTTATGCTTACATCGAATTACGAATGTAAACAACCTTAATTCAGATTGGTGAATATAGAAAAGTAAGCTCCTGATTATCAACCTTCAGAAAATTTGTAAAAAAGACTGGGAAAATCGAAATTCAGCCGGGTGATTGATTATTTGGTGAGTCTCCGGGCAAGTTGTGTGTGTCGCCGGGGAGCAACCAAATTTTGATGGAATAAAACTTTATTTTCTTCATTCTAGACAGTGCATGATTGTTGTTTTTTAACTTTTAGTTTGAGTGGGATCATATCTATCCCAATTACGGATGCTATAAACACACGTTAATCACCGGCAGTGATGAGAACTCGGACGTTCCTCGTCCGCAGCGTCCGTCATATCGCACTGTTCGCATAAATATAGTTTTTTTTTTCGCTGGTTAAATGAAGCTGAAACAAATGAAAACGTGTAAGAAATAATTGGAAAAGATACTGTCTCCAATTCTTAAATTTCTTCCGTTGCCGATTTGAAGACTGGGAAAATTATAACAGTAAACGCAGGTCCAATCTTTGGAAATAACATGGAACAGTATCTATTGGGATAGCTTCTTTCCTAAAATTATCAGGGCCTGAAATGCCCTCTCTGATGTCTACCGCTGAGGTGCCAGATGATTGCTTAACGTTTCTTGTGAGATCTAGGGACAAAGATGCCAGTCACAGCCCCCGCTAGTAGAGCGCGGTAGCTGAAGCGGTAGAGCGTCGGACTGTCACTCTGGAGCGAGAGGTCCTGGGTTCGATCCCCACGAGCGCCGTGTAGGGTTCGAGCCCCGCACGGGTCACATGTGGGACAAGTCAAGTTCTGCTTGCAGGTGTGTCAGGTGCTTTTTCCTGGAGTACTCCTATTTTCGCCCCACCTACTGATTTGTTAATGAGTGAAATAATTGGCTTTTAAGGCACGTAAAACTTAATCAATAATAATAATAATAATAATAATAATAATAATAATAACAATATCAATAATAATAACTGATTCTTAAAACATGACATTTCGACAGGTTTCCAAGTTTGATTAGCTTTACAATATACCGGGACAATGCATACCTGACGGTATTAATTGATGTTAACTTTAGGTTCGGTCTCCTTTTGTTGCTCAGTTCACACGACTGGACATTTATTTTCTCATGGGAAAAATGAGGATTTTCGACATGACTATCCGAGTAACACAAGTATAAGCGTTTCCAAAACGCTTGCGATCTCTCAGCACTAATTTCACTGTATGACCACGTATAAATTCACGGCGATAACCACAGACCGAAAAGACTCTGACAGCTCGGTTCAACGTGAGCTTTCATACCCGAGCCGGCATGCGCTATTTAATGTGACCCAATCGAAGCTGCCTTGTCCAATCAAGTAAGACCGGAAGTGTGGTCGATTTACAACAAGATTCCAGTCCTGTTCAATTATATATGCGCTCTCGCCGTGGCGAGATCGCAAAAAGTAATTCGAGTAACAAGGCCAAACAGCACGAGTTACAGTAATGCGCATACGTATCTACGTCATGTGCTTGCGTATAACTGTAACTCTCACTTATGTTACGTCTACACTGGACCACGTTCTCACCACGTCCTTACCACGTTCTAAAAATTCCAGAACGTGGCGAGGACGGGGTCAAAATGAAACAATTTCGGATTTCTAAGTTCCCATTACGTCCTTACTACGTCCCCGCCACGTCCTTATAACGTCCGCACCACGTCCTTACTACGTCCTTCACGTTTCCACTACGTCCTCAATACGCGCTCACCAAGTTCATCCCGTTTCTACTACGTCCTTGCTACGTCCTCACAAAGACCAAGCAGTTCATACCACGCGCGAACTACGTTTCCAGCACGTTCTAACTGTAATACCGTATTCGTTCTAATTAGCGCACATGCTCCAATAAGCGCACACCCTGGTCGTTTCTGAAAAACATGCGCATAAGCGCACACTGCTCGACTAGCATATTGGCATTTTATTGACAATTTTACACATTCATACCAAATTTAAACTTATCTTCAAAAGATCAAACAATATTTCGCGACGATTGGAACACTTGAATGACATCACCATTGACCATTTAAACAAGGTTATTTCATCAGTCTATAGGTTGTTTACATTTGTAGTGTGCGCTTATTGGAACGATATTTTGTTACCCGAACTTTAAGATATTTTGAAAAGTTAAGCGCACTGTGCGCTAATTAGAACGAATACGGTATATTAATCAGTCGTATATATTATCCTCAACACCGCTAGCAGTCGGTCGTAATGCCCATGCTGAAGCCAACAAGATCTTGTCCTTCTATTTCTCCTTCTGTGAAATAGCACAAGTGCAGCCTGTGCACCAAGTAAGGCATGATGTCATTGAAGGAGAGCAAGTTGCAAGAGTACATCTCTGTTCATGTTTTCGATTTCGATATGATTTAAATAAAAGCGAAAGCAATTGCTTGAGGGTACGGGACAATTGAAACAAAATTAATAAAACGTGGAGGACGTAGTTCGAACCTGGTGTGAACGTGATAAGAACCTACTAAGGACGTGTTAGGAACCGCTAGGACGTGATAAGAACGCAGTGCAGTCTTCTAGGACGCGGTAAGGACGTACAAGAAGCGTGGTATGGTCTTGTCGAGAACTTGATGGACGTAGCGAGGACGTAGAGAAGACGTAGTAGAAGCGTAGCGAGGTCTTGATGGTCTGCAACAAATTTGCATCGCGTTTTACACTAGCTAGCGTTTTACACTTGTCGGTCTAGCACTTTAATTTCCCAACAAGAAAGGGTCGAAGATGATGCGGAATATGAAATTACCGGGTCGAAGATGACACGGAATATGAAATTACCTTGATCAAAAATAGCTCTAGAGTGTTTATAATCGGAAATTAATGCAATAAGTTTTGATTGCCCGATGACTCACAAAATTCGCCCCGTTGTCTCACACAACTTGCCCGATGCCTCACATTATGTAAATGCACCTAGCATTAAATCCCTTTGCAATGCTTGGCGAGATTTTATTTTTTGTGGGAATTTTCCAGTATACTATTATTCATTTGCAAATACCAACGTGACCTTCTTGGTCCATTTCTTTTACTAGAAAATCAAACGAAAATGTGTTTTCGTGACCTTGAAAGGCATGCCCTCTAAAATGGGGCGCACAATCACGCGTTTCTTGGAATATTTATTTCCCGGGGAGGGCACTCCCTGGTAAGCAGTGTACCGATGCGTGATCAAAGGATTGTTGAACATACCCTAAACAGTGTGATCGACATTTAAAATTTGACCCCCCTTTTCACTGTGTTTGCTTTAAAATGTGACCCTTTCCACTGTGTCCCGTCAAAAAGTACCCCTTTCCACTGTAGTCAACTAAAACACTGGAATGCAATAATTCTTTTATAACCACGTGAAGATGCTATATGTGTAATATGCAAACAATCTGCCTGATGGCTTCAGAGAAGTAATTTTAAAATATAGACAGACTACAGTAACGGAAGATGGATGCCAGGTACCTGCCTATCCTATAAGATCACCTTTGAGACTTTGGCTCTGTTGGGTTAAAATGCTTAAAAATGTGGAACTGATATGATCATAAACAAACATTTGGTCATGCAATCAACACATGAAATAGCTAAAGTTACAAATAGGCAACATACAGGTACAATAAGAAAAGATGGTAAACCTTAAAATGCACATACAAAAGAAATTGTCATCACTGAAACGAGAAACAGACTAACCACAGAGGAAGTATCGCCTTGGAACTGTCAGTAATAAAGTATTGGGGGTTTAAATTGTTTCAGGGCTTTCAAGCTTTGCCCTCAGCATCTGAATTTGTTCAAATGTACACAGAAAATTGACACAAATATATATGAAATAATGGTTGGTTGGTTAATTTTGTGTTTTGTCCCACTAAACAGCTATTAAAGGTAATATGGCGATAGAAAATTAGTTTAAGTCTTGTACGAAAAACTGGAGAAGCCTGGAATTGACCCCTGGTTTACAAGGCAAGCAGCTTTCCCACTACACCACTAGGCTTCTATACATACTTGAAATAAATCTTGATACAAGCACTTACATATAGCAAGCATTATGGAGAGTAGGATACAAAAGACAAGATTTAATACAAACCATTTTTATTTGTATGAACTACACAATTAGCAGAAACAATAATTTCTATTGAAGCAACACACATTGTTGAACAGAAAGGGAAAATCATATCTTATCCCTTAGGTTTTAGACATTTTAGTCATTTCGGCCCAAAACATATCGGCCAAGGACGCCTCGGTCCACCCCTTTTCACAGCGTTTTAGCAGAATTGTAAAAAACATACCCTTTTTCCACAAAAACGACATTTTGCCTACCCTAAATGATGTCAGCGCTGCGCACTGCCCTTCTTGAAAAAAAGTACCCTTTCTCATCGTTTTTTTGATCACGCATCGGTACACTGCTTACCAGGGAGTGCCCCCCCCGGGATTTATTTACAAACTGTTTACATAATAAAGAACAATAATGATTTCTACAGCTCCTGCAGCAAACAGAATTTTGACATACAACGTCACCCAGCCATGTCGGAACAAAACAAAAAGAAAATTAAAACTACGTACCGTGTCGCCATTGTAAATCCCGATGTGTCACCGACACCTCGCCCGATGGTTCACATTTTTCCGATTAACCCCCGTTGATTCACCGTTTTTCTAATACACCGTTTCCATAGGTTGAAGTTACGTTTCTTTGTTTGTTTGAATTGATCATGTTTAACGTTCCAGTCGACAGTTCTGGTCGGGACTTTGCCACTACTTTATGGGATTTCTACCCAACATTGGGATATCATGACAACCAAAATGTGTTTGAAATATTACTTATATAGGCTACTGTCCAAGTAAACCAAGAATGGATGGTTTGACTTGAACCACTTTTCCTGAACAGGCTCAGACCTGAGCGGTTTACCAGAAATCTGATAGTCAGTCAGTAGTTCATACATGTAAGCTTTGCCTGGAGACACAAGCAGTCCATCTATTTCTTCGAGCCCAAATGGGCGGGGCCCCAAAGTTTTGTGATTCATTTCAGCTTCATGCCAATATGTACATTTTAACTTCTAAATTTAAGTCGCATAGAAAATATGAGCCGCCTCGTGGGAAAACCAGCAACGTGGTTTCCGACCAGGTCTGACACAAACCGACCTGTACAGTTACAGAAAAGAGCTAGAATCTTGAAATGTCAGATTTCAGTAGAAGAGGAACTGTACAATCCGAGAAAAGAAAACAAAGGCGCTGATCTGCTTCGCGGTTACCGCGAAGCTGATCTGCGTCTTCGTTTTCGCATATGCAGATTGTTGGTTTTCCCATGAGGTGGCTCATATGTTATTGATAATGAGGCGAAATACATGAATATTAATAAACATTTTCAAGTTTAATATAAGTCAAATTTAAGGACTATAGTTAGTGTTTTGAAAAAAGGCACAAGGTGTGCCCCATAGCCAAAAAACGTGATTTACGGAATCGTTGAAATAGCATATAATTACATTTTATTTTGTTTAGACCCTTATCTGTTGTGTTAGGTAATGTCTGGTCAAGATAAAACTGTGTTATTTTGTTAACATGGCGAGAGAGATAGAATGTCGCGATTTGGATGGAACAGGGATGACTTTACTGGATTACGATGGTTATATACTGCCTAAACGAATTCTTGACCCACACAGGAAGCTACAAGAGGTTGAACAATTCGCATACAAAGACGGGGATGTATTTCTATGCTCCTATCCAAAGACAGGTAATAACGCTATGTCGTGCCATGATTTGTTTTAAAGAGTATTATTGACAGCATCAATGAACTTGAGACACTACACGAGAAAGGGTTGGGGTTATGAACTCGATTGACACAAACCTAGCTGTACAGCCGGAGATGATTGTAGTCTTGATAGTTTGGTTAATAGGAAGTTGTGTCATTATAAATGCAAAGCCATTGACAATTTGCACAGTTCTGTGCTTTGTTTTGGCGAAGGCAAAGTCCGGTTTTGGTTTAAACTTTATTTTAATTGTTGAACATCCAAGATACAATTACATACAATTCAAGCTTTCCAGAATCTGACAGTAAGTCAGGGGCTTGTCCAAATGAAGTCCGGCTTTTTCGCGATGTGTCTCAAATATAAGCAGTTTTGCTTCGTATCAGTAAATAGATCATCACTTAAGGATGTTGTATGGGACATCTTTGTCTTCGCTTTGGGAAATACACCCGGATTTCATCTAATTAGAGCCAAAATGTGTAGCGTTTTTAAATTGAAATTTGCACTCAACATACCGTATTATGTTTATCTATTCCTTGAGACTCGACACACAATATCCAGATGTCACATTGCAACGCATTTTGACCTTAAAGCATGTCCAAGCACATGTCTGAATTTATTTGTGGTCACAAAATGTTTGAAACACACCCTAGGATACCATGACATGGACATTACCATATATATGCATCAACAAACACAGAAGGCAAACATGGCAAAGGAAGTTTTTGTTTGACTTCATGCTTAACGTCCCAATCAAAAGCAAAGGTCATGTCGGGACATTGCCTCCATTTTATGGGACTTTTACCCAAAGTGAGGATGTCATGACATCCAACAAGTGCTTCAAATATAACCATCCAACTAAGCCACAAAGGCTTATATGTATGGATGGTTTGATTTGAACCACTTTTCCTGGGCTGGCTCAACCCAGAGCGATATACCAGTCTGAATCAGCTGGTCAGTCAGAAGCGTGTAAGCTTTGCCTGGAAGCACAAACAGCCCATCTATTTCTTTAGGCCCCATGCACTATTTGGTTGTCATCATTGAAGTTTTGATTGAATAATACATCAGCCATGTGAGGAGACTGTAGCAGCATATGATGGCTTTGCGCCAATGCAACGCCCTACAAATGTGATATTTGGTGAATGACAAAAACCTGAAGTACAAAAATGCATGTTCATTGAGTGTGTTTAATGTTTAATATTGAAGAGTATACAATATTACCGAGTTGATTTTGGGTGAAATGATCTTCAAATATTGTTAAAATACAATGTACAGTCGAGTTTCCGGTTACGCAAAGTTCCCGACTCCGGAAATCCTTATTAAAAACATGGTTAAACATGTATTACCAGTACCTTCAAAACAAATAATCAGTTTTTGTTCTCTTGGCAATTTTCTAAACATTGCATTATCCAATAAATATCTGTGAATGAGTTCACTCACACCAATCTTTTATCTTTAGTAGCTTTTTGCATGTCAAATTTTATGACATCTGATGTCACACTGTTACATACCGAGAGCAAAGAAACATCGATTATGCATGGAAACAACCATGTACATTACGTACATGAAGGATCTCATAAAATTATATAGAAAATTGTAAACACTGTTACATTATATTTAATGGCAAACACAGGCTGGACCAGAACCCAATACTTCAAACTTACGTAGGATGACACATTGCCGGGGCTAAAAATCAGCAAGAATGTACAATTTCTTTTGAAATAGTCGCTTCTATGAGGTAATGGCTTCAAGAAACGAAAAATTTGGTCATAAAAATCTTTCCTGCAAAGTAAAGGATATGACTTTGTCTACATCTTGTCGGGTATAGTTTAGCAGTAATTAAAATTCTATTCTTCTGATGGCAATGCTTTATCATTGACAAGAACATTTTGCGAAACCAAGTACTTGACTGTAATGGAAATTTGATTTTATGACAATTACTAAATTTATTCACCCAAGAAACACAAAAGAAAAAGCGGCTCTCCTAGCAAAACGTGGGGAGCCTGGTTTGCTAACAGAGAACCGGACTAACAACTGAGAGGTCATGATTCGGTCCGATACCCGCCTCCGCCATGTAGTGTCCCTGAGCAAGACACTTCAAGCTCCGGGCGGCCCCCGTGGCCGAATGGTTAAGGTCGCTGACCAGTGCTCTTGATCATTCGATCATCTCACCTCTGTGGGTTCGCGGGTTCGCACCTCGCACGGGGCATGAGTCACATGTGGGACAAGCATAGTTCTGCTTGCGGGTGTGTCAGGTGGTTTTTTCCCCGGGTACTCCTGTTTTCGCCACACCTACCGATTGATTTGTCTCGATATGAGTAAAGAAGCTTGAAAGGGATGCAAAATTGAAAAAAAAACAAAAAAAAAAAAAAACTTCAAGCTCCACAAAGTACCGGTTACGTACCCAGAAAGGGATGGCTTTGTCTCGCAATGACTAAATAATAGTTGTGAAATACATTACAGCCAAAACACAAAAGAAAGTGAGAGAAAAAAATAATGACTTGACACAACCATCCTATGAGTCAGTATTTACATTGTGTATATGCATTAGACCCAAGGTTGCAAATAACATGTCTAGGCAAAACAGTTAAATTTTGCTTCAATGGCTTGTTTGGTAATGTTTTTACGTCCCACTTAATACTGTAGCTAAGGTCATGCGGATAAACTAGCTCATTTTAAATTTTAACCGGAAAGGCTGAAGAACCCTTGGATCAATACCACTCTGGAAACAGTTCAATAGGCCCAGAGCTATGTATACATGTACATGTATGTCGATATTGTACCAGGTTTGACAATGTTTTGCTTGACCGACTTTGTCCAAGGACTATCCTATAAGGGGGTACAAGATAGACAAGTTTCAGTGGTCATTTTTTTTTTTTTTTTTTTTTTTCATATGTATATTTTTTTTTTTTTTTTTTTTTTTGCTTTGCTGTTGGTATGGGTAACCTTAAGTGTTGTAATAAAAATAATTATAACAATAAATAAATAAATAAATTTTATATTTTAGAAGGACAACAAATTGAGCACAATTGACAATCTTCCATATGGTCCTCAAGTGAATACAGACAGTGATCAGTATCAGACCTTTTTTATTTTATTTTTTTTTTTCAGTCATTTTCATATATTTTCGAGATGTAAGTAATGCTATATTTTGAAAGAAGAGAATCCAGTGCCTTGCCTTATAATGCTGAGCGCCAAGCAAAGTAGCCACTGATACCATTTAAACGGTCTTATTTATGATGCGGCTCTGGATCTAACCTACGACACTCTAACCATTACACAATGAGCAAGCACGATTTGGGAAAAATATCCGTAGGCTGTCAGCAGTTAATTTGGTTGTTTGTATGGAGGCTTAACATTCCAGTCAACAATTTTTTAGTCATGTTGGGGCGGAGCCAACGCTTGTGGGGCTGTCAGCAGTTTAGCAGTGTAGCATTGAAGTGAAGTCCCAAATTACGTACTTTGTAATATATATCAGCAGTAAGACGAATAGCAACTATTTAAGAAAAATCTGAAACTTAGACCACTGAATCATATTCTTGTTGTAGTGTCAGCCTTTTATGCCCTACTTACATCGCAAGTCATACTGAAGCAGGGGCCCCTACCCATTGGGGCCCCAGAAGGAAATAGATGGGCTGATTATGCCTCCAGTGAAAGCCTGTACGATGCTGACTGGCTGTCTGATTACTGGTTAACCGCTCGGGTCTGAGCCTGCCCAGGAAAAGAGGTTCCGAGTCTAACCATCCGCACATTATAATATGAGCCGCATCGTTAGAAAACCGGAATTTTGCATATGCGAAAACAAAGGCGCAGATCAGATTCGCAGTAACTGCGAAGCTGATCAGCGCCTTTGGTTTCACCACTCGGATAGTAAAATTTCTCTTCTTCCTAAATCCGAAATTTCAAACTTTTGACCATTTTCTGAGACTGCACAGACCCGTTTATGTCGGACCTGGTAGGAAACCGCGAAGACCGGTTTTCTTGCATCAAGGCTCATATATCATAACCCCTTTTGGCTTTGTCTGGTTATATTTGAAGCACATGTTGGATGTCAAAGACTCATGTTGGATGTCAAAGACTCATGACATCTTCATTTTGGGCAAGAGTCCCATAAAATGGAGGCAATGTCCCAACATGACCTTAGCTGTCGACTGGGACGTCTTCATTTTGGGCAAGAGCCCCATAAAGTGGAGGCAACGTCCCGACATGACCTTAGCTGTTAACTGGGATGTAAAGCATCAATTCGAACGAATTCAAACTGAGACGGAGCATATTTGAAATTTCATCTGGAATGAATATGCCGGAGAAGCCCTAGAGCGATTCCCCAACCACTTATTACATAGCAGATAGCTTTACCACACCACGGATGCTCTAGACTTCAGTTGTATCCGAAGGATGCAACTAACATGGACTGACCTCCACCCCCGATCCCCACCCATTCGCACTCTTGTAGCTATAAAAAAATATGTGTTTAAACTGCACATACGCAACAAACGTGAACTGGATGAAAGGGACATTTGGCATACTGGACTTTGTCATGTATATTTCAATAGACAAAAATGGAACACAATGCATTTTCATTTATTCAATAAATGAAAACTAATAGGGTGACAGGACTTTTGAGTAAGAGTATATTGCACCCCGTGTTCAGGACTTTCTCAAAACTGTTGTGTAATATTAAAACATGTACACAAGGAAAATTATATACTACATTTTCCGCGTACATTGCTCTACATGAACCATAACTAATTTTCTCAAAACAAATGTGTTTTTGGATAGTTAAATATCTCGTTTAATGCAGTCGGGATGTGATGTGCAGAAAAAATCTGCCATTCGCGTGCAAAAGGATTACCTAAGCTATTCATGGTGGTAAGTTTATCGAAAATGCTTGTTTTGGTCACTTTTCATATCCTTTGTAACGCCATACTGGTGCTTTGCATGATTAAGATTGTGATGTTTGGCAATAAAGAATAACTATTCATAATAGAGTCGGACAAACTTTTGGCAAAATACATTCTTGTTTTCTCTCCAATCAGATGGTCAAAACTGTCCGAACATGTTCGAAGCAGCCAAGATATGCCAGTGTTTAGAACAATGACCTTAAATATATATTAAAACAGCAGTTACATGGGGGTGATTCAAATGATGCTACCTGTGCTGTCGTCCGAGTACTTTGTATACCATCCCATGCAAAGCACTGCCGTCGTCCTAGTATATGGTCGACAGCCGTAAATATGATACTTCTAGTGATTTTGCTGTCGTCCGAGTCATGATACGACTGTCGATATACTCAGACGACAGCAAGCTTTTGCATGCAATGGTATAAAAAGTACTCGAACGACAGCACAGGTAGCATCATTTGAATCAGCCCCGTGGTATAAGCCCAACGCAGCCGGGCGTGTTGACAAAAAAAAATGTAAATTTCAACATACGCCAGGAGCACGTCGGAAACACGTTAGAAGCGCGTTAATGCACGCGCGTTTTGTACGCTTTGTGTACGCTTGGTGCACGTTGATATACGCCGCTGTAAGTCGCTGCGCGCTCCAGACGCTTTAGGGGTCAAAAATGTTTTCAACATACTTAAAAATTTTCTAGAAACTCGGCGTGCCCCGGGCGTGTGTCTTATACGTTTTGAATAAGTTCTACGCGCGTTACAGGCTTTGAATACGCTTCAAACGCGCTCGTCGCACGTTTTAGGCAGGCCAGTGTACGCTACATGCGCGTTCCGATTTTATGAGATATTGCTTCAGTAGCGTGCCCCATGCGTGTGTGAAACGCGCGTTGAATGTTTGCTGCGCGCCTGTAGCGCGTACATAGCATGTTTGGGACGTAACACAAGCGTACTCTAAAACTTTTTAGATTTATATATACGTCCGGCACACGCCTCAGTCACGAGCTACTGTGTGACTGCTAAAGCGAGTTAAAGGAACACATTATTTTTAAACGTCCAAAATCTTCAGCGTGTTGAGATTTTTCATACGCCAGGCGCGCGTTTGGGTTATACTCTACAGTGTGGCTGCTGTTTAACTGTGGAATTATCGTGCAGCTTGAGCCAGAGGTACATGTACATATATATATTACTTCGTTACCTTTGTAAATTTTCTTTTAGAACTTCAAACTAAGTGTCCTCTGGGCATTCATGTTTTTCGAATTAACTTTGGATTTCTAATTTAATACATAGAAGGGGTCCCAGCCTATTGGGGCTGAGAGAAATAGATTGGCTGGTTGTGTCTCCAGGTAAAGCATAAATAAATTCTGACTGACCATCTGATAATTGATAATTAACTGCTCAGAAGATGTGGGCCTGCCAATGAAGTGTTGTTCAAATCAAACTATCCAGATAAACATTGTTTAACTTGGTTGTTTGGATTGTTATATTCTAAAGCATATTTTTCTTGACATCCTAAAGCTGGGTAGAAGTACCATACAATGTAGACAAGTCCCGACATGACAACTGCTGTTGACTGGAACGCCAAGCCACAAATCAAACAAACAGCTAAATAATATAGGGAAGGAGGTAATAAAATGACACTTTACGAGTAGTACATTACATTTTAACGGAAATAACAATTTTACTTGTTTAATATTAGAGAGCCAGATTTGACATATTTGGCTGTGTGTGCTGAACTCTGTAAGGCGTTTTAGGTCTCGATATACCACTGATGTACCAGTCTTCACCCTGCAATATTGAGAGGCGTTGCTCGAAAAAATATTTCCTTTTTGCAGGTTCTCATTGGTTGTCTGCTCTTGTCAATCTTGTTTTAAAGACCGACGATGTTACTACTATCAAACAGACACCAGTAGAACGTATTCCACTGATCGACATGTTTGACACAGAGATAATAGCCTCGAGGCCCGTCCCCCGGGCCACCTCAACACACCTGCAATACCGAAATCTACCTACAGAACATAAGAGAAATAAAGGGAAGATAATTCTGATTACTAGAAACCCGAAAGATGTCGCTACATCATTTTACCACTTTATTCGAAAGGAGTACACTATCATGTACAACGGGACATGGAAGTTTTTCTTGCAATTGTTCAAGCTTGGAAAAGGCTAGTATACTGCTCAAAATAATTTAGGATCACTTTCGATTTTCTGTATACCGCATTGTAAAACATACTCCACGTATATCTCATTAATGTCACTCCGAGCGCATTTTATGTGCAATTTTCGCAATTTCTCTTTTTCTGCATGAAGACAGTGAAAGTGCAAGCTTACAGCATTACATTTAACAGTGCATGCGTTTTGAAATAAGAAGAATGAAAAATAACACCGACATGTGTAAATGCTGACCAATTCACAAATACCAAGATTTTCCTGTGCGATGCACTGACTAAATGATTCAAAATAATCTGGGCATTTTGGATGTCATTGTGATATATATATGCCTTCCATATTTAAAGGAGTATTTGTCAAAATATAGGTTAAGCTATTAAAGCCCAGCCAGTCAAACTGCTAAAATAACATACTATTTATGCGTGCGTTCGTGGTTCTTAACATTGCAAAAAATGGTACCATAGGTAGACACATACCGTTGAAGTTTTTACCAATGGTGCCATTAGTTATGCCATTGGTACCAATAGTACCAGTGTTACCAACATGTGACAGCAAATGATGCAGAAAAAGTACAGCATGGGTTAATCTACCAACGCGGGAAAAGTCAAGTGATATCAATATGGCGAGCGTCAAATTTTTTTTTTTATAGATGCAAATGCAGATTTTATAAATAACTCAATTTACATGTAGAAAATGAAAAAATAACAAGTTGGCTTCTTTAAAAAGAAACCAATGAAAAGGTCAGCAGCAGTTTGATATAAGAGCTTCCTTTTGCTCCAGATTTCAGTGTTGTTGATTCTCTGGTTTGTCATTAATTTCGATTCCCATACATTTCAGTTTCGTATAAATATCGCTTCATGTTATGAACGCTTGACCAGTGTGTGTATCTGTCACTCAAGGCATTGACTAAAATTTCTGATGTTACAGAATCAAAGCTAATTCTAAAGAGAACACGATTACAATCAAATATGTCGATATGTCACAGTGTAGAAAACCATTTTGCAGTGCAGTCAATTTGTGACAGAGTTCTGAATTTTTACTTGCAGCCACACTACCGGAGAGAGACCCATGGGTCCGATGTGATGAACTAAAAGTCAGCCATCTAGAGTTCCTATAGTTTATGTACCCCTCATCAGGGTATCTACGATCTTAACTAAGATGCGCTATGATAAGAAGTCGCCACGATCGAGACTGCTTGCTAGATATTTAACGCTTTTTGACAGGGAGTGTCAACAATGGATAAATTAAATTGTTTGCGGTGAACTGTCTAGTCAACATAGACGGGTTCACTAGTTTTTATTTAGCGCTTTATGTGACAAAACGCGTAATTGAGAGAGAGCAGTCGATCATGGGTACAATTTTCTTCATATTCAAAGTAAACACTGTGGAAAAGGTCCTGAGGGACCTTTTCCAAAAAGGACCAAACTAAGTGAGGTGTATTGTACAATATGGCGTATTTCCTAATGGTACCATTGTTGGTAACATTTGTACCATTGTTGCCAATGGTATTACCATGTTTACAATTTGCACCAGTTTCTTTACCAATGGTACCATCGGCAGTTAAATTGGTACACATGGTACAAATGTTACCAACCAATGGTACCATTGGAGAACCCCGAACAAACACATGGTAAAAATTCCACCATGTGATCTACCAAAGGTACCATTGTTACCAATGGTACCAACGTTCAGGGTTTTCTGGTTACCATTGGTAAAACTGTTACACCGGGAATGTTACCAATGATACCATTTGTAGATTTGCAAACGTTACCATTGGTAGAACCCCGAACGTACCCAATAAAAGGCCAATTGCACTTATATTTTGATAATGTGATTAAATTACGTTTGTTTCAGTTCCTTACGGTTCTTACTTTGACTTCCTGATTTCCTGGAGTAAAACTGTCAAGGACAATCCGCATCACAAGATACACGTTGTTTACTATGAAGATCTCAAACAGGTAACGCTGTTTCCCGACTGTTTATTTTTTGACAAATCAATACGCATAGTCACAGGTTTTCGGCATAATCAAGCTTGCATGTAGAGTTGTGTTCTTTCAAAATAATGCTAAGACTGCTGTATACACATATATGAAGGTTATTTAAAAATCACATATCCCAATGTACGTACTTGACAGTCACGTATCATTTTTTCAGAACTGTTTAAATGAGCTTCACAAAATATGCGATTATCTAAATAAACCCCTTAACGATGAGTGTCTACGAGCGATCATAGATAGATGCAGTTTGGACAACCTGAGAGATGAGGTGGAGAGAAAAACCTTCACTCAGGGTATACACGATAAAGATGGAAAATCAACTGTCTATCGAAAAGGTAGTAAAAGGAAATATTTAAAACACATTTTCACATCATAAGCCAGAATCAGAGATGGGTCCAATGATAAAATGTCCGAATGAATTCAAAGCTGACCAGTGTGTATGGCACAATAACTGTACAAGCATTCGACCTTTGAGTGCGTCCAGAACTCCTTTGAGTGCGTCCAGAACTCCCATTCACCTGCAGCAGTCACTGCCGCATACCATGTCCAGTTCTCTTCCTGTTTCATTCAACTGCAAAATGTTTTGATCATCGAAATGTTGATAAGGTGTTGTCCTTTTATGATGCGAGCTTGGAACAGAAACCTATTTGAGCTACGGACATTGTTTTAGATTTTACAGCTTTTTTATCATTGTTAGTGGACTGAACATTTTTAAATGTGTTTTTACATTTTTATAACACAATTTAAGCGATTACTCAAGCTTTATTTACCAAAAAATCACGAATTTTTAGAATTGTCTGTTCAAGTCAACAATAGTTTGATTATCAAAACAGTTTAATAAGTGAATGGACCAGTTCGAAAGGTTGAAGGAAGCAGTGACAGCTTCAGTTTTAAGGGTGTTCCATTGTTTTTGCAAGTCCGCAATAAGGACTGGGAGACAAAACAATTAAAAAGGTGGAATGTTAGCACAGGGATAGTTCTGCTCCATATCTATCGCAAACGTTTGGCTGTTAGATAACCAATATGGCCTGTGATCAAAAATAAAGTTTTGATCCCTATCAAAACTGGAGTTGTATACATGTATGTTTGAATATCTAATATTATTTCGAGATGAAAAGTTAATGGTTCTTCTGATGAACCAGAATAAGGCAAAAGTAGAAACATTATACATTATAACTGTTTTTGTTTATGTACAGGTCCGTTTCATTAATAACATACCCCTGCAATGTCGCAAAATAAATTGACCCCGCACCCTACATTGCATGGCTCATTGCTGGATGGTTATTGGTCTGGCCTGGATGAAACTTCTACAATTTGTGTATACATTTATGTGTGTTAAACTGGTGGTTTGTTTATATTGATCGTGAGCAGCCCGATTGGACAGGAAGCTGCTTTCGGCGTGTACCAAAATTCTGGTAGATTTAATGTCAAGTTTTCAACTTTCGGCGATTGGTATTATGTAAGTACTGTGAATATTGCCAGTTTCTGACATGAATGTTGTTCATTGGCATCTATTGTAGATACCTTAAAACTTACATCACATTCGCTAAAGTACTGAAGTAGAAATGGAATATCTAACTATACCTACTACCCTGTATAATGCCACCATGCAAATACATGTTTTCAGCACATAAATTGTCTGAAAGTTTATCAAATTTAAAAACTGGACATCTGAGAATATCATTAACAGTTGACATGATTTTTTAAAGAGAGTTACGATAGCCTTGTATCTAATGCAATGTGTACCTGCCTATGACAATGTTTTAAGTTATGTAATGACATTCTTAAACATATATTTATTAAGGACATTTGATGGTTTTTGAATACAATTGATTGAAATAGTGTGACTGGCGATTTTAACAAGACAAATTATATAAGTAATCATCCAAGAGAAACTTCAACGAATCAAATATTAAAGGCGCGAGAGCACACTAAGATGGAAGTAGACATTAAGAGCAGTTTTGCTTCCTTGAAATATGTCTGTAATGAAGAAAATAGCGTCTATTTAATCATTATTTCTGAACTTCATATGTATTGCGAATGCGCTGCAAGTTTTAATGTATATCAAATAGATGTCAATGAATAACATTCAGGTCAGAAAGTGGCAGTATTCACAGTACTTACATAATACCAATCGCCGAAAGTTGAAAACTTGACATTAATTCTGTCGGAATTTTGGTACATGCCGAAAACAGCTTCCTGTCCAATCGGACTGCTCACGATCAACATAAACAAACTACCAGTTTAACACACATAAATGTATACACAAATTGTAGAAGTTTCATCCAGGCCAGACTAATAACCATCCAGCAATGAGCCATGCAATGTAGGGTGCGGGGTCAATTTATTTTGCGACATTGCAGGGGTATGTTATTAATGAAACGGAGCTGTATATTTGTCTATCTAAATCCGCATATTCTATTTTCATTAAAATATGAGGCCAGATGCAGGTCTCAACGTCAAACGCCTTTGATATTGTTACTTAGCTTCTACGTAGTGCTGTTGTCTTACACCAAGGTTGGTTTGAATTACTCATCGAATGATATTGGATCTCCTCCGATCAATTCGACTACAAGAAATAAAGATAAAGAGCTGAACTGCGGTTAGAAGCACTAGTTTATTAAATTATTGTTTTTGTACTAGGTGAGATAGGAGATTGGAAGAATCTCTTCACAGTGGCAGAGTCGGAGGAGTTCGATTTATTTATGGAAGAAAAACTAAAAGAGTGTTCATTCAGATTCCGCTATAGAACAGAATAGAATATAATAGAAAGGAATAGAATCGAATAAATTTTATTTTAAAATCAATGACCCTTTCGGGATGTTAAAAATGTACATGTACGTGTGTATGATTAGAAAGGGACATATATAGCTGACAGAGTGTACAGAACGGTAGTAATTGTCGAGTTGAACCAGATATTTTTAACATCAATTAAAGAAGAACTAACTACTGTCTGAACACCATCTTCTAGAAACTGCATTTTTCAAAATCTCACTTTTCTGAATGACCTCGAGAAAAATATGAGCATGTTATCATTTTGCATTCCAAAAGTCTTAAAAAGTGCCACAAAAAATTTGAGAATCGGTTAACAAATAAAAATTTTATGCAAGAAAATATCCCGGAAAAAATCTAAATTGATTATTTTTCATCGTAAATGCACCAAACAAAAACAAAATTGTTTTGTATGCATAGCTGAGCGCCAAACTCTTAAAATTATTCCACAGATTTGCATAATTTTCAGTTTTAAGGTGTTTGGATAACCTCCCTTGCACATGCAAAATGCCTATTATTTTATTTATTTTTTATTTATACAATATTTAAAGAGGAGAAACACATTTAGCTGTAATAGCTAGTCTACCATGTGATCCTCTAAAACATATATACAAATGTACAAATGTAATATAAAATGACACAAAACGATTTACATTGAAATTCATACAATTTAAAATTTCAATGAATTAAAAGTGGGAGCATAAAACAATGTTTCATGTAAAAATCATATTTTACATGAGATATAAGATATGTTGGATGATAAATTTAAAAGTATACATTAAAAATGACTTTTGGGCATAATTATTTTATTAGTGAACCGATTTAAACTTTTTGTGGCACTTTTTAGGACTCATGAGTTGCAAAAAGATGGCATGGTCATATTTTTCTTGTGGTTTTTCAGAAAAGTGAGATTTCGAAAAATGCGGTTTCTGAAAGATAATGTTCAGACAGTAAATGTTGGGAATCACTGAAGAAACTGAGGGTGAGGTAATGAGGTAAGGAGCGTGTAAAATCGATTTAAGACCCCCCCGTCCCCCCCACCCCCCAAGTAATTTTATATTACTGTTCGCTCCAAGGCAATAGTTCTGTTGTGGTTCTAATTGTTTAAACGTTTTCATATATTTAGTTCAGTTTGGGTAACTGAGTGGTCGCCAATTGGGAAACAACTGTTCATTCGGCTTACTATATGTTCTCTTTGTATAAGAACCTGATCGTCAATTTAGTTTTTTCCCACCTCCGTTTTTGTTGTGGGAATTTTTTCCTTATTGCGTGATTTCCTGCTCATTGCTTATTCTTATCCAGTCCATCCTATGTGGAAATTCCATATACAAAATCGAATAGGAAAGATGACAAAGTAAATCTATGATTCTCAACATATGTGATATATTAAAGCATATATATGTACAACAAAGAATAAAAATAATTAAACAAATAAAATACAAGCTTCATTTCACATACATCTATAGACACAATGCTTTGGTAAGATTGCGACCTTGTCTAAACGCAACTGTAGCGATGGTGTCTGCTTTTATAAGCAACGCAGGTTCTTACTGTCCGAAGCGACGCAAATGTAAAGAAATGTCTATGTATTTTTGATACACTATCATTTTGATAACTGTTTGACACTTTTCTCTCTCCCTCTTTTTCTTAACACACACACACACACACACACACACACACACACACACACACACACATGATGGCACATTATAACAACAATATATATATATACTGTTCTTTCGACTCTCTTTTTTACTTTCAAGAACGTTTTTATTTCAATGTCCATTTGATTATTTGGCCCCTTTGGGAATTTGAGTCTATGATTTAGACTACACAGATGTAAATTCTAGAAATTGCAGCAAAATGTCTGGCTTTCGCTGCCAGTTTTATAAAGGGTCACTGATGAAGGTTCATTACCCGAAATTGTACAATATGGCCCATCTTCTAGCTTTGTATTTTTACTGCTTCCAAAGGATCTAACAATTATTTTTATTTTTTGTCATTATTATCAATAATGGGCTCTTTAAATGACACCGGCAGTGTTCTGATGAATGCTTATTTCAATACCACATGCTTCCGAAATCTGTCCTGCCTGTAAAACATATTTTGTATTAAACCGTCACCTTCTGCTTGCTAATTGCTTATTCCTTTCATTTCTAATTGATTATTGTGTATTGTATTTGTGGTGAGAACGATGAACATTTCACCATCAATCTTTTCTTTGAGTTGTTTGATTGTGTCTAAGTATAATGCCAAGCACATTTCAACTTTGCCGTCAGCTCATCACAAAAGGCTTTCATGTTTACAGTTATAAAGTCTTACAGACATGGTGTTAAAGTAGAGATCACAGACCACCACGTTGTTGTCAAAAGATATCTCTGGAACATACATATTGGGATTCAACTCGATCTGAAATACCAAGAACAACAAATAAATGAGCCGCCTCGTTGGAAAACCAACAATGTGGTTTTTGACCGGGTCCGACACAAACCGGACTGCACAGTAACAGAAGACAGCTAGAAGCATGAAATTTCGTATTAAGGAAGTAGAGAGGTTGTACTATACGTGTAGCGAAAACAACGGCGCTGATCAGCTTCGCGGTCTGCGCCTTTGTTTTCGCATATGCAAATTGTTGGTTTTCTCATGAGGAGGCTCAAATGTATTGTACTGTTCTTTCTCACTTGCTTGGTGTCAATGGGTTTGCATTTTGAATTTACTTTGTATCAACAAATCCTGGAGCATTTTACTTTTTTTTTTTTTTTTTTTTTTTTTTTTTTTTTTTTTTTTTTTTTTTTGACATTTCCGTTACTTTATATCTTGGATCACTTCATCCTCTTTTGTATCATTGTTTTGAGACACTTTCCCTATGTTTTTGTAAATAAATAAATTATTGAAATAATTTATCTGAATTCACCTTTTCATGAAGAGCTTATATACGAGTACATTGTATGATTGTTTCCATAAATTTTGAGAAAAAAATTCTGCAGGGCAGTTATCAGAATAGAACTAGTAAATGTGCCCGTAGATATATAAATTTATTATGCCACCTCCAATAAACTCTCCTAGCTTATAACCTACCTTTAGAACATACATGCCTGGCCTGACATCAGTTACATCTATCCACTGACAGTCGATATCAGCTAAATAGGCATCGGCGCAGCCAACTGATATACCTGCAACATGAAACGTTTGTCAGTCAATAGAGGATATTTGCTTTTTTGAGGTGAATACCAAATATATTTCATCGAGTGAGTTGAAAACATCAGAATTTTCACGAATGCACAGCGCGAGTGAAAACTTTTATGTTTTCAACTCACGAGATGAAATATATTTGGTATTCACCGAAAAAAAGCAAATTTTCTTTTTATTTTATACAATACACGGGCATTTTCCAATTCACACGGCAGGCGGTGAAAATACAAAAACCAAAAATTGTTGAAAACACAAATAATTTTGGTACCACATTGTTCCTTACGTTCTAACTTAGAAAATGAATAGCCCCACTTTATGTTTTCGTTCATCAATAACGGAGTTATAGGCGTTTGCATTTCTGAAGTGAGACACATTTAATGACGTCAAGTAAATGGAAACGTCAGAAGTAATCCAAAATCTACAGTGAAGATATAGGCTGATATCAGTCACTAGTGACGTTTGATATCAGTGAGATTTGATATCAGTGAAATTTCATATCAATGGAAATAACAATTTTATCAAGTTTTGATATACATTGGTTTTCACTGTAAAGTATAAAATAAATCCGTAAATCTATTTTAACATGTTTAACTTCAGACCAGTTTCTTTGATCGTTCAGACTGACCTTTGGTAACTAATAAGTATTTTCGTTGATAAGGCTGCTTCAAATAGACATTTTAGGTAACGACATTCTGAACAGATCAATAATATATGCCCATGCACTTCACGCGACACTTGAAAATGTTTAAAGCGAGTAGAACCTCCATCTCCCGCTAATATATAAAAGCTTTTAAATATTAGCGAGAGATGGGGGTTCTACTCGCTTTAAACATTTTCAAGTGTCGCGTGAAGTGCCGGGAGGTAAACCGACGCAGTCAAAGAAAAACAGATGTATATATTATATCAAAGAGTGTACATTCGTCAATCTGACAAAGGAACAGCCGTGAACATGAAAACAGACGAGAACAACGCATTAGATATCAGAACTACTCACTGTATATTATACTGATCTTACCTTGCTGTCCCCAGTTCTGACAGTTATATTTTGGCTGGGTTCCTCTGTTACACTCTGAGTCCTCCAGACAGAAACTAGCTTTGTGCCCCTCAGCAACTCTATTACCGTGTCTGTCTATAACATCGTAGTGTGAGAATGACTCCATACTGTGGTAATGTCTGGGAAAGAGAGAAACTCAGTATAGTTATATGTATTAATCTTGCGAGATATCTAGACAGAAGCTGGACTTGTGACCCCTCTGCAACTCTGTTGCCATGTCTCTCTTTAACGGGAAAATAACTCTATACGCTTGAAATGCCTTTAAAACAGAGACTCGGTATAGTTATCTTCAGTTACCCTCAGCAATTCTGTTACCATGTATATCTGTAATGTCGTAATGAGAGAATGACCCCATACTGTGCTAATGTCTGTTAAATAGAATAGTCAGGTATTCTCAACCGGTACATTTTGATGATTTTTATTTCATCATAAATATTGCAGTGAGATTTGCTGATCATATTTAGTTATTGTTTCAGTTTCAGGAATGTTGCTGATCCTTATTGAAGCTGGATTCTATTTATAACCAGTCTAGTTATATGAATGCAAAATCACGGCCAAATAACAATTAGCAGCCACTCGCTTAAATTCTGTAGCTAATTGTAAAGTTCTTACTGATGACAGGCATGCCACTCCCACTTAGATCTGTCTACTTCCGGGCGGAAGTCAGCTGTTCCTACATTGTGAGCTATTGTAGAGAACCGTAGAAGTCGTCTTGTTAAAGTTGTCCAGGCTGAAATAGAGAATAACTGTGACACTGGTATTATGAGCTATTGTAGAGAACCGTAGAAGTCTTCTAGTTAAAGTTGTCCAGGCTGAAATAGAGAATAACGGCGACACTGGTATTGATTACAACGAAATATCTGGGTAATAAAACGTTGTGAAATATACAGAGCATGCAAACATGCAAACTAGGTATACACACGCAATATTTTCAACATGCAATAAAATTCATTACAATTCAAAGCATCATAGTCTTAAGACAGAAGAAAATGAATGATGAGAAGTAACCAAAACAAAAAGCAATAAACGCCTGGTTATGTTACTTTTATCACAGTTGACAACTCACAGTTAGTGCCATAGAGTGCTTCGGCAGATGATGATAGACAATTCTCTTCAAAAGCACACTGCAGGTAATACAGATATCTGTCCTCCAGATAGGCACTCTGCTCCAGTCGTGTGGCATTAGGGGTCAAGTCAGGTAGTCCTAGAAGAAAATAATAATCCAGTGAATTATATATATTCACTATGGTGCTAAAACCTGAAAGAATAAAGTAAAAATGCCAAGAATGTTTAATTTGTTGATATCGTCGTCATCTGGCAGATTTGTACAGTATAGGCACCGGGCAACGGGTCCTGTGTCTTTTTATGTCTGTATCGAATGTCAATTTTCCAAACTGCTTAAGTTTGCACGTAAGCTATTGTAATATTCAGAACTATGCACATGTCACGCGTATTGGCATGATTATTTTGAATATGCTTTCAATCGAAAATTGACGCACTACGTAGGCTAAAATTTATCACGGACTTACGTGTATCACAAATGACTCCAGCTACTGATTTGGCATTTGAACAGACCTCATGACCCGGAGTCCTCTTAGTTTTCTCTATGGTACAGTCTTCCAGTCGGTCCTCTTTGCCCGTACATCTGATGTTAGCTACGACCTTGTCAAGGTCACTGCCTCCATAGTGGTCAGTCTGGAAGGAAAATATTTACGTTCAGACACAATAAGATGATCATGTTTAGAAGTTTGAATAGCTTTTCGAGTTTGCAAAGCCTTTATATATCGAATACCTTCTACCTTTTGAAACCTTTCCGACTTTATAAAAATCACGTGCTTTCTTTTCACAAAAATATATAATAAAGCATACAAAAAACGATTAGATTTTATAAGCCAACTCAGAAACCAGACAAAATAAAACATTACAAAAAGGTAGCCACCCGGCTAGCATTATCAGAACATAGCGATAATGTAGAATAAAAAAACGATGTACCTTCTGATGCGTCCGAGCATAGCCTACACCGAGATGTTTGCACGTGACCATGGCGGCCCGGAAGTCCCAGTCGTCTCCACAAATAACGCCCCAGATATTACTTCCGGCTAGCCTAACCTCCAATCGACCTTCGTTAAAACCATCGTACAGGCGTCCACCAGCTAAGCGGAATTCCGTATACTGTAACATGAAATACACGTGTGACAAAAATGAAGCAACATCGTATTGAACTCAAACTAACAAGTCAGCTACAGTTGTATGTTTCTTTGCTTTGTGCTTTGGGTGCTGATTGTTGCTTTTTGTGTGTATTGTTGTATTTGGTGTGACGTCTTGTGTTTTTTCTTTTCTTTTCAGACTAACATATGGCGTGTGATTTCAAATTTTTGCTGGTGACTATTTTCTGTTTTGGTGTTTTCAATGTTTCTCACGATTACAATTTAGATGCAATAGTCAACTAACAATCTTACATGCATGTAATGGACTGACAGATTCTGACGTCTGCCAAGTTTCCTAATTCTACCCTGTCCGCTGCCTAGATCGGCTTAAGCCAGTGCCAATGCCAATCTAAGTAATGTCAGATGTTCTGTTATGCTATGATGTACCCTGAAACAAATGAGCCGCCTCGTGGGAAAACCAACAATGTGGTTTCCGAACAGGTCCGACACAAACCGGCATGTACAAGCACAGAAAATGGCTAGAAGCATGAAATTTTGGATGTAAGTAGAAGAGGAATTGAACTATCCGAGTAGCGAAAACAAAGGCGCTGATCAGCTTCGCAATTACTGCGAAGCTGATCTGCGCCTTTGTTTTCGCCTAGGCAGATTGTTGGTTTTCCCATGTGACGCCTCAAATATCTTACACTAGGTGCAGTCGGTTCTTCTGTTGCTGGTTTCATTTCAATTTCTTTATCCGATCCTGAATAAGGGGCGTCACCTTGGTAACCCTCCTTTACGTAGTTGTGGTGGTGATGTGATGGCTCGTGACGCTGTATGTTGTTGTCTCGCTGTTCATTAGACTGAGACAGTAGATGGTTAATATCATTACTGGTGTCTATATTATTGCCTCTCTGGACGCTGTCTATCACTGCATGTTGATCCGCTCCGCCGATAACGTTGTAAATGCTGTTATCAACGACTGGTGGTCGAGCAGTGGTCGTGGTAGTGGTCGTTGTTGTGATGGAAGACGACGTAGAACTCGTCTCTCGGGGGTGCAGTCGGTAATACCTGTAGAATAGAATACAACCAATGAAAGTGTAACTGGAAAATTGGATTAGGCGTAAGTGATATTCATTTGAAACAAAAATGCACCAATTATTTTATTATCCTGCTTAACATGTGAATTTTGGCGCCCTTTCTTTAGCCGTGCGTAAGTTGATACTGTGCCATAGATCTACTGTGTACATAAAGAAAGGCGACACACATGCAATTATATAAAATGTTTTGTAAGGTTTTACCTTGGAGCCCTTTCTTTAGCCGTGCGTAAGTAGATCTACTGTGTACATAAAGAAAGGCGACACACATGCAATTATACAGCTCCGTTTCATTAATAACATACCCCTGCAATGTCGCAAAATAAATTGACCCCGCACCCTACATTGCATGGCTCATTGCTGGATGGTTATTAGTCTGGCCTGGATGAAACTTCTACAATTTGTGTATACATTTATGTGTGTTAAACTGGTAGTTTGTTTATGTTGATCGTGAGCAGTCCGATTGGACAGGAAGCTGTTTTCGGCATGTACCAAAATTCCGACAGAATTAATGTCAAGTTTTCAACTTTCGGCGATTGGTATTATGTAAGTACTGTGAATACTGCCACTTTCTGACCTGAATGTTATTCATTGACATCTATTTGATATACATTAAAACTTGCAGCGCATTCGCAATACATATGAAGTTCAGAAATAATGATTAAATAGACGCTATTTTCTTCATTACAGACATATTTCAAGGAAGCAAAACTGCTCTTAATGTCTACTTCCATCTTAGTGTGCTCTCGCGCCTTTAATATTTGATTCGTTGAAGTTTCTCTTGGATGATTACTTATATAATTTGTCTTGTTAAAATCGCCAGTCACACTATTTCAATCAATTGTATTCAAAAACCATCAAATGTCCTTAATAAATATATGTTTAAGAATGTCATTACATAACTTAAAACATTGTCATAGGCAGGTACACATTGCATTAGATACAAGGCTATCGTAACTCTCTTTAAAAAATCATGTCAACTGTTAATGATATTCTCAGATGTCCAGTTTTTAAATTTGATAAACTTTCAGACAATTTATGTGCTGAAAACATGTATTTGCATGGTGGCATTATACAGGGTAGTAGGTATAGTTAGATATTCCATTTCTACTTCAGTACTTTAGCGAATGTGATGTAAGTTTTAAGGTATCTACAATAGATGCCAATGAACAACATTCATGTCAGAAACTGGCAATATTCACAGTACTTACATAATACCAATCGCCGAAAGTTGAAAACTTGACATTAAATCTACCAGAATTTTGGTACACGCCGAAAGCAGCTTCCTGTCCAATCGGGCTGCTCACGATCAATATAAACAAACCACCAGTTTAACACACATAAATGTATACACAAATTGTAGAAGTTTCATCCAGGCCAGACCAATAACCATCCAGCAATGAGCCATGCAATGTAGGGTGCGGGGTCAATTTATTTTGCGACATTGCAGGGGTATGTTATTAATGAAACGGACCTGTATAAGATGTTTTGTAAGGATTTACCTTGGATCTGGCCTCGAAGTGACATGTGTTCCATCTCTGAAGTACATAAAGTATCTCCACAACTCTTTATTATAGATCCACTTGTTGTACGCTTCTGGTGGTGTTGTACTTGATGTCGTCGGTCTCGGGGTAGTGATAACTTTCGGTGTTTCCCTCTTGGTAATTCTCGGTTTCTTTGTCGTTGTTGGCTTTTTCGTCGTTGTTGTTTTAGTTGTTGGCTTTCTTGTTGTGGCGGTAGTGGTTGTAGGAGGTTTTCTTGTCGTTGTTGGCTTTGGTGTCGTGGTCGTTGAGGTTGTTGTTGATGAAGTGGTTGTCGTTGGTTTTCGTGTTGTTGTGGTAGTTGGTCTCTGGGTAGTTGTAGTGGTGGTTGTATTCGGAAGGTGAAAGGAATCTCCCAGATATTCTCTGAGATCTGCATCAAACTGACCCCTGTCAGCTGTATGTTCTATGAGATTGTAATCGACGGCAGCGCGGGATTTAGTTGCTCTTGCAGTAGTCGTGGTTGTGGTTGACTTTGTAGTCGTGGTCGGCCGTGTTGTGGCTGCAATGAATGACATTGTATTGGCTTAGTAATCACTCCGTAATTATAAACAAAGCTGTAGCTATACAGTACAGATGGAACTGGCTGATCTTATTGCCCGGTATGCAGAGTGCTCGCACAGTACGCTAGAGGTCTGAGTTGGAGTCAATATGGGGCTACGCACATCCCTGTGACACTTTTTTTTCAATACTGGGCGAGAGAAAAGCGTTATATAAAATAACTTTAAGACGAGAAAATGAGGACTATAATACATCGTCAGCGTCTATATCTGTACCAGAGATACTTACTTGTTGTGGTTAAAGCCGTGGTAGTTGTAGTGGTGGTCCTCCGTCTTGTCGTGGTAGTTTTAGGGTTACATATCACACCAGCTGAGGTCCAGTAGTTCCTCCGACACCGGGACAGCACGTTACCCCACCCTCTAGAATAACACATGGTCACATGCCGCTCATGGCCACGACAGTGGAGACCAGATAACCAGACACGACCTGTGACAGAAAACAAGAAAATATGGCTACATCTCGTGTATAGATACATAAGTTTACAAAGGGAACCTAACTAAAGATTTATAATAGGGACAGTTGCAGAGATCTGGAAAACTGACAAAGGACAGTAGGAATTCCTCGAAAATGGCTTAAATGAAGTCACGGATGTAGCCCAAGATCAGAATAAAACAGGCCTACCTACCATGGTGTACAGTATACATCTAAGACAAGGTAAGTCTAATAATTGGGTCATCTTTTCAACCAAAGAATATGTGTCAAGTTTTAGCTTAACCTTTTTGCAAGTGTTAAATTTCACTTATTTGGATTGAAAGCGTAAGTCAATACTTCCATTCATTTCTGATGGCTTTGGAAATTATAAACATTATTGTAGATCAAGTGCCCAATATTGACAGGTCAGCCTATCTTACCTGACAATCAATTGATACAAAATTATCAAATTTACTTTGACATTAGATCAAATTTTCACGAAGTGCAGTTGAACCACGTTTTATATTACGTCGGCTAAAGTATGAAATTGATTTGAAAAAGGAAAATCTTTCCAACTACTTTCGTAATTGATAACAACATCGGTAACGCTACATAGGAAAAGATTTGCACATGCCAGTTTTCCTACAGGTAAATCATCTGTATTGTAATAAAACAGTGGTTAACTTGTATAAATAGTGTTATCGTGAAAAGAAGAACGAGCTGAATGCTAAAACAAAAGGACGAATATGACCTAAAGAGATAGCCAAATTAACTAGGCATAGCGTCGTTAAACATTCTTAGAGTGTTATCTATGTTATCATAGTAGCTAATGTGTGAAAATCACGAACTGAGACTGAAGACCATTCTGTTTCATTCTGCTTGATTAAGTTATGTAGTTCTGTCTATACTAGAAAGCATTTTGGATAGTTTCGTTGTAAAAATTTAGCGTCAATGTTGCCGCTGATGGAATAGTCGTGCAAAATAAAATCTTAAAGAGTCGGTCACTGACTTCTATAAAAATATACTCTATACAAAAATGAACTGTTTTTAAAAGCTCAGATAAAATATAATTTAAAAACGTTAATACAGCATATGCACTCAAATAACAGTGACATTGTGATAAGATGTTTTGACTGACAGTCCATTCTCATATATTTCAACACTGTCTTCTACTATAGCAATATTTAAACAGCGCCAGTTAACAGTAGATCTGTTCATTCTTTAAAAGACAGAAGAACTCTATCAGTACAATCTCTATGCCACGTGACTAGGCTAAATATGAATAGCAATATGTATTCATTCACAAGCCTGCTGGTAGTCACGTTCCAATGTTTTGTTCGCATACTTTAATGCTAATGTATTTATTTGTTGCAAGATTGCAAGATTGCAAGTTTTTTTGCAAAGATCCACAGTGTTATATACAGGTACACAGGAATGTATGTCTGTCTATTCAAAGATAGTTGTGAGTATTTGACGGTCACATTGTTCCTCGATACAGAGATATACATACAGAGGTGTTGCTTTCGTAATTTCCAGTTACAATGATAATTTTTGTGCTGTTGGCGCCCTATGTGTGTTTTCATAGTTTTAGTTAAGTTAAGGTAACTGAGTGGCCACCTATTGGGAAAATAGCTGCTCATTCGGCTTACGATATGTTTCATGGTATAAGTGCCTGATTGTTAGTTTGGTTTTTTCCCACCTCGGTTTTTGGAGTGGGAATTTTTTTCTGATTGCGCCTTTTCCTGATCTTTGCCTACTTGTACCTTTTTTGTCAGTTCCTGGACGTTGTCTATTTTCATATTCGAACTCATGCGGTATGTGAAAATGGCAATCAGTTAATATATCAGTGTATTTATGATAATTTAAATATAAAAATCAACATCTAACAAGCTTTAAGATTGCAATGCCACTTTCAGTCTTTCGTCAGATGACATCTAAGACAGGATTGCTTGTGGCAATTCAAGGCTCTATTTTCTTGCCAGACACAGACCAACTGCTGATTTTCAGGTTTTTTTCTGCACGTACTTTGTCTATAGCGCACGTTTCAATGAGTAATGACATCTACCTCAATCAGTTTGATTGATAAATGCCGCCAGCGCTTAATTAAAGCACTAAAAATATCCATTTAGTTTTCATGAAAACAGTAATCATGAAATGCTAAGAATTCGAAGGTTATTCCTGTCTGAGCGTGACAAAACGTAAAGGTACTCGTAATTAATGGCTTGGAACTGGGACAGAGGGAACCAATGTTGGGAAACAACCATTTTTTCTCAAAATGTTGCCAATCAGCAATTTGGAAGATGCATATTACACAGAAACTGTAAAACCTGTAATAGTGTATTGCATGAGCTTGCAACCTATTTATTCGCTGCAGTCATTTTATTTTATTATTTTTTTTTTATTATTATTATTTTTCAGGATAAGGTCCGGTAGCTAATCAAATCATTATCTAATTATTCTATTTAATATTTGATACCGTTCAAAAAGCTCGCATCTATACGATCAAATATATTAATATCAATCGTAGATCATGAGAATTTATAATTGTATGTGAACAGTTTAACCTTTTTTTACACAAAAACATACTCATACAAGCACCAGTTTGTGTTTGAATTTCGTGAGACTGAAACAGACTCAATGATCGTAATATTTTGTCCATGTTCACATGTATATTCAAACACGAAGACCCATGTCATATAGATTGACCTTTATACATGTTAATGTCACATATGTTTCTATTTGTCAAGTATACATTTATCTGCTCTCGTGATGTTCACTTGCTACTGCACGTACTTTGTCTATAGCGCACGTTTCAATGAATAATACAATCTTTCTCAATCAGCTTGATTGATAAATGCCGCCAACGCTTATTAAAGCACTTAGAGTATATAGGTATTTTCATGAAAAAGAGTAATCATGAAATGCTGAGAATGTGGAGGTGAATAATCTGAGTCTCATCATGACAAAGAGTAAAGGTGCGCTTCATGGGTAATCAGTGACTGGGACAGTGGTTACTAACGCCGGAAAACAACTTAAATTGCAAATAAATCGTGATAAAAAAGAAAAGAGAAGAAAAATAAGAGAAACCGAAATCACCTTTAAATGTCTGGCTTTCGCTGCCAGTTTTATAAAGGGTCACTGATGAAGGCTCATCACCCGAAATTGTACAATATGGCCCATCTTCTAGCTTTGTATTTTTACTGTTTCCAAAGGATCTAATAATTATTTTTATTTATTTAGACGATCGAATATTAAGCAAATCCAAGAACACTTACGCATTGCATAAGACTGTGTTGCATTTATTCGATGTATTTCTATGCATCATTTAGTCATATATGATAAAAGCTCTATTATCAAGGATACATCTTTCCATTCATAAACTACGGTTCAGTCACGTGGGGTACAACATCGAAAGCAAATATAGAAATAATTTAAAAATTACAGAAGCGAGCGGCACGTATCATTCTTAACGCAGATTTCGACACGGCTTCCTACACTTGGCTGGCAACCAGTTACTAAACGGCACAATTACAACAAGTACAAGTAGGCAAAGATCAGGAAAAGGCGCAATCCCACTCCAAAAACCGAGGTGGGAAAAAAACTAAATTAACAATCAGGTACTTATACCATGAAAACATATCGTTAGCCGAATGAGCAGCTATTTTTCCGAATAGGTGGCCACTCAGTTACCTAAACTTAACTAAAAATATGAAACCATACACTACAAGGCGCCAACAGCACAAAAATTTTAAACACCAAGACATAAAACAAAACGAACCACCACAGAAGTTTCGCCTTGGAACGATCAGTAACACAAAGTTACTGGCGGGCTTAAACCGGTTTTACATGGCCATAACCTCACCATTAGCCTCCGCAGTGGTTCATAACATTTAGTTAGTTCTTCGGTCCTCGTGGTGAATCTCTAACTAGCCAATGAATCATCAAGAACAAACAAATAAATCACGATAAGCATCCTGATGAATCAAAAACCAGGACTCACAGATTGAGTAAGCTGCCCGACGATGGAGATCCCTGGGCGCCGAATAACCTACTAACTCCGGCAGTTATTAATTAAATGATATGACACCATCATATATATCGGACCTGCTCACTCCTGTATCACAATCGCATAATCGAACCCTAAGATCATCTTGCAGTATAGTTCGGCAAATGGGTCTCTGTATGGGCGGCAACTTTAATATTCATATCTGGGCGTGGTCGGCTAGTCCATCTGTTCAAGTAGGGAGATAATAGAAAAGTCGAATTCAATCAGCCTAGAGCGCTGTCACATATTTTACCGTTAAAGATCAGCTACCTATTTTGCCCAATCCAGTACACTAGACAAACACGGATTTTCATTCTAACGGACAACATGTGAGTTGAGTCTTTCAACTGTATACCTTTGGCTTTTACCTAGGTCAAAAGTAGACCATACCCAATAACGTATTCATAAGGTAACGCCCATACAGTGACCTATTTGCCGAGCTATACCCAGATCGAAAAAAGAAACAATGCACGATTGCTCATTCTCGTCATCAGTCCCAAGGCTGTGAAATAGATTGCCTGAACATGTAAGAAAATCATCTTTCCTTTATGATTTTTAAAGGAATGTTAAAGAACACATATAAGATGTACTTATATTTTATAATTGTAAGAGTTGAAGCTCGTCAGGCAAATGTTTTAAATTTTTTCATTGCACTTGGAAATAAGTGTTTTAATTCTGCAAAATTGTTTTTATGCACCTTTTACCAATGTATATGTTTTTAAGCTTTGTATCTCAAGTACATTTCATTTACTCCTTTATGTCGTTTTTGTCAAATGCTTTGTACATAGTATGTATATATGTTTTAGAGGATCGTATGGTAGACTAGCCATTATAGCTAAATGTGCAGTCCTCTTTAAATAATGTTTAAATCAAAATAAACCAACAAAAATAAAATTCCAAGGGTAAGCTTTGGTAGCTGATTCGAATCGTTCAGAGTCTAATTCTTTAATTTTAAACGTTTGATACCATTTAAAATGTTGTCAATTCGCATTCAATTCAATTCAAAGACATTTCTTTCTATACTGAGTTCCACAGCCAACGCAACTTTATTTTATCTCCCATCCTTTATGGGGATGCCTACGCGCTTCTATCGACCAGTGCTCATCTTTTAAATCGGTCAATCATATGAAAACTTTTGTGCCTAATAAGCATCAAAATGACCCGAAAATGTTTTTGTCCAAGATTTTAGTGCGCATGTGCGGGAACTTGCCTCAGGATACAAAAGTGCATTTTCCGCGCCTCGCGCATGCGGGCTCACGATTTTATCAAAAAGATGCATTTATTTTTAACCATGGAAGATCGCCCGATGTGTATGCTAATTGCAATGTGAAAAGATACAGCTTAACGCCAGAAATCGCTATTGATTTTGGATAGCCATAAATTGCATGTTTTAAGCGTTAAACGTCACATGGTCACGTCATCGACGTCACTGCAGATGCCGACAATATGCTTTATTTTGTGTTACTGACCTAGCCTTATTGAACAAAGTGTGTCGCGACAATGAGAATGTTTCAGATGAATCACATGAAACCACAAAAAAATATTTAAGTTTAATTGACGAGACGCGTTGGGTCTGGAATTCAGTATATATTATCAAATATATTGGTATCAGTTGTAGCTCACCAATTTAAAGTAGTTTGTAAAAAGTTTAACCTTTTTCGCACAAAACAAGCGTATTCTAGAACAAACAGCATTTTGTATCCGATATTGTTTTAGACTGAAACAGACTCTGTTTTGTAAAAAGGTACAAGTAGGGGGAGATCACAGTCACATGTACATTCAAAACACTTTCAGTGTAGAACCTTGTCATATATTGACCGTTATGGTAACTGACATGTCTGTTCCTGCTTGTCAAGTTCATTTACTTTATACTTTACAGTGAAAACCAATGTATATCAAAACTTGATAAAACTGGTATTTTCATTGATATGAAATTTCACTGATATCAAATCTCACTGATATCAAAAGTCACTAGTGACTGATATCAGCCTATATCTTCACTGTAGATTTTGGATTACTTCTGACGTTTCCATTTACTTGACGTCATTAAATGTGTCTCACTTCAGAAATTCAAATGCCTATAACTCCGTTATTTATGAACGAAAACATAAATTGGGGGTATTCAGTTTCTTAGTTAGAACGTAAGGAACAATGTGGTACCAAAATTATTTGTGTTTTCAAAATTTTTTGGTTTTTGCATTTTCACCGCCTTCCTTGTGAATTGGAAAATGCCCGTGTATTGTATAAAATAAAAAGAAAATTTGCTTTTTTTCGGTGAATACCAAATATATTTCATCTCGTGAGTTGAAAACATAAAAATTTCACTCGTGCTGCGCACTCGTGAAAATTCTGATGTTTTCAACTCGCTCGATGAAATATATTTGGTATTCACCTCAAAAAAGCAAATATCCTCTATTTATTTCATTCATATTTTACTACTCTGAAACAGTTTTGATTACGACGTCTTTATTAGAGTTTGTTGTTCTCATTTGCCGTGAATGCCCAGGAAGCATCCATAGATTAATTAGACTTAACATCGTTGGTCTACTCAATGATGTTTCACTTATGCATCAATCATGAATTCGTCAAACTTAGAACATTTAATTGCGCAAGACCTGAGCATCCTCACGAAAAAAAAATAAAATAAAACAAAATAATGATAATAATTTTAATGGCATAGACATGAACCAGCTGTTGTGCTGTTGGCGCCTTATGTATGTTTTCATATTTTTAGTTAAGTTAAGGTAACTGAGTGGCCACCTATTGGGAAAATAGCTGCTCATTCGGCTTACGAAATGTTTTCATGGTATAGGTACCTGATTGTTAGTTTGGTTTTTTCCCACCTCGGGTTTTTGGAGTGGGAATCTTTTGCTGATTGCGCCTTTTCCTGATCTTTGCCTATTTGTACCTTTTCATTGATGATTCATTGACTAGTTAGAGATTTACCATGAGGACTGAACAACTAACTAAATGCTGTGAACCACTGCGGAAGATGAGGGTGAGGTTAGGTACTTGTAAAATCGATGTAAGCCCCCCATTAATTTTATATTTATACTGATCGTTTCAAGGCGATACTTCTGTTGTGGTTACAATTGTTTTGTCTTGGAGTCGATTTTTGGGCTGTTTGAACCTTATGTATGTTTTCATATTTTATTTAAGTTCGGGTAACTGAGTGGCCGCCTATTGGGAAATAGCTGCTCACTCGGCTTACGATATGTTTTCTAAGTATAGGTACCTAATTGTCAATTTAGCCTTACCGCCTTGGTTTTTGGAGTGGGAATTTCTTTCTGAATGCGCCTTTTCCTGATCATTGCCTACTTGTACCTTTTCACATTATACATATTGAAACTAAAGACATTATAACATGACGACGGATAATAGCCTCTATTCCTACACATTTCAAGTGATTATTTTAATACTTGGCATTATCTGTATCATTATCAAAAATATTAGTATTCTGATTCACTTCATTCAAATCCATGGTATTCAGCAGAATTCTGATATGATGTTGCTGACAAGATATTATACACAGCGTTCCTCGAGACATTGCGATTCCGTACGTAACTAACATAGAAGTTTCGATATTATCAACTTAGATAAACTCATAGATTTTATTGAACAGGTATTCAAACGAGAAGAAAATGTGAAAGTAAGCAATGACCAGGAACTCGTAAATCAGAATCAAAGACCCACACTCACAACAAATAAATTGAAATAAACACCATGGTGAATCAGAACGAGGACTCATAGATACAATAAGCTGCTCGGCGATTGGAGATCCCTGCAATGCCAAACAACAATAGTGAAAATCTGGATCAAAAAAAAAAAACAACAACAAACACTAGTTGTACCCCGATTGGCCAAGCAACAGACACGAAGCTCCCGTCCCAACCAACTGAAATGAAAGCGTTTTAAGTCGGGGCCATCAAATAGTCTGACGGCCGATCCACCGGCGTGCAATTAATTCTTAATAATAGTTATCAACCGTGGTTGTGTTAAAAACTAAGCCTTCAGACTGTCGCATTACATGTAAGTTGTATCCTACAAGTTGGTAACGTATAACGATTTTTCTTAACTAAAGAAATATCGTTCCTTTTTATATGTTTTTAAATTTGTAAACCAAATCACCATACAATTCTGGTTCGACAAGGCTTTAAGTAAAAGCATCTTTAACCCAACATTAAATTTGGAAATAAATTCAACTGTGTATGCTATAAATTTTGGAGAATGGAGAAGCATTGCTGTTAAACATTCATTTTGCGTGTTGAAGTCGGAAACATGACTCTAGCAAACATAATAAGTTGCAAAATGTATACACCATAAGAAGCACGACGGGGAACGCTACCAAACAAAACGAAAAATTGACAACCGCGCAAATACTTAAGTTTCAGACATCTCAAAATCAGTTGTCATTAAAATAGCCAAATGCCGTCAGACAATCACCTTGATCTGTTTCATCGATTTGTTTTTCAAACAACCAATGAAAAGGAGAAATCAAAGAAGTATCTTCACTATGGTGGATAAACGTATAAAGTTTTATTCACAAATTACTAATCTTTAACCACCTAAACCCAAATCATCATCTATACATTTGAAGCAGGGTATCCAAGAATTAAACACAATATAACTATATACAAACTGTACATGAAACATAAAATCGCCGATGAAATAAAAATTAAAACTGAGATCCTTTAAGAGCAGCGAACATATTATGAGATAGAGGATGGGCCATACCGCTGTTTTGGCTACTCAAGGTTGCATGATCGAATTTATCCACATGAAATACAGTTGAATAAAGCCAACACCACAGATGCCGAAGCACCCTTTTTGGATTTTTCTATTGCAAATGAATTTGTTTCTACTGAAATTTATTGTAAACGCGAAGATATAGTATGGTGACTTCCTCGCCGTGCTTCTTATGGTGTGTACATTTCGCAACTTATTAGGTTTGCTAGTCTGCAATCATGTAGCTTAAACAGCCAAACTTCTCCAGCAGGGCTTAGGGTTATCATAAACTTCGAAAAACATTTTCTAAATTTAATCGCAGACACTATGAGTTGATTTCCAAATTTAATGTTGGGCTAAAGACGCTTTTACATGAGGGCCTTTCGGAACCAGAATATTATGAAGCCTTGGTGTACAAATTTAAGAAACTTATAGGAAGGATTGATTTTTATCGCACCTGCTTATAGCAGGGTGCGATATAGGAGTCCAAATTTCTGTCCGTCCGTCCGTCCGTCCGTCCGTTCGTCAACATTAACTTCGAAGTTTGTTTTTTTCGACATCAGAGATAGCTGCGAGTCTGAAACCTTGCATAGTAATTGTCCTTGACATACCCTTAAAGCACGCACCTTAACCCGGTGCTCTTGACCTATATTTCACGGTCTATTGACTTTGATATTTTTTACGTCGAAGTTTGATTTTCTCGACATCAGAGATAGCTGCGAGTCTGAAACCTTGCATAGTAATTGTCCTTGACACACCCTTCAAGCAAGCACCTTAACCCGGTGCCTTTGACCTATATTTCACGGTCCACTGACTTTGATAATTTTACGTCAAAGTTTGATTTTCTCGACATCAGAGATAGCTGCGAGTCTGAAATCTTGCATAGTAATTGTCCTTGACACACCCTTCAATCACGCACCTTAACCCGGTGCCCTTGACCAATATTTCACGGTCCACTGACTTTGATAATTTTTACGTCGAAGTTTGGTTTTCTCGACATCAGAGATAGCTGCGAGTCTGAAACCTTGCATAGTAATTGTCCTTGACATACCCTACCCTTCAAGCACACACCTTAACCCGGTGCCCTTGACTTATATTTCACGGTCCACTGACTTTGAAAATTTTTACGTCGAAGTTTGGTTTTCTCGACATCAGAGATAGCTGCGAGTCTGAAACCTTGTATAGTAATTGTCCTTGACATACCCTTCAAGCATGCATCTTGACCCGGTGCCCTTGAACTATATTTCACGGTCTATTGACTTTGCCCGATGCAGGTGCGATATCGACCTCCGCGGAGTTCTTGTTTCTTTTCAGTTCAGAAAAATCATTACACTTTGCAGACGTATAGGTGATAACTTGAATGTTTAACGACAGTTTTGCATGTTTAATTTTTAACCCAATTATGGTTGATAACTATGCTACCTGCTTTAATTGTACGCCTGTGGGTCGGGCGTCAGACACTATGTTGACTCCGACATAAAGCTATTCATTTTAGTCTGTTGGGGCCGGAGCTTCTTGTCTGAGATGCTTAGCCCACCGAGGTTCAACCGGTGTTTTTCTTTTGCTCCGGGTTTCAGTAAGTTATTCGGTGCCCATGGTGGTTATCATGATTTATTTGTTTGTCCTTTATGACTTATTGACTAGTTAGAGATTCACCACCAGGACCGAACAACTAACTAAATGTTGTGAACCACTGCAGAAGATGAGGGTGGGGTTTGGCGCCTGTAAAATCGATTTAAGCAACCCCCATCCCTGTGATTTTATATTACTGATCGTTCCAAGGCGATACTTCTGTTGTAGTTCCATTGGTTTTATGTTTAGGAGTCAATTTTGTGCTGTTTGAATCTTATATACGTTTTCATAATTTATTTAGTTCGGGTAACTGAGTGGCCGCCTACTGGGAAATAACTGCTAACTCGGCTTACGATATGTTGCCAATTCAGTTTTTCCCACCTCGTTTTTTTTTTTTTTTTTTTTGGGGGGGGGGGGGGTGGGATTTTCTTTCTGATTGCGCTTTTTCCTGATCATTGCCTACTTGTATTTTTTTCTTAGTACGGCTGTATATATACCTGAGTGTTAATTTAGTTTTTTTCCACCTCGATTTTTTTAGTGGAAATTTCTTTCTGACTGCGCCATTTCCTGATCATTGCCTACTTTTACCTTCATGGATTCCCTTTTGCACGAATATCAAGCTGATGTTATCGGGGCTTTTAACTCGGCTTCCAGCTACCTCAAATACATTTTAAACATTGACAACCTTTTTAGGGTTGGTCGAACAAATTTATCCATCTGAACTACAAATGAAAAAGCCAACACTACAGATACCGAAGCCCTATTTTTGATTTTCCATATTTGTTTTGCTAATGGTTTTAATTCATCTATAATTTGACTGATTTTGATAAAGAAAATGCATCGTTTTTGTACCCTCCTTGCTGCTTACGGTGTATACAGGGTTTGTACCTTTTTACTATCTAGAGTGCAGACACGTTGCGGAAATAAATATGATACGACAAACTTTCTCCAGCAGATCTATTGGTATCATAAACTTCGAAAAACTTTTTTTTTATTGTAGACGTTACGAAATGAGGATATAACTAAATGTGATGCAAAAGTCCGCATGCTTATTTTTAAACCAGATCACGGTAGCGCTATGCTTCCGAATATGGGTCGGGCGGCAGACACCTTGATTGTCCCAACTTATAGGAATTCATTTTAGTTGGTTGGGGCCTGAGATTTCTTGTATGTTGTTTGCGGTCTTCATTGGCTCCAGATTCTCAGTGATGTTCGGATGTCTAGTAATCTCCAGTTACCTACTGCAGAAGCTGAGGATAAGGTTAGGCGCCTGTAAAATTGGTTAAAGCTTTAATCGGTATTGTTTAACGCTCAAAACATCTCATTTTCGAAATCGCAGCTTATTTAAGATTAGCAAAATAAAGCATACTCAGTGGTGTTTGAGAGGTCTTAAGTACAGAACATTAACATGATGAAGCAGCTTGATACATATACGCTTAGTTTTAACGCTACATATTACTTTTTAATCTCATCGTTTACGTGCATGCCTTCGAATCGCGAAACAAGAGTTCGTTTAATGTAGGTTTCATGAATAAAGTGCAACAAAGTGCGCGTAAACAAACACCTGTGAGAAATGCATTTGTAATAGACAACAGTAGCCGTTTATTTAGAGTGCAATCAATGGGTTCTAAACTCTCTAGATCATGCTGCGGTGATTAGGGACGCAACATGCAGGAGTGTTCTTTGGACATTTTACATCACATCAGCCTCTTTAATGTCTCAAATAGCGAATTGTTTCATGTGTATGGTATTTCAATGCAGTTTCCATCATTATTTCGGAAGTTATCATTTACTGGCTGCCAACACTCGTTGAAATGTTTCTTAATGAATGAGTAAAGAGATAGTTTATGTTGTTGAAATGTATCAGCTGGAATGCAATTAGTAAGATCAGCAAAACATGAGTAGCTAGAGAAAAATGTGAAAATCGAACCATGAGCGAAAAATGATGTTAAAATTAAACAGAAACAAACTATTTTCACTTTATATTTGAAAGACAGAAACAAAAAGTTTCCAAATGCATAATGCAAAGTTAAACGTCACCACGGAGGTTGGAAAACGCTAAATTAACAATCAGGGACTTATACCATGAAAACACATCGTAAGCCGAATGAGCAGCTATTTTTCCAATAGGGGGCCACTCAGTTACCTAAACTTAACTTAAAATATGATAACATACATAAGGCGCAAACAGCACAAAAACATTTTAAACACCAAGGCATAAAACAATAAGAGCCACCACAGAAATATCGCCTTAGAACGATCAGTAATATAAAATTACTGGCGGCATTAAACCGGTTTTACAGGTACCTAACCTCACCCTCAGCTTCTGCAGTGGTTCACAACATTTAGTTAGTTATTCGGTCCTCGTGGTGAATTTCTAACTAGTCAATGAATCATCATGGACAAAGTATACTTGTCCAAACTTTATAGCAAGATCTGCAAAGTTATAAAACTGACTATCGCACGATAAGAAACGGGAACATTACATTGACAATAGCCGCGACGCCATACCCATTGTAACCGAGTAACATTATGTGAAAACCTATCAAAATATTATTTGAATGCCGACCCACTTCAAAATGCCTGGCATCGCCAGTGTATGGCTTGAGTAGAAATACTTACGCCTGCCTTTTCCGAACTTCGACGACGTCGGTGCTGCACTGGCACCAGGAAATCCGAGTTGATTACACACAACCTCAGCATCCTTCTTATCCCAATAATCATCACATATGGCTCCCCAGCGTGACCAGTGATATATCAACACTGTTCCCTCATTATCCGACCGACCCCCTACCAGTCTGATATCACCGTCCTCCCACCGTCCCCTCGAGCGACGGCGCTGTGCTACAACACTCAGACTATCACTAAATATCACTACTAGTCCTAGAACCAGACCCAGTATATTAATCTTTACATTAATGTCTGTACTCATCACTCCAGCCATAATGCTGCACTTTATCTACACTTCTGCACTGAAATATGCAGATTCCTCCAGGTTAGTCTGTTCCCTACAAGTATTTTTTTTTTTTTCTATTTTTCTTTAATCTCCGATTTCTTTTTCTGCCTTTGATCTAAGTTCTGGAAGGTTTAAATCGCTTCCGTCCTATTATGTTTGTCACCTTATAGTGATATAACTAAATTGGCGAACAAGCATTCACACAATTATCACTAGTTAACTCTGGTATTTAAGAATATTTCTGCAATTTAATATTGCTATTAACTGTTAAAAGAAACTCCTTGAAATGATAGGTTTTGCCAAAAGCACACTGAGAAAAGATAATTTAATTATTTAAATAAACAGAAGGTATAAAACACTAACTTATACGCCCCGGTGCTTTAAGCAATGTCTACCTTGAGTTAAAACGATGCACTAGTTATACCATACCAGAGAATTTATTGCATTATTTCACCTGTCTGAAGACTTGCTTCCAAATTGTCAATCAGTTTGAAACAAGAAAACCAATTAAGAAACCACGTGACAAAAAGGCGTGTCCGTAGACCAGATGCATGAAACAAAACCCTGTAATGGTGGGGCTAGAATGTATCACTAGTGAACCGAAAGAGCGATTTAACCACCAAATACAGATAATAAGAAGTCACAATTCTATTCAGCCCAAATATTTGTTAAAACAAAAGAATATTGAAAGGTTAATAGTATTTTAGATCAATATTGTTTAACTAACATTTCAAAGTGACAAGATCCTATGTTTTGTGATCACATGATCACGGCCTAATGCACCATGTTAATGTTGAATAGTTCTAACAGATCAAACAGTCAGTCGGTTATTCTACGTAAAGAATATGGCTTATTAATTGGCACAAATGAGTTTGAATCTATTCATAAGAACCCAATTAAATCAATTGATGACTACAATGTTAAGGCTATCCGACGATCACACCAAGATAAGTTACTAAATACTAAAGATCGCAAGATAAAGCTTAACGTACCTAGTCTTGTTTTACAAAAATGTTGGATACCTCTTGAAAGGCACGTCACATTTAAAACAGATTAGAAAAAGCAGACGAAAAGTACTTCATGATATTTCCGTTCGTTCACCAGTTGATTTCTCAAAATTCGTTTTAGAATAAAAAAAACGAGAACGGTTTGAATGAGTAGTGCATTATATGCTTTGCTAAGAAACAAACAAAAGCGCTCACTTTTGCTTGTGAAACATAAATTCTTGATAGTGGTAAGTGGCATGCCATTCACCTGCTTGAATATTTATATACCACGGACAGTGACAGAGGTGCATTGGTTGACAGTATCGCTGAATTCTAAGCCAATCTTTTGCATGGGTCCCCTCCCACTGACAAAATTGACTGTTGATAACAAAATATGCAATGCAGGACATTCTCACAAATTAACATGGCATGAGATGATATTGTGATATAAAATCATGCAAAAACATTATCTTGCTTTGGAGTGTTCTACTGAAACGGATAATCGTGGCATGAGTGTTAACAGAAGCTGAAATGAAAAGGTAAAAACAAGAAAGAATCAGGATATGGCGGAATCAGAAAGAAATTCCCACCTATTGGGAAAATATCTGCTCATTCGGCTTACGATATGTTCATGCTATAAGCACATGATAGTTAATTTAGTTTTACCACCTCGGTTTTTGGAGTGAGAATCTTTTTCTGATTGTGCCTTTTCCTGATCTTTGCCTACTTGTACCTTTTCCCAAATGCCGAGGATAGAAAAATAAATTGACAATCAGGTTTAAAAATGATTTTATTAATGATCATAATAATATTTCTGTATTTTGTATTTCTGCTATCTTTGGTTGAACACTATGTTTATTTTTATTTAATTTTCTTATTATAAAATCGAGGGATGTCCCCAGGAAAGATCGTTTTCGGCGTTGTGAAAATAGTTTTCGGCGTTGTCCCCAGTAAAAACGGTAATCAGTGTCTCAGGAAACGTGGTTTATCTTCATTTTACTACTGTTTATTGTGCCTGCCTGTATGTCGTGCTCGTTGTCTTTCGTTTCGGTGTAAATTTAGCCGGACGGCTACCTTGTTTGGAAAGGGCTAGTCATTTTGCTCTTCGTTTATTTTGTCGAAAAAATGTTTTGTTGTGTTTTATGTGTTGTCTTTCCCACCAGGTGTCTCTGTTGGGACATGAGATTTTATTGCATCGATTCCCAGGTTCTATTCTTATCTTACACTAAGTGAAGTTATCGAAAGCCAAATGAGAAGCTATTTCTTAATAAGTGGCCACTCAGTTTCCCGAACTTAACTAAAACTTACATAGAGTGAAAACAGAACAAACTTTTAACATCAAAACATAAAACATAGAACCACAACAGAAGTATCGCCTTGGACCGATCAGTATTATAAAATTACTGGGTTTTGTGTTTTGGTGTCGAATTTTTGTGCTGTTTGAGCTTTATATTCGTTTTCATATTTTTAGTTCAGTTCGGGGAACTGAGTGGCCGCCTATTAGGGAATAGCTGCTCACTAGGCTTACGACATGTTTTCATGGTATAAGTACTTAAGTGTCATTTTAGTTTTTTCCCACCCCTCGGTTTATGGAGTGGGAATTTCTTTCTGATTGCGTCATTTCCTGATCATTGCCTATTTGTACTTTTTATCAATGCCTTGGTTTTTGGAGTGGGAATTTCTTTCTGACTGAGCCTTTTCCTGAGTATTGCCTACTTGTACCTTTTCACATGGCCATAACCTCACATTCTGCTTTAGCAGTGCTTCACAACATTTAATAAGTTCCTCGATCCTCTTGATGAATCTCTAACTAGTCAATGAACCATCAAGGACAAACAAAGAAATCATAATAAACACCATGATAAATCAAAAACGAGGACTCACAGATACAATAACCTGTCCAGCACCTGAAGATCCCTGAGTGGCAGTTAACATCACTGAAAATCTGGATTAACACAAAAAACGTCAGTTGAACCACGGTTGGCTTACTTGATAATCACTCATATTTACAAACGTATTATCAAATGAGGTAAATGAAAAGATCTATAATATCATATGTTAATTACCAACACAATCTTTCTTCTTCTAATCGTAACAAAACTTCCGGTATACATCCCCGATCCAAACACTGGTGTCTCATTGACAGTGCTATAGTGCGGAGAATAAATAGACATGATGTCTTGTTGACAAAGACTATGTAAAGAGGTACAAGTAGGCAAAGATCAGGAAAAGGCGCAATCAGAAAAAGATTCCCACTCCAAAAACTGAGGTGGGAAAAAACCAAACTAACAATCAGGTACTTATACCATGAAAAGATTTCGTAAGCCGAATGAGCAGCTATTTTCCCAATAGGTGGCCACCTTTGACAAAGACTTTGTATATTGCAGACTGCTGGCCAGATAATAGACTGGTTGTCAGCAACTGCAAAAATACACCCTGCATTGCGACCTCATGTCAAAAAGTTCCTAAGAAACTGAATCAAGAAAACATGAGGCAAAAGTAAAGGCAGGCAATTATCAGGAAATGGCGCATTCGGAAAAAACTTCCCACTCCAAACACTGAGGTGGGAATAGAACTAAATTAACATTAAGGTATTGTTCTGAGAAAGCATATTGTAATCCGAGTAAGCAGCTATTTCCCAATAGAAGGCCACTCAGTTACCCAAACTTAACTAAAACTATGAAAACACACATAAGGTGCAAGCAGAACAAAAATTCGTCACCAAATTTAGAACTAACTAATATCACTAGTTTTACAGACACATATCCTCAACCCCAATTTTTGCAGTAGTTCAAAACATTTAGTTTGTTGTTCAGTCCTTATGGCGAATCTCTAACCAGTCAATGAATCATCATGGTATGATAAACACCAAGATGAATCAAAAACGAGGACTCACAAATACAATAAGTTGTCTGACGATGGAGATCCCTGGGCGCAAAACAACTTATTGAAATCCGGAGCGAAAGACAATCACATTTTGAACCCAGTTGGACCAAGCAACAGACAAGACGCTCTGGTCCCAACCAAGTTAATAGCTTTGTCGGGACCATCATAGAGTCTAACACCCGACCCACCGGCCTGCAATTAAAGAAGGCAGCATAGTTATCAACCATGATTTGGTTAACAACTAAGCATGCCGACTGTCGCACCACAGTTAAGTTATATCCTATACGTTTATATCGTATAATGTTTTTTCTTAAAAAGGTACAAGTAGGCAAAGATCAGAAAAAGGCGCAATCAGAAAAAGATTCCCACTCCAAAAACCGAGGTGGGAAAAAACCAAACTAACAATCAGGTACTTATACCATGAAAACATATCGTAAGCCGAATGAGCAGCTATTTTCCCAATAGGTGGCCACTCAGTTACCTTAACTTAACTAAAACTATGAAAACACACATAAGGCGCCAGCAGCACAAAAAATTTTAAACACCGAGACATAAAACAAAAAGAACCACCACAGAAGTATCGCCTTGGAACGATCAGTAATACAAAGTTACTGGCGGGCTTAAACCGGTTTTACAGGTTTTAAGTTAAAAGAAAAATCATTCCTTTCTATAAGTTTCCTCAATTTGTAAACCAAGTCACCATAAAATTCTGGTTCCGAAAGGCCCCCACGTAAGAGCGTCTTTAACACGACATTACAGTTGGAAATTAATTCATAGTGTCTGCGATAAAATTTAGAAAATGCTTTTCGAAGTTTAGGATATCGATAGCCCTGCTGGAGAAGTTTGGCTGTTGTTCATTCGTGCGTTGAAGTCCGTCACATGATTGCAGACTTTAGCAAACCCTATTAGTTGCGAGTGACGTCATCATCCAAAAATGAAAAAATGACTATTTCAAAATCAAAGTCATCGCGCTTATTATATTTTAGAAGAAACAAATCCATAATTGTATTGGCGATGTTCAAAAGGTCATCGAGGTATGTGGAAGTGGAATCAAAAGCCTCGATAATATCTGCTTGATTTTCATGGTTTAAAGAGGTACAAGCAGGCAAAGATCAGGAAAAGGCGCAATCAGAAAAAGATTCCCACTCCAAAAACCGAGGTGGGAAAAAACCAAGCTAACAATCAGGCACTCACACCACGAAACACACCGCAAGCCGAATGAGCAGCCATTTTCCCAATAGGTGGCCACTCAGTTACCTTAACTAAAAATATGAAAACACACATAAGGCGCCAACAGCACAAAAAAAAATTTATACACCAAGACATTTTTTTTTTTTTTTTTTTTTTTTTCTTTTCTTTTTTTTTTAAATAAACTATATATAAGACGCAATATCTGAAATGACACTACGTACAGTCCTAAAATAGTCGGCGGAGGTGTACACCAAGACATAAAACAAAAAGAACCACCACAGAAGTATCGACTTGGAACGATCAGTAACACAAAGTTACTGGCGGGCTTAAACCGGTTTTACATGGCCATAACCTCACCCTCAGCTTCTGCAGTGGTTCATAACATTTAGTTAGTTATTCGGTCCTCGTGGTGAATCTCTAACTAGTCAATGAATCATCAAGAACAAACAAATAAATCATGATAAACATCCTGATGAATCAAAAACCAGGACTCACAGACTGAGTAAGCTGCCCGACGATGGAGATCCCTGGGCGCCGAATAACCTACTAACTCCGGAGCAAAAGAAAAACACCAGTTGGACCCCGGTGGGCCAAGCAACAGACAATAAGCTCCGGCCCCAACCAACTAAAATGAATAGCTTTATGTCGGGGCCATCATAGAGTCTGACGCCCGACCCACCGGCGTGCAGTTAAAGAAGGCAGCATAGTTATCAACCATGATTGGGTTAAAAACTAAGCATGCAGACTGTCGCATAACATTCAAGTTATAACCTATACGTCTGTAACGTGTTATGATTTTTCTGAACTGAAAAGAAAAATCATTAATTCCTTTAAGTTTCTTAAATTTGTAAACCAAGTCACCATAAAATTCAGGTTCCGAAAGGCCCTCACTTAAAAGCGTCTTTAACCCAACATTATATTTGGAAATCAATTCATAGTGTCTACGATAAAATTTAGAAAATATTTTTCGAAGTTTATGATACCGATAGCCCTGTTGGAGAAGTTTTGCCGTTAAACATTTATTTCGAGCGTTGAAGTCTGTAACATGATTGCAGACTCTAGCAAACCTAATAAGTTGCGAAATGTATTCACCATAAGAAGCACGACGAGGAACGTCACCATCCAAAAAAGGAAAATTTACTATATCAAAATCAAAGTCATCGCGCTTATCATAAATTTTAGAAGAAAATCTGTCTGTATAACTTGGTTCCAAATCTAATATCAATATTATCCAGGAGATAAGATAAGGCGTCGCATACATTCTGACATGACTAAAGTGTATATCGAATTAGGTCAGAGAAAGTGAAAAAAATCTGTCATTACAGGCTTTTTTTTTTTTTTTTTTTTTTTTTTTTTTTTTTTTTTTTTTTTTTTTTTTTTAAGTTTTGAAGGGCCACTCTATCAAATGCAGAATTTTCTTTAATTAGATTATGTGGCAATGGGGTGTACAGAGTAAAATAGGGCTTATAAGGAGACATATATTGATAAATTGTCTGCAGTTAATGCTCACTTAAACGAATTACCTGTTAAGTTTTCTGTTTGTGTCAATGAAGACCAAAACAAACTTGGTGTCTTGGTTGTCTTGGTGTTGAATTTTTGTGTTGTTAGCACCTTATGTGCATTTTCAAATTTCCATTTAAGCTGAGTAGCCACCTATCGGGAAAATGGCTGCCCATTCGGCTTACAATATGTTTTCTTAGTATAACTACCTGATTGTTAATTTAGTTTTTCCCTACCTCGGTTTTTGGAGTGGGAATTTCTTTCTGATTGCGCCATTTCCTGATCGTCGCCTACTTTTACATTCCTATGATGTATTGGTTACCTAAGCTTCATAAAATACTGTATAAGGCTTGATTTATTGCAAATTCTAGTTCTTGTACTACTGCTTAACTTTCTAAGTTATTATTTTCTTGTCTTACTGCTATCAAATCTCATGTCATAAGATACTGTGAGACGGTGTATGAAACTTCAAATAAAAACTGGTTTTGTTCAATAAAAAAATCTGGCGAGGTGCTCAATAAACTGAAGCGTAGAGGCTTCCGTGCGACGAGCTTGTCCACATACAAAGTTTTTACTTTATATACCACATTGCCAGATAAGCTGATTAAAGAAAAACTTCTCAATTTGATAGAGTGGACCTTCAAGAGAGCATTAAAATCTGTGGTTCACTTTATTTGGCCTGTAATGACAGAAACGCTTTTTTTACTTCCTCTGACCAAAGTCGATATACATTTTGGTCATGTCAAAATATATGCGATGCCTTATCGTATCTCCTGGATAATATTTGCATTAGATTCGGAACCAAGTTATACAGACAAATTGTTGGAATTCCGATGAGTACAAATCGCGCGCGTCTCGTAGCTGATTTATTTTTATACTGCTACGAAAGAGATTTTAATTTCATGGATTCTCTTAATCATGACAATCAAGCTGATGTTATCGAAGCCTTTTATTGGACTTCTAGGTGCCTCGATGATTTTTTGAACATTGACAATCCTTATTTTGAAGGCATTGTCAATCAAATTTATCCACTTGAACTACAGTTGAATAAAGCAAACGCCACAGATACCGAAGCCCCCTTTTTGGATTTACATCTTTCTATTGCAAATGGATTTGTTTCTTCTAAAATTTATGATAAACGCGATGACTTTGATTTTGATATAGTAAATTTTCCGTTTTTGGATGGTGACGTTCCTCGCCGTGCTTCGTATGGTGTATACATTTCGCAACTTATTAGGTTTGCTAGAGTCTGCAATCATGTCGCGCGAAATAAATGTTTAACAGCCAAACTTCTCCAGCAGGGCTATCGGTATCATAAACTTCGAAAAACATTTTCTAAATTTTATCGCAGACGCTATGAGTTGATTTCCAAATTTAATATTGGGCTAAAGACGCATTTTGGAGGGCATTTCGCAACCAGAATTTAGTTTAACTTGGTTTACAAATTTAAGAAACTTATGGGAAGGAATGATTTTTCTTTTTAGTTCACGAAATTCATAACACGTTACAGACGTATAGGTTATAACTTGAAGGTTATGCGACAGTCTGCAAGCTTAGTTTTTAACCCAATCATGGTTGATGGCTATGCTGCCTTCTTAATGGTCCTGACATAAAGCTATACATTTTAGTTGATTGGGGCCGGAGTTTATTGTCTGTTGCTTGGCCCACCGGGGGTCAACTGCTGTTTTTCTTTTGCTCCGGGTTTCAGTAAGTTATTCAGCGCCCAGGGATCTCCATCGTCGGGCAGCTTACAGAATCTGTTGAGTCCATGTTTTTGATTCATCATTGTGGTCATCGTGATTTATTCGTTTGTCCTTGAAGGCCATGCTGCCTTCTTTGATTGCACGCCGGTGGGTCGGGCGTCAGACCCTATGATGGCCCCGACAGAAAGCTATTCATTTTAGTAAGTTGGGATCGGAACTTCAATCTCCATCGTCGGGCAGCTTACTGAATCTGTGAGTCCTCGGCTATAATTCATCATAGTGGTAAACATGGTCACTGACGAGACTGAAATAGTTGAAACCACGGTATGGCCCATCACCTTTCTCATTAATGTGTTCACTGCTCTTAAAGGATCTTAGTTTTAATTTTTATTATTGATGATTCATTGACTTATTAGAGATTCACCACGAGGACCAAACAACTAACTGCAGAAGATGAGGATGAAGTAAGTTGCCTGTAAAACCGGTTTAAGCCCCCCACCCCCACCCCAGTTATTTATAACTGACCGTCCCAAGGCGGTACTGCTATTGTGTTTCACATTTATCAAAGTTGTTTTATTTATGAATTTTATGCTGCATGACTTTGTGGCCACCCGAATATCGTTTGACTGTTCACTTAGCCTTCTGCATTTTACTTATTCTGTCCAAGCTAGCTCTTACCTTCAATAGCTGCTCACCCTGTTTTCCGTTATATGTGTTTCATGATGGTACCTATGTATAAAAATTTCCTTACATAATTTCCTTATTTCTTGTTAATATTTGTGTATCACTGAACTATTGCAGAAGCTGAGGACGAGGTAACGCGCCTGTAAAATCGGTTTGTCTGTTGCTTGGCCCACCGGGGTCCAACTGGTGTTTTTCTTTTGCTCCGGGATAAGTAGGTTATTCGGCGCCCAGGGATCTCCATCGTCGGGCAGCTTACTCAATCTGTGAGTCCTGGTTTTTGATTCATCAGGATGTTTATCGTGATTCATTTGTTTGTTCTTGATGATTCATTGACTAGTTAGAGATTCACCACGAGGATTGAAGAACTAACTAAATGTTATGAACCACTGCAGAAGCTGAGGGTGAGGTTATGGCCATGTAAAACCGGTTTAAGCCCGCCAGTAACATTGTGTTACTGATCGTTCCAAGGCGATACTTCTGTGGAGGTTCTTTTTGTTTTATGTCTTGGTGTTTAAATTTTTTGTGCTGTTGGCGCCTTATGTATGTTTTCATATTTTTAGTTAAGTTTAGGTAACTGAATGGCCACCTATTGGGAAAATAGCTGCTCATTCGGCTTACGATATGTTTAAATGGTATAAGTACCTGATTGTTAATTTAGTTTTTTCCCACCTCGGTTTTTGGAGTGGGAATCTTTTTTCTGATTGCGCCTTTTCCTGATCTTTGCCTACTTGTACTTTTTAAGCCCCAAAGTAAGTAAGTAAGTAAGTAAGTAAGTAAGTAAGTAAGTAAGTAAGTAAGTAAGTAAGTAAGTAAGTAAGTAAATACTTTATTTTAAGAGGGTGACCCAATTGGTTTAGTACCAATCTTCCTTGGGGCCCTCATTGTACAAGTTACAAACAATACAATCAATACAAGCAAACAAAATAGCATGGCAAATATAAATATTAAACAATTACATTATCAAAATGATAGAAGCAACATGACAGACAGACAGACAGACAGACAGACAGACAGAGAGAGAGAGAGAGAGAGAGAGAGAGAGAGAGAGAGAGAGAGAGAGAGAGATAGATTTTGTTGTAAATTCATTTAAATTGACGTTCAAATTATTTTCACGTGCAAATGGCGGCGGAGGTGTCATGGGTATAAAAGAATGTATATAACTATTCTTTTATCCAGTCTATACATCTTTTCACAAAAATGCCCAAAGACGACGACGTTTTAATACTAACGGGAATACTATTCCAAACAATAACACCTGAGAAAGAAAGTAATTTTATATCATTCCAAGGCGATACTTCTGTTGTGTTTCTTATTGTTTTGTGTTTTGGAGTCCAATTTTTGTGCTGTTTGAGCCTTTCATATTTTTAGTTAAGTTCTGGTATTTGAGTGTCCGCCTATTGGGGAATAGCTGCTAACTCGGCTTACGATATGTTTTCTTGGCATAAGTACCTTAATGTCATTTTGGCTTTTCCACATCCCTCGGTTTGTGTAGTGGGAATTTCTTTCTGATTGCGCCATTTCCTGACCATTGCCTACTTTAGACCTTTTCATAGTTAAGTTTTTGTAACTGAGTGGCCTGACCATTGCCTACTTTAGACCTTTTCATATTTTAGTTAAGCTTTTGTAACTGAGTGGCCACTTATTTGGAAAATAGCTGCTCACTCGGCATACGTTTCTTAGTATAAGTACTTATTTTTAATTTAGTTTTGTCGTTCATCGGTTTTTGGAGTGGAGATTTCTTTCTGAATTCTCCGTTTCCTGATCATTGCCAACTTTTACCTTTCCATAAAATGGTTCATTCTTCAGCTGCAACTACTTTAGGACATGCATCTCGCAGGCATCAAGACTGATTTGACGAGAATGATAACGTAATTCAGAATATTTCTGAAGAAAAGAAACAGTTATAGACAGCACATCGAAAGCAGAAAGTTTGTGAAGAAATTTAATTTTATGATAATACTAAAAGCCATCAATGACCCTAATGTTGAATCGCTTGAATGCTCATCTTGATCACATGGAACTAATCCCAGAAGGTCAATGTGGATTAAGGTAAGACAGAGTAGTGACAAGAGCTCACAGTTAGACAGAATATAGATCTATACATGGCGTTTGTCGTCCTCCCTCTGGAAAATCATAGCCACGTTTTGCAGTCCATCCAAAGACACTGCAATTTCATTATGGCATGCAGGCACATGTTCAAAATGATGAATAAAATATAAAAGCTTGATCCTTTGGAAGCAGTGAAAACGTCTAAAGGGGTGTAGTATTGTGCAATTTCGGGTACTGAACCCTCATCAGTGGGCGACGATAGCCTGATAAATATACTGCAATTTAAAACATTTACACAGGGTAAGTCGAAATCAAAGACACATACCTAAACGGGGTCAAACAATAAAGATTACTCTTTATCTTTTTAAGGAGACGAATACGTCAAACAGGATTGTGTTATGGTACCAACACTTTTAAGCATGATGTTTTCTGCCACGCTCATGGATGTTTTCCATGACAGTAATGCTGATTTTCCAGTGAGGTACCATTTGATAAAATACCAGAAAGCAAAAGAACAAGGGCAAAGAATCAAGTTTCACAATCATGTGAGTACTACAATTTTACAATCAGCACAAAATCAGAGGTTGTTCACCAACTAGTGCCAGGACAGCCGTACCATAAACTATAATCATCTCTGAACAAGTTGTTGATAAATTATCCGACTTAGGAAGCATTCTCTGCAGAGCAGTGCACATTGAATTGCAAAAGCCAGTGTGTCATTTGGAAGACTCCGTGCAAATGTCTGGGAGCGATAAGGAATAAACCTTGACAAAAAAAGCTGAAAGTCGACAGGGCTGTGGTACTGACTATCCTCTTATATGACATTTTATGAGAATGCCTGATGAGCGACTTCCGAAGAGTTTTCTATAGAGAATTACAGGAGGGAAAACACTCTCAATACGGCCAGAAGAAGCGCTACAAAGATACCCTCAAAGCCACTCTAAAGGATTTCGTCATTAAAAGTGGGTCTTGGGAACAGACTGCACAGAAACGATCAAAGTGTCGCGGTCTCATCAACAAAAGATTGGCTAATTATTGACAAAGGAGAATTCGTGAATATTGACAGAAAGCGCATACATATTTTTCCATATTGACTCTACTTGCAACCGACAATTTGGTGCTTAAAATGGCCTAGTAAGCCATAAAACAATTCACCAACTAAAGTAACAACTAGTATTCATGTAAATGAGAGACATTCTCATTGATGAGAAAAAATGGCCACACTAAAGAAGAAAATGTTTGTTCGGTCATAGCTGAGGGGCAGACGCCTTCCAACATTATAGAAACTCGTGGACTAGAAAAAAGACAACAAGCAACTACGGGCCCTACATGATGGCATATAAAAAACATGGTAACCGTGTGCATTACTATTCTTTAAGCACAAAGATTTATATTTCAATGTGGTAAAGATCAATTTATAGTCGCCTAAATCATGCATTTCTGCAATAAATATTATCTTGCTTATGTTAAAACTGACAGGCCTTCTGAATTTACAGTGCAGATATATCGTATATGCTTCAAGATATAGAATTGTCTAGTACGGCTTATATGAACGGGTCACTGGGGGACTGCATTTAAATCAATTATATCATATTACAAACTTTGCTAATATCATCGAATCTTAACCTTTTGAAGTCTTTTGATGTTTTATTGTTTTTGTAATCAAATTTCAAGTATGTGTTTCAAACTTAATAAATGATTGTTTTATAATCTATTACGACAAGCTTTACATGGTCTTTTCACGTCAGCGAGCAGGTGTACATTGCACAATTAAGATCAGAGAGACCAAGGAGTGTCCTACTACAGTTCTAATGTGAATGACTAAGTGCAGTAGGGTTTCAAACAAATGTTTTCCAGAATGCAAAGTACGGTTCAGTTCCGAGGAAATCCCAACTAAAAATTTACTTGAATCGCACTGGAACAGAGCTTCCTTCAAAAGTGATTTTGAAAATCCCGGTTCAGCCTGTGTCATACAGCAGACACAGCTGGTCATACTAATGATAAACAGACTCGTTACAAGGTCTAAGACTCATTTTACTAGCACGAATTTAGACTTATGATCTTACAAATGGCAGACTGAGACGCAATCGACTGAGATAGTGCTCTAGCAAAACTGATGACCAAACTATGTACCAATTATTTAGAAATAAGGATTTGGATAAATGCATAGACCAGGAAGGTGTTCTCACAATAACAGTGTATATTTATGAAGTAACTGCCAGAGGAAGCTTACCCTTTTAAATTTGGAAGACATTGCGGATATTACAGTATATGAACATTCCCTGAAATTCTACTAGTAGCAAGCCAAGATCGACAGGAGAAATGAAGTAGTCCGCGATGCATTGTGGGCACACATTCTACTCCCATTAGTATTCCAGCAGGTCGACATGGACCGCCTTGCTTGGCGCTCAGCATGTTACGACAAGCACTGAATTCTCTTGTCTATGATATATACCATCACTAACATCCCTAATATATGAAAACGTCTGAATAATAACAAACAAGGTTCGATAATAATCGATGTCTGTACTCACTAGATGGCCATATGGAAGACTGACAATTTTGCTAAATAAATTATCCTCCTAAAATATACAGATTATCAATTTATCATCATTATGTTACTGTGGATGCCTGATTAGCGACAGTAAAAATTAGCTTCTGCTGAAATTTTCAGGAGTATGAGTGCTCGCAGAGTGGTGGAATGTATGAAATGATTCCGTGAACGGCACCGAATAATCTAAACATTCTGCTTTAAACTTGGAACAAGGTTGCTCTAACTTGTTTTAGTAAATGTCAGCATTGGTGGTAAAAAGGTAAAACTGAAGCAACGACCAAAAGCTTAAGCATAAAGAAAGTAATAACATACCACCCGCAGAAAATATTGCACAGCAATAATAGTGCTGCAACTAACACTGAATTCAGAATATAGCACTAGAATGATCGCTTTGGGGTCTACGAAATAAAATATAAAAGCTTGGTCATTTGGAAGCAGTGAAAACGTGAAAGAATGTATAATCCCCGTATCATCCATAGTACAGATTATATTTCCTTGTGATAATCAGTCAAGCCAATACAATCCCTGGACCTTCAAATTCAGAATATAGCACTAGAATGATCGCTTTGGGGTCTATGCAAAATCTAATCTCATTCTTTGTCTGTTCACCTCTGTTTGTCACTGAAAAGATTTTTGTCACCGATTTTCCTGTCAGGCCACCACGAGCTCTCTGCATGTAGCCAAGACATCTCGCAACGCCTCCAAGACAATTCGTAAGGGCACCCAGACTCGCTGTCGTATTGTAACGCTCTGTGTATACACAGAGTTAACCGGGTGTGGAATATGTCCATTGGTATTCCGTTAAACCTCTCCATACCGACGGAAATGGGATATATTCAACCCTTGGTCGAAAATGAAAATTCAGCAAAACTGCAAAGCTGTGTTATTCTAACTTATGTTAGATATTTTCTTGCATATATGACATAAATTATAAATATTCTAGTTGTAAAAGTAGCAGAATCATAAAAAAAACTTCATTTCGTATATAGAAAATTTCAAAGATGTCTATAAATAGATCAGGGGCGACAACTGTAGAATTAGCGACTCAAAGTCGAAAATCGATTGTTTTTTCTACACAAGTCTAAACGTTTTAGGCAATTTTATGTGTTTACTGGAAGATCTTCGGCACTGGTACAAATACATAACAAAAATAATACGATTTATAGCAAAATAATATAGCTGCAAGTTGCTTACGAAATCCGCAATCACTTCGACATTGGTTTAAATGCAACCTATGCTAAGCTGTTAGGGAAGTGGAACGAGATACCGAAGTGGAGCGGAGTGAGTGTTAGCCAGCTGATATAAGATCAATCAAGTTTGTTCACTCGAGTTTGCCGTTTGAGCATTTAGGTCAAACAAGTTTGTGTGTAAATCGGGTATTTTTTTCTATTTTAGAACTGAAACAGTGTCGCAGGAAATCTATTAAGCATATATCTTTAGCACAGTAGATAATCACGTGACTTGCGGACAGTCCGCTTAATCGGAACTCGCTACACTGTCCGGTCCAATCATAACGTGGATCGCAATATTGCCCTAAACACCTCAAGGTGAGTTATACACATATTTTCGATTTTTTCCACTATACACGTTGCATAAAATTATTAAAACGACCTACACATTAAAAGAGGCTGGTACGAAAAGCATTTGTACAAAATCTGACAGGTAATTTCCTTTTCTATGAGCCACACGACGCCAAAATATATCGGGAAAATCACCGGCTCCCGAGAAAAATATTGCCCGATCAGTGTCAACATTTCTGTCTATTTTCCTAATAATGTGAAGTCAAAGAGTTTTCGCGAGGAATATGTGTACATCAATCTATTTTCTATTACAAACCACATGGGTTTGGGTCAAATCTTTCGAAAATAGCGTTTTTCAAGGCTATTATTGCTACGCAGCGTTTGCCACATGACTGACCGCAATATTGCAACTGTACGGAATCAAATTTTGCTCGCGTCGAGATTTGGACTGTCCGCAATATTGCGCATAAAATACACAGAGAAGCCGCGTTATGAGATGGAAATTGAGATAATAAAAGATTCTAAAGCCTACCCATGTAGTATAGAGAGTATTGATGCTATAAATTTCTTTCTCCCACAATTCTATCTACCCACTCCAGTGGTCTCAGTAAACTCTCGGTATATTTTTCAACAATAGACTGAAATGAATGTAGATATAAACAAATTCTTCCTTTGATTACTGTTCATAACACTCCTTTGGCAGTCTCGGCGGCCGCTGATTTCATTGTCGCTCTTAATTTATTCAATCATCCGCTGTGGCCTGGTCACTGGGTGTGTTAGAGCACATGTGAGACAAGCCAAGCTCTGCATGCGGTTGTGTCTGGTGATTTTTCTCAGGATATTCACGTTTTCGCTCCTTCTATTTATTGCCTCGTCTTGACATGAATGAAATAACATATTGGTATTTTTGATTCATCAGGATGTTTATCATGATTTATTTGTTCTTGATGATTCATTGACTAGTTAGAGATTCACCACGAGGACCGAAGAACTAACTAAATGTTATGAACCACTGCAGAAGCTGAGAGTGAGGTTATGGCCATGTAAAATCGATTTAAACCCGCCAGTAACTTTGTGTTACTGATCGTTCCAAGTCGATACTTCTGTGGTGGTTCTTTTTGTTTCATGTCTTGGGGTTTAAATTATTTTGTGCTGTTGGCGCCTTATGTGTGTTTTCGTGTTTTTGGTTAAGTTAAGGTAACTGAGTGGCCACCTATTGGGAAAATAGCTGCTCATTTGGCTTACGAAATGTTTTTATGTAATAAGTACCTGATTGTTACTTTGGTTTTTTCCCACCTCGGTTTTTGGAGTGGGAATCTTTCTCTGATTGCGCCTTTCCTGATCTTTGCCTACTTGTACCTTTTTTGAAAGCACTGGGGCTTTAACTGAGAAGAAAAAACCCTCAAAACACTCGTGCCAGCCTGAACATTAAGGCAGCAATTGTATAATGACGAAAGCTTTGAGGTCTAACCCTGTTTTTAACGCAAACTAGAATATGAGCTTTAATGGCTATATTGCGGACAGTAGTAAAATGCAATGGCTATATTGCGGTCAATAGAAAAATGCATACGAGCAATATTGCGTATAGTAGTCATCCACAGGGTGTGATTACATTTTTGATGCAAAATCAAAGAAATCTTGTGGTTTCTGTTAAACCGTGGCTGGAAAGGGAAGGGACATATGCTAGTTTGTAACCACCCATCAAGAATGCCTTAAATATCCGTGTAGTATTGATTTTATTCACCATTTCACACAGATGTGTTGGATCATTATGTCAGAATTGAAATGATCGAGTCGCAGATTTTTCAGTTTCATTTTACAGTGTAGGTGGCCGGGATGCATTCTGTTGCCGTGGGCTTCAAGCAAAAATACTCAAATTATGGCACACGGTTTGATTTCGAGCAAAAATACGAATAAAAATAAGAAAATTGACAAAGTGAAACGGTCACTCACCTTGAGGTGTTTATGCCAATATTGCGATCCTCGTTATGATTGGGCCGGACAGTGTAGCGAGTTCCGATTAAGCGGACTGTCCGCAAGTCACGTGATTATCTACTGTGTTAAGGTAATGATGTCTCCTCTTCTGATAAAAAACATTGTAATTGTTTGCATTAGTCACATTTTTATTTCAAAATTCTTTGCATAACATATACAATGCATATTAAGAACACACATTTGAAATAGGATAGAGACAAAAGCAGAATTTTATCAATTTAGCAGTTACCTATCGGTACCTACAAGGCCGAAATTCTACATAGTAAGTTAAAAATTTCACCTGAGTTTGCCGTTTTAAAGGCCATTTAGTTTGCAACTATCACTCAAATCAGCAGATCAATCAATCCAGGTGTCTTTGTGGACAACATGAAAAGAAACTCAGATCTTCAGAACACATGGTCTTCTTGTGTAATGCAAATGCTCAAACGGCAAACTTGAGTGAAAGGGGTGTATTATAACTGTTACCCCTGAAGTTACATTTATTCTTAAATAACCTTTGGTATTCATAATTGAAGAGAAAGATTAAGGGTAAAACTTAGGGCGTATTCAGTATTTAAGGTGGAGGGGATTATACTCCCAACAGATTTAAAAGGGGATTTGCTAAAATGAATCGGTATACTATTTCGGAAAGTTTATATGAGGCTTTGTGGTCTAGCAGAGTATATATGCTTCTCTCAAGATGTTAATATCAAGGTTGCACTCAGCAGTCTACAATTTTATATCATAGAACTAGTCCTTGTGGCTTGAGATAGGGGATGCCTTAGGTGGGAAACACCTATTTGCTTATGGATATTAGCTGGGTGAAGAAGGCGTGGCTAGTAGTTTTCATATTTTAATGAATAATTGAGCTAATTTTAATGAATAAGCCAAAATTTTAATGACAGTGAATAAATGGCTAAATTTTTAGTGATTAGTGAATACCAGGACCCCCCATCCAGACCCTCACTTGTTGTAGGCATAGCGGATCTGTAGATGATCCGGATCAAAATAAATTTCAAAAGAACTATAACAAAAATATAAAACAAAATTTAAAAAAAAAAAAAAAAAAAAAAAAACGAACTTGGATACTTGACTCTTGATTCAAACATGTTTCATTCCATCTCTCAAAGATCGTAGATAATGACGTCAACATCGTATTCACATCAATGGTTCCCGGCTCATATACAGAAACACGACGGAAAAAGCTTTCTTTTACACACGGTTATCAAATGGTACAAGTAGGCAAAGATCAGGAAAAGGTGCAACCAGAAAAAGATTCCCACTCCAAAAACCGAGGTGGGAAAAAACAAAACTAACAATCAGGTACTTATACCATGAAACATATCGTAAGTCGAATGAGCAGCTATTTTATCAATAGGTGGCAACTAAAATATGAAAACATACATAAGGCGCCAACAGCACAAAAAATTTAAACACGAAGACATAAAACAAAAAGAACCACCACAGATGTATCGCCTTGGAACGATCACTGGCGGGCTTAAACCGGTTTTACATGGCCATAACCTCACCCTCAGCTTCTGCAGTGGTTCATAACATTTAGTTAGTTCTTCGGTCCTCGTGGTGAATCTCTAACTAGTCAAAGGCGGTTCGCCGAATTTCCCGAAAATGAAATGTACCATGTAAGTTATCATCTTTCGATATTGGTTGCTAATATTTCCCAATTATTTTCAAGCTTCCGTCCTAAAATCGAATATTACGACATATTTAGTTGGAAACTTTGAAACGGTGTCATTGCAGTTAGTCCGAATCACGTTTAACTGCATACTGTCATTTTAAGCTCTCAAAGGACTTGAATTGTTTGATGTTTGGAACTAAAGGTATATTTTTACATTCTGTGCGTTTATGTTGTAAAATTAAGTGTAAACAATGAAAAAAAATCTGCAATTTTACAAGCATCATATAATATTCCGACGTTATTCAAATCTCCCATGGAACATCGTGTGTTTGCAAGGGTGGAGTTGAGCAAACATGGCTATGGTAAAATGACGCCGAAAAAGACATATGTTTTGGTCCTCGGAATATTTCGTAAGGTTCACTGTATGACAGCATGCACAGAATTTGAAGGATAACCCAATCGGTGGTGATATAATGTCCATGATTCGGATTACCTCCAACTGATTCCCTTTGAATTCAGTTATGCATAGACTTTCACGCTCCAGTGGTCACAGTCGCGTGCTTGAAATCAAAAATGAAAACCATTACAGTTGATGAGGAACTAAAATGGCTTAACTAAGCTTATAATATTCAAATCATTCATATGCGCAGCAATTGTCATGAACTTGATCCGGAATGGGTAGAATAATTGTAGGTTTTTGTGTATTTAGCTCACCTGAGCCGTTAGGCTCACAAGGTGAGCTTATAGGATGGCCATGATCCGGCGTCCGTCCGTCGTCCGTCCGTCGTCCGTCGTCGTCCACCATTTTCAAAGATCTTCTTCTCTGAAACCGCTAGGCCAATCAAAGCCAAATTTTATATGAAGCATCTATGGGAAGGGGGAACCAATGTGTTTATATATAATCCAGGTCACATGACCAAGATGGCCGCCATGCCCATATGTGGTAAAAACATTTCAAAATTCTTCTTCTCCGGAACCACTGGACCAATTTCAACGAAACTTGGCACTAGAGTACTCCAATGTGTTTATAAATTATGACCTTTGGATGACCTTGACCTATTTTACGGCAAGGTCAACATAGGTCGCCCATGCATTTGAATGGAGAAAATTGTTAAAATGTCATTTGAAAGGCAAATCTTGCAGGAAATGGGCAAATGGACTGAAGGTAGGTAATTCTGAAAAAAATGGACCCCAGGGGTTGGTCTGCCCCCACCCCGGGGCAATATAAATGTATATTACAAAAATATTCAAAGATCTTCTTCTCTGAAACCACTTGGCCAATCAAAGCACAATTTTATAGGAAGCATCTATGGGAAGTGAAAATCAATGTGTTTATAAATAATCCAGGTCACATGACCAAGATGGCCGCCATGCCCATATATGGTAAAAAACCATTAAAATTCTTCTTCTCCTGAACCAATAGACCGATTTCAACAAAACTTGGCATGAAGCATTGGGGACTGAAGTACTACAATGTGTTTATAAATTATGACCTTTGGATGACCTTGACCTAATTTACAGCAAGGTCAACATAGGTCACCAATGCATTTGAATGGGGAAAACTTTTAAAATGTCATTTAAAGTAAACGTCTTGCAGGAAATGGGTAGTAGGACTGAATATTAATGATTCTGAATAAAATTGGACCCCAGGGCCTCATTTGCCCCAGCCCCGGGGCATTATACATGTATATTACCATAATATTCAAACATCTTCTCCTCTGAAACCACTTGGCCAATCAAAGCCAAATTTCATGTGAAGCATCTATAGAATGGGGGAATCAATGTGTATATAAATAATCAAGGTCACATGACCAAGATGGCCGCCATGCCCATATATGGTATAAACCCTTCAAAAATCCTCTTCTCCGGAACCGGTGGACCAATTTCAAAGAAACTTGGCATGAAGCATCGATGACTCAAGTACTACAATGTATGTATAAATCATGACCCTGTGATGACCTTGACCTATTTTAAGGCAAGGTCAACATGGGTTGCCTATGTATTTGAATGGGTAAACTGTTAAAATGTCATTTGAAGGGAAAAACTTGTATGGACAGTATATTGATTATTCTGATAAAAAAATGGCCCAAGGGCTTCATCTGCCCCTATACTGGGACTATTTTCTATAACATTCGTATATACAGCAGATCTCAGGTGAGCGTTTACAGGACCATTGGTCCTCTGGTTATTTATTTATTTATTTATTTGATTTGATTTGATTTGAATAAATTGTCAGAGATGAGACAAAAAGAAAACAAAATATGTCCGACCGGGACTCGAACCAAGGCCCTCTCGCGTTCCGTTCTAGCACTCAGCCTACTGTGCTAACGAGTCAGATGTCTTTCAATAAATCATTTTGTACCCGTAGTTTCTTATTTACAATTCGCCTCTGTTTTGCTATCGATAATTATTGACATAGTAATGATTCATATCACCCCTAGTAAGTTAGTCTCAGCGAAATTTAACTTCAAAAGTGAAAAATATCTTATATTCAGTATCAATTTCATCAGTTTTAACTCTGTCATGTAATCAATAAGAAAACAAAAAATGTGAAATTTCATAATCTAAAACCAGATTCTGCAACCATTTAAGATTCGAAATGAATTTGCACACTGAAGTCAATTTAAATTTTAAAATTTGTGGGTCAAAAAAAAATTAGAAAATTATAAATTTTTAGAAAAATAATTAATATTTTAAAATATTTCTAAAAAAACATTTTTGTACATTATATTGAGAGTTGCCTTCCAAAAGATCGCCAAGAAGTATTCATTTATTATTATTTTATCGTCGGTAACGTGACATCACCCCCACTTAACGAGTCCGCAAGTACAGTCATCGGCTGATGTTTGAAATTCATATAATACGTATGCCCGCTATTTGCATTGACTACCACTTGTGACTGGCGTGTTTTAGGACAAAGAACTTCTAGATTGGTTTGGGATATTTTCAAATTATAACTTCTTTGTTGGAAGTTTCGGTATAGCCGAACAGTGAGGTTTGTCAGAAAAAGATGTCATACAAGGCCAGAATTGCCATACAAGTTATGTAGTATGACTATGTTAGTTCTGTAAGATTTAAAAGCTTCAGGAGTATTAAATGCAGATGATCTGTGTCTATGGAAGTGAAAACATTACCTTACATGCAAGTACCCAAAAAATTGATTCTGTAACTATGGCAACGTGTTTCACAACCTCATATGAAAGGGTAACTGTCCAGTTACAATGCATGTTTCTCGACAGCTTTCGTCCCATCATGATATTTGAGTGGCAAATTGAAGTGACGGTGCAGATGTCCAGATCGGCACAATTATGGACTTTTCATTATGTTTCACTCTCACATGATGACGAAGTTTATAAGGCAATTATATGGTGATTTGAAGGTGATCACCTTGAACTTTGGCTGAGTGTATAGCGACATACTCCAAGCGTACAAAACGCACACATAACGCGCCCACGTGCTTCTGATGTATGTTGAATTTTACACTTTTGTCAACTCGCCCCATGCGCGTTTGGCTTCGATACAATTACATGTAAAATCAAAACAAAATAGGAACTTAGTATTTTCACAACACGCATGACGAGTAATATGACTAGCTCAGTAGCTCTTAACCAACAAGGAAGCCATCCGGCTAGCAAATATTACGAGGACAGCCGAGAGAAAGACAGAATAGTCTAGAAGACATGAAAAAGACCAAGACACGAATGTCAGTCTCTCGAACGCCCAGCACCTTGATCTTTTTTTCGGCACACCAGGAAGTAATTCTAATTATACTATTTCATGTAAAACTGATTCATGTTTTGTGGCGGTTTTAATCAAGCTTTTCGTTGAGCATGTCTTAGGGAACCACTGGACGTGGGCTTATAGTTCAAGAATATGCCATTTACAATATGCTTTAGTGGTCAAATATCTCATAAAGGATCCGGTGCTAGAAACTCTGATCATAGCCGGTGCCCAAAATATCACAACTTCAGGCACGGTCCGAAAGGATTCATTTCTATTTGACTTTGTAATGACGATGAATATTATATTTTTTGTGAGCACTCATATTTCTGTGTGCTGAAAATTCCTCTTTAAAATGCATCTACCAAAATGTACGTACAACATCTTAACGGCTGTTTGATCAGACTGGTCTCGAAACATGTTGCTCAGCACATGTATTAGTATAAGCTGAAGAGGCTTGAACGTTGAACTATCAATAACCATGCACTGTAGTGGTGGATCTTATTGCAGTATTGCAATGCATGTACCTGAATGTATAGCGCATTTTTGAAATGAAATAGCATTTACGGCCAAACAAAACCATCATCCAGCATCTTTTTATATTTCACCAATTAAAATTTTGTTTCCTAAAGCTAAAATAACACCGCGACAACATTGCTATTAAAGATCATTACTCGTGGGAGGGGGGGGGGGGTAACTACCTATATACGAAGTGTGGCCCAGTAAATCGTGGACTGTGCTTGCTGTATAAAAACTATTCAATGCACAGGCTTCCAATTTACAAGTATATTACGTACATATGTTCTGAGTATGCATTCAAAGTTTCAGAAAAATGCACCTAAGAATAAAATCTCAGTACACAATACAAAACTACTAGTCATGCAGACCCGGTGCACGCTTATGACGTCGTCTACTGTTATACGTCAACTTCATTGCCACCTGTACTTACTGTTTACTCTTTATAGAGGTACGCTCCGTTGTGTGAAAGTTACACAAGCGATGTGTGTATCAACTTCTGAAACACGTCACTGAACCACAGACCATGTAACGACCTGTTGGTTCGTTACGTGAACTTCTCTCTGCCCTGAAAACGTTTACACTGAAGATTTTATCTGCGGAAAGTACGTTACGGACATTCATGAATGGTTTCCGTCCATGCTGTGTACTTTCTGTCCACCCATCTCTAAATCGACCATGTCATTTAAAAACAAGGCTTCTCGAAATACCACTGTATATGTCAGTTGATTGAATGAATCATTTGAGGTCATAACGGTCTGCACACAAAACTGGATTGCCGTTTTCACGCCTTCTCTTCCTCTAACGTCGCCATTTGCATTAGGTTGTAAGTTTAACAGACAACATTTAAATGTGTACTAGTATCATTTTCAAACAGATAATAAGTAACATTCGAAATTTTCTCTGGTAATGTTAACAGAACGTTTGCTATGAGCAGACAGCTTGTTTTGGCGCTAAACACTGAAATGGTTGAAAAATATTACTTTATTGAACACACAGAAGATTATTTAAATGTGTTTGTTTGGGTTGCGCCGGGTGCGCATACACTGACCTAATCAATCATGCACATTTTACGAGTTGTACATAAACTTATACTTGTTACTGAATTTGAATTGCGGAATGTATTTGAAAAGTTTTATGGCAATAGATCGTCAAATAATGAAATATCAACAAAGTACACGATTTACCAGGCCACCCCTCGTATGACATAGTAGGGATGTGCCGCCCGAATAGCCCCCTTTTTCAGCCTCGCCAGTATATGAATAGGCTTCAATTTTCAAGTAAAAGTATACGAATGGACCCATTTTTTCACACAACAGTATATGAATAGCCCTAGATTTCCTGTGAGGTATATCAATGACCCATCTTTTCTGGCATAATTGGTGTAATTGAGGTGAAATTGTTGGACAGCTTTATTATTATGTTTGTTTGTTGCTGCTGTTGTTGTTTCTCACCTTGTTTCGAAGCAGCAATTAGTATATGAATTGGTATAAAAATCAATGGACAGTATATGAATGGGTCAATATTTTGATCAATCAAGTATATGACTGGGTCTATATTTTCAATGACCAGGTTTATGATTGGGGTAGGTTTCAGAACTCGTACCACAATTACCCCCCCCCCCCCCCGAGGATCATTAAAGCCGGGCTACCTCCTTCCCCCACTAAACCGATTCCGAGGGGGGGGGGGGGGCTGAATTTCTAATGACTATACTGCAATAATCAGATCTAGATTATGAGTGAAAGAAGAGATTAGATGTGCAAATTTGAAAGAATAAAATTGAATTAAGTAACACATATATATACGAAATCTATAAAAAAAAAAAAAAAAAAAAAAAAAACTTTTTATTTATCGGTTTTCCCCGAGTCTGAAAATAGAATATGACGTTTTCTGTCATGCTATTAATAGATGGTTTTCTGTCAGGCTAAACCGGAAACCCAACCTGAACCAACGTAATTCTGAGATGTGCCCAACACACTCGTAGGATTCCGTCAGTTTCCGTCACGATTCCGATGCTGATAATTTTACCTCCCTTGAAAATATAAACTTTTCCAAATGAAAGTTTAAAACAGTTATGGATAAAATTATAAAATCTGTTTTAAAATAAGAATTTATTTTTCCGGAATGTATTTATTGCTTAAAGAAAGAAAAACGAATAAGAAAATGGCATAGCTTATGAATGTATGACACCACTTCTTTTTCATTTAAATTTATGGTGTCTTTATATCTGTTTACCAAAGTTCAAAATCAATTATTTTTAAACGACAAAGTTACGTTTGTTTGTTTGAATTGATGTTTTGTTTGAATTGATGTTTAACGTTCCAGTCGACAGTTCTGGTCGGGACTTTGCCACTACTTTATGGGATTTCTACCCAACATTGGGATATCATGACAACCAAAATGTGTTTGAAATATTACTTATATAGGCTACTGTCCAAGTAAACCAAGAATGGATGGTTTGACTTGAACCACTTTTCCTGGACAGGCTCAGACCTGAGCGGTTTACCAGAAATCTGATAGTCAGTCAGTAGTTCATACATGTAAGCTTTGCCTGGAGACACAAGCAGTCCATCTATTTCTTCGAGCCCAAATGGGCGGGGCCCCAAAGTTTTGTGATTCATTTCAGCTTCATGCCAATATGTACATTTTAACTTCGAAATTTAAGTCGCATAGAAAATATGAGCCGCCTCGTGGGAAAACCAACAACGTGGTTTCCGACCAGGTCTGACACAAACCGACCTATACAGTTACAGAAAAGAGCTAGAATCTTGAAATGTCAGATTTCAGTAGAAGAGGAACTGTACAATCCGAGAAAAGAAAACAAAGGCGCTGATCTGCTTCGCGGTTACCGCGAAGCTGATCTGCGTCTTTGTTTTCGCATATGCAGATTGTTGGTTTTCCCATGAGGTGGCTCATATGTTATTGATAATGAGGCGAAATACATGAATATTAATAAACATGTTTCAAGTTTAATATAAGTCAAATTTAAGGACTATAGTTAGTGTTTTGAAAAAAGGCACAAGGTGTGCCCCATAGCCAAAAAACGTGATTTACGGAATCGTTGAAATAGCATATAATTACATTTTATTTTGTTTAGACCCTTATCTGTTGTGTTAGGTAATGTCTGGTCAAGATAAAACTGTGTTATTTTGTTAACATGGCGAGAGAGATAGAATGTCGCGATTTGGATGGAACAGGGATGACTTTACTGGATTACGATGGTTATATACTGCCTAAACGAATTCTTGACCCACACAGGAAGCTACAAGAGGTTGAACAATTCGCATACAAAGACGGGGATGTATTTCTATGCTCCTATCCAAAGACAGGTAATAACGCTATGTCGTGCCATGATTTGTTTTAAAGAGTATTATTGACAGCATCAATGAACTTGAGACACTACACGAGAAAGGGTTGGGGTTATGAACTCGATTGACACAAACCTAGCTGTACAGCCGGAGATGATTGTAGTCTTGATAGTTTGGTTAATAGGAAGTTGTGTCATTATAAATGCAAAGCCATTGACAATTTGCACAGTTCTGTGCTTTGTTTTGGCGAAGGCAAAGTCCGGTTTTGGTTTAAACTTTATTTTAATTGTTGAACATCCAAGATACAATTACATACAATTCAAGCTTTCCAGAATCTGACAGTAAGTCAGGGGCTTGTCCAAATGAAGTCCGGCTTTTTCGCGATGTGTCTCAAATATAAGCAGTTTTGCTTCGTATCAGTAAATAGATCATCACTTAAGGATGTTGTATGGGACATCTTTGTCTTCGCTTTGGGAAATACACCCGGATTTCATCTAATTAGAGCCAAAATGTGTAGCGTTTTTAAATTGAAATTTGCACTCAACATACCGTATTATGTTTATCTATTCCTTGAGACTCGACACACAATATCCAGATGTCACATTGCAACGCATTTTGACCTTAAAGCATGTCCAAGCACATGTCTGAATTTATTTGTGGTCACAAAATGTTTGAAACACACCCTAGGATACCATGACATGGACATTACCATATATATGCATCAACAAACACAGAAGGCAAACATGGCAAAGGAAGTTTTTGTTTGACTTCATGCTTAACGTCCCAATCAAAAGCAAAGGTCATGTCGGGACATTGCCTCCATTTTATGGGACTTTTACCCAAAGTGAGGATGTCATGACATCCAACAAGTGCTTCAAATATAACCATCCAACTAAGCCACAAAGGCTTATATGTATGGATGGTTTGATTTGAACCACTTTTCCTGGGCTGGCTCAACCCAGAGCGATATACCAGTCTGAATCAGCTGGTCAGTCAGAAGCGTGTAAGCTTTGCCTGGAAGCACAAACAGCCCATCTATTTCTTTAGGCCCCATGCACTATTTGGTTGTCATCATTGAAGTTTTGATTGAATAATACATCAGCCATGTGAGGAGACTGTAGCAGCATATGATGGCTTTGCGCCAATGCAACGCCCTACAAATGTGATATTTGGTGAATGACAAAAACCTGAAGTACAAAAATGCATGTTCATTGAGTGTGTTTAATGTTTAATATTGAAGAGTATACAATATTACCGAGTTGATTTTGGGTGAAATGATCTTCAAATATTGTTAAAATACAATGTACAGTCGAGTTTCCGGTTACGCAAAGTTCCCGACTCCGGAAATCCTTATTAAAAACATGGTTAAACATGTATTACCAGTACCTTCAAAACAAATAATCAGTTTTTGTTCTCTTGGCAATTTTCTAAACATTGCATTATCCAATAAATATCTGTGAATGAGTTCACTCACACCAATCTTTTATCTTTAGTAGCTTTTTGCATGTCAAATTTTATGACATCTGATGTCACACTGTTACATACCGAGAGCAAAGAAACATCGATTATGCATGGAAACAACCATGTACATTACGTACATGAAGGATCTCATAAAATTATATAGAAAATTGTAAACACTGTTACATTATATTTAATGGCAAACACAGGCTGGACCAGAACCCAATACTTCAAACTTACGTAGGATGACACATTGCCGGGGCTAAAAAATCAGCAAGAATGTACAATTTCTTTTGAAATAGTCGCTTCTATGAGGTAATGGCTTCAAGAAACGAAAAATTTGGTCATAAAAATCTTTCCTGCAAAGTAAAGGATATGACTTTGTCTACATCTTGTCGGGTATAGTTTAGCAGTAATTAAAATTCTATTCTTCTGATGGCAATGCTTTATCATTGACAAGAACATTTTGCGAAACCAAGTACTTGACTGTAATGGAAATTTGATTTTATGACAATTACTAAATTTATTCACCCAAGAAACACAAAAGAAAAAGCGGCTCTCCTAGCAAAACGTGGGGAGCCTGGTTTGCTAACAGAGAACCGGACTAACAACTGAGAGGTCATGATTCGGTCCGATACCCGCCTCCGCCATGTAGTGTCCCTGAGCAAGACACTTCAAGCTCCGGGCGGCCCCCGTGGCCGAATGGTTAAGGTCGCTGACCAGTGCTCTTGATCATTCGATCATCTCACCTCTGTGGGTTCGCGGGTTCGCACCTCGCACGGGGCATGAGTCACATGTGGGACAAGCATAGTTCTGCTTGCGGGTGTGTCAGGTGGTTTTTTCCCCGGGTACTCCTGTTTTCGCCACACCTACCGATTGATTTGTCTCGATATGAGTAAAGAAGCTTGAAAGGGATGCAAAATTGAAAAAAAAAACAAAAAAAAAAAAAAACTTCAAGCTCCACAAAGTACCGGTTACGTACCCAGAAAGGGATGGCTTTGTCTCGCAATGACTAAATAATAGTTGTGAAATACATTACAGCCAAAACACAAAAGAAAGTGAGAGAAAAAAATAATGACTTGACACAACCATCCTATGAGTCAGTATTTACATTGTGTATATGCATTAGACCCAAGGTTGCAAATAACATGTCTAGGCAAAACAGTTAAATTTTGCTTCAATGGCTTGTTTGGTAATGTTTTTACGTCCCACTTAATACTGTAGCTAAGGTCATGCGGATAAACTAGCTCATTTTAAATTTTAACCGGAAAGGCTGAAGAACCCTTGGATCAATACCACTCTGGAAACAGTTCAATAGGCCCAGAGCTATGTATACATGTACATGTATGTCGATATTGTACCAGGTTTGACAATGTTTTGCTTGACCGACTTTGTCCAAGGACTATCCTATAAGGGGGTACAAGATAGACAAGTTTCAGTGGTCATTTTTTATTTTTTTTTTTTTTTTCATATGTATATTTTTTTTTTTTTTTTTTTTTTTTGCTTTGCTGTTGGTATGGGTAACCTTAAGTGTTGTAATAAAAATAATAATAACAATAAATAAATAAATAAATTTTATATTTTAGAAGGACAACAAATTGAGCACAATTGACAATCTTCCATATGGTCCTCAAGTGAATACAGACAGTGATCAGTATCAGACCTTTTTTATTTTATTTTTTTTTTTCAGTCATTTTCATATATTTTCGAGATGTAAGTAATGCTATATTTTGAAAGAAGAGAATCCAGTGCCTTGCCTTATAATGCTGAGCGCCAAGCAAAGTAGCCACTGATACCATTAAAACGGTCTTATTTATGATGCGGCTCTGGATCTAACCTACGACACTCTAACCATTACACAATGAGCAAGCACGATTTGGGAAAAATATCCGTAGGCTGTCAGCAGTTAATTTGGTTGTTTGTATGGAGGCTTAACATTCCAGTCAACAATTTTTTAGTCATGTTGGGGCGGAGCCAACGCTTGTGGGGCTGTCAGCAGTTTAGCAGTGTAGCATTGAAGTGAAGTCCCAAATTACGTACTTTGTAATATATATCAGCAGTAAGACGAATAGCAACTATTTAAGAAAAATCTGAAACTTAGACCACTGAATCATATTCTTGTTGTAGTGTCAGCCTTTTATGCCCTACTTACATCGCAAGTCATACTGAAGCAGGGGCCCCTACCCATTGGGGCCCCAGAAGGAAATAGATGGGCTGATTATGCCTCCAGTGAAAGCCTGTACGATGCTGACTGGCTGTCTGATTACTGGTTAACCGCTCGGGTCTGAGCCTGCCCAGGAAAAGAGGTTCCGAGTCTAACCATCCGCACATTATAATATGAGCCGCATCGTTAGAAAACCGGAATTTTGCATATGCGAAAACAAAGGCGCAGATCAGATTCGCAGTAACTGCGAAGCTGATCAGCGCCTTTGGTTTCACCACTCGGATAGTAAAATTTCTCTTCTTCCTAAATCCGAAATTTCAAACTTTTGACCATTTTCTGAGACTGCACAGACCCGTTTATGTCGGACCTGGTAGGAAACCGCGAAGACCGGTTTTCTTGCATCAAGGCTCATATATCATAACCCCTTTTGGCTTTGTCTGGTTATATTTGAAGCACATGTTGGATGTCAAAGACTCATGTTGGATGTCAAAGACTCATGACATCTTCATTTTGGGCAAGAGTCCCATAAAATGGAGGCAATGTCCCAACATGACCTTAGCTGTCGACTGGGACGTCTTCATTTTGGGCAAGAGCCCCATAAAGTGGAGGCAACGTCCCGACATGACCTTAGCTGTTAACTGGGATGTAAAGCATCAATTCGAACGAATTCAAACTGAGACGGAGCATATTTGAAATTTCATCTGGAATGAATATGCCGGAGAAGCCCTAGAGCGATTCCCCAACCACTTATTACATAGCAGATAGCTTTACCACACCACGGATGCTCTAGACTTCAGTTGTATCCGAAGGATGCAACTAACATGGACTGACCTCCACCCCCGATCCCCACCCATTCGCACTCTTGTAGCTATAAAAAAATATGTGTTTAAACTGCACATACGCAACAAACGTGAACTGGATGAAAGGGACATTTGGCATACTGGACTTTGTCATGTATATTTCAATAGACAAAAATGGAACACAATGCATTTTCATTTATTCAATAAATGAAAACTAATAGGGTGACAGGACTTTTGAGTAAGAGTATATTGCACCCCGTGTTCAGGACTTTCTCAAAACTGTTGTGTAATATTAAAACATGTACACAAGGAAAATTATATACTACATTTTCCGCGTACATTGCTCTACATGAACCATAACTAATTTTCTCAAAACAAATGTGTTTTTGGATAGTTAAATATCTCGTTTAATGCAGTCGGGATGTGATGTGCAGAAAAAATCTGCCATTCGCGTGCAAAAGGATTACCTAAGCTATTCATGGTGGTAAGTTTATCGAAAATGCTTGTTTTGGTCACTTTTCATATCCTTTGTAACGCCATACTGGTGCTTTGCATGATTAAGATTGTGATGTTTGGCAATAAAGAATAACTATTCATAATAGAGTCGGACAAACTTTTGGCAAAATACATTCTTGTTTTCTCTCCAATCAGATGGTCAAAACTGTCCGAACATGTTCGAAGCAGCCAAGATATGCCAGTGTTTAGAACAATGACCTTAAATATATATTAAAACAGCAGTTACATGGGGGTGATTCAAATGATGCTACCTGTGCTGTCGTCCGAGTACTTTGTATACCATCCCATGCAAAGCACTGCCGTCGTCCTAGTATATGGTCGACAGCCGTAAATATGATACTTCTAGTGATTTTGCTGTCGTCCGAGTCATGATACGACTGTCGATATACTCAGACGACAGCAAGCTTTTGCATGCAATGGTATAAAAAGTACTCGAACGACAGCACAGGTAGCATCATTTGAATCAGCCCCGTGGTATAAGCCCAACGCAGCCGGGCGTGTTGACAAAAAAAAATGTAAATTTCAACATACGCCAGGAGCACGTCGGAAACACGTTAGAAGCGCGTTAATGCACGCGCGTTTTGTACGCTTTGTGTACGCTTGGTGCACGTTGATATACGCCGCTGTAAGTCGCTGCGCGCTCCAGACGCTTTAGGGGTCAAAAATGTTTTCAACATACTTAAAAATTTTCTAGAAACTCGGCGTGCCCCGGGCGTGTGTCTTATACGTTTTGAATAAGTTCTACGCGCGTTACAGGCTTTGAATACGCTTCAAACGCGCTCGTCGCACGTTTTAGGCAGGCCAGTGTACGCTACATGCGCGTTCCGATTTTATGAGATATTGCTTCAGTAGCGTGCCCCATGCGTGTGTGAAACGCGCGTTGAATGTTTGCTGCGCGCCTGTAGCGCGTACATAGCATGTTTGGGACGTAACACAAGCGTACTCTAAAACTTTTTAGATTTATATATACGTCCGGCACACGCCTCAGTCACGAGCTACTGTGTGACTGCTAAAGCGAGTTAAAGGAACACATTATTTTTAAACGTCCAAAATCTTCAGCGTGTTGAGATTTTTCATACGCCAGGCGCGCGTTTGGGTTATACTCTACAGTGTGGCTGCTGTTTAACTGTGGAATTATCGTGCAGCTTGAGCCAGAGGTACATGTACATATATATATTACTTCGTTACCTTTGTAAATTTTCTTTTAGAACTTCAAACTAAGTGTCCTCTGGGCATTCATGTTTTTCGAATTAACTTTGGATTTCTAATTTAATACATAGAAGGGGTCCCAGCCTATTGGGGCTGAGAGAAATAGATTGGCTGGTTGTGTCTCCAGGTAAAGCATAAATAAATTCTGACTGACCATCTGATAATTGATAATTAACTGCTCAGAAGATGTGGGCCTGCCAATGAAGTGTTGTTCAAATCAAACTATCCAGATAAACATTGTTTAACTTGGTTGTTTGGATTGTTATATTCTAAAGCATATTTTTCTTGACATCCTAAAGCTGGGTAGAAGTACCATACAATGTAGACAAGTCCCGACATGACAACTGCTGTTGACTGGAACGCCAAGCCACAAATCAAACAAACAGCTAAATAATATAGGGAAGGAGGTAATAAAATGACACTTTACGAGTAGTACATTACATTTTAACGGAAATAACAATTTTACTTGTTTAATATTAGAGAGCCAGATTTGACATATTTGGCTGTGTGTGCTGAACTCTGTAAGGCGTTTTAGGTCTCGATATACCACTGATGTACCAGTCTTCACCCTGCAATATTGAGAGGCGTTGCTCGAAAAAATATTTCCTTTTTGCAGGTTCTCATTGGTTGTCTGCTCTTGTCAATCTTGTTTTAAAGACCGACGATGTTACTACTATCAAACAGACACCAGTAGAACGTATTCCACTGATCGACATGTTTGACACAGAGATAATAGCCTCGAGGCCCGTCCCCCGGGCCACCTCAACACACCTGCAATACCGAAATCTACCTACAGAACATAAGAGAAATAAAGGGAAGATAATTCTGATTACTAGAAACCCGAAAGATGTCGCTACATCATTTTACCACTTTATTCGAAAGGAGTACACTATCATGTACAACGGGACATGGAAGTTTTTCTTGCAATTGTTCAAGCTTGGAAAAGGCTAGTATACTGCTCAAAATAATTTAGGATCACTTTCGATTTTCTGTATACCGCATTGTAAAACATACTCCACGTATATCTCATTAATGTCACTCCGAGCGCATTTTATGTGCAATTTTCGCAATTTCTCTTTTTCTGCATGAAGACAGTGAAAGTGCAAGCTTACAGCATTACATTTAACAGTGCATGCGTTTTGAAATAAGAAGAATGAAAAATAACACCGACATGTGTAAATGCTGACCAATTCACAAATACCAAGATTTTCCTGTGCGATGCACTGACTAAATGATTCAAAATAATCTGGGCATTTTGGATGTCATTGTGATATATATATGCCTTCCATATTTAAAGGAGTATTTGTCAAAATATAGGTTAAGCTATTAAAGCCCAGCCAGTCAAACTGCTAAAATAACATACTATTTATGCGTGCGTTCGTGGTTCTTAACATTGCAAAAAATGGTACCATAGGTAGACACATACCGTTGAAGTTTTTACCAATGGTGCCATTAGTTATGCCATTGGTACCAATAGTACCAGTGTTACCAACATGTGACAGCAAATGATGCAGAAAAAGTACAGCATGGGTTAATCTACAAACGCGGGAAAAGTCAAGTGATATCAATATGGCGAGCGTCAAAATTTTTTTTTTATAGATGCAAATGCAGATTTTATAAATAACTCAATTTACATGTAGAAAATGAAAAAATAACAAGTTGGCTTCTTTAAAAAGAAACCAATGAAAAGGTCAGCAGCAGTTTGATATAAGAGCTTCCTTTTGCTCCAGATTTCAGTGTTGTTGATTCTCTGGTTTGTCATTAATTTCGATTCCCATACATTTCAGTTTCGTATAAATATCGCTTCATGTTATGAACGCTTGACCAGTGTGTGTATCTGTCACTCAAGGCATTGACTAAAATTTCTGATGTTACAGAATCAAAGCTAATTCTAAAGAGAACACGATTACAATCAAATATGTCGATATGTCACAGTGTAGAAAACCATTTTGCAGTGCAGTCAATTTGTGACAGAGTTCTGAATTTTTACTTGCAGCCACACTACCGGAGAGAGACCCATGGGTCCGATGTGATGAACTAAAAGTCAGCCATCTAGAGTTCCTATAGTTTATGTACCCCTCATCAGGGTATCTACGATCTTAACTAAGATGCGCTATGATAAGAAGTCGCCACGATCGAGACTGCTTGCTAGATATTTAACGCTTTTTGACAGGGAGTGTCAACAATGGATAAATTAAATTGTTTGCGGTGAACTGTCTAGTCAACATAGACGGGTTCACTAGTTTTTATTTAGCGCTTTATGTGACAAAACGCGTAATTGAGAGAGAGCAGTCGATCATGGGTACAATTTTCTTCATATTCAAAGTAAACACTGTGGAAAAGGTCCTGAGGGACCTTTTCCAAAAAGGACCAAACTAAGTGAGGTGTATTGTACAATATGGCGTATTTCCTAATGGTACCATTGTTGGTAACATTTGTACCATTGTTGCCAATGGTATTACCATGTTTACAATTTGCACCAGTTTCTTTACCAATGGTACCATCGGCAGTTAAATTGGTACACATGGTACAAATGTTACCAACCAATGGTACCATTGGAGAACCCCGAACAAACACATGGTAAAAATTCCACCATGTGATCTACCAAAGGTACCATTGTTACCAATGGTACCAACGTTCAGGGTTTTCTGGTTACCATTGGTAAAACTGTTACACCGGGAATGTTACCAATGATACCATTTGTAGATTTGCAAACGTTACCATTGGTAGAACCCCGAACGTACCCAATAAAAGGCCAATTGCACTTATATTTTGATAATGTGATTAAATTACGTTTGTTTCAGTTCCTTACGGTTCTTACTTTGACTTCCTGATTTCCTGGAGTAAAACTGTCAAGGACAATCCGCATCACAAGATACACGTTGTTTACTATGAAGATCTCAAACAGGTAACGCTGTTTCCCGACTGTTTATTTTTTGACAAATCAATACGCATAGTCACAGGTTTTCGGCATAATCAAGCTTGCATGTAGAGTTGTGTTCTTTCAAAATAATGCTAAGACTGCTGTATACACATATATGAAGGTTATTTAAAAATCACATATCCCAATGTACGTACTTGACAGTCACGTATCATTTTTTCAGAACTGTTTAAATGAGCTTCACAAAATATGCGATTATCTAAATAAACCCCTTAACGATGAGTGTCTACGAGCGATCATAGATAGATGCAGTTTGGACAACCTGAGAGATGAGGTGGAGAGAAAAACCTTCACTCAGGGTATACACGATAAAGATGGAAAATCAACTGTCTATCGAAAAGGTAGTAAAAGGAAATATTTAAAACACATTTTCACATCATAAGCCAGAATCAGAGATGGGTCCAATGATAAAATGTCCGAATGAATTCAAAGCTGACCAGTGTGTATGGCACAATAACTGTACAAGCATTCGACCTTTGAGTGCGTCCAGAACTCCTTTGAGTGCGTCCAGAACTCCCATTCACCTGCAGCAGTCACTGCCGCATACCATGTCCAGTTCTCTTCCTGTTTCATTCAACTGCAAAATGTTTTGATCATCGAAATGTTGATAAGGTGTTGTCCTTTTATGATGCGAGCTTGGAACAGAAACCTATTTGAGCTACGGACATTGTTTTAGATTTTACAGCTTTTTTATCATTGTTAGTGGACTGAACATTTTTAAATGTGTTTTTACATTTTTATAACACAATTTAAGCGATTACTCAAGCTTTATTTACCAAAAAATCACGAATTTTTAGAATTGTCTGTTCAAGTCAACAATAGTTTGATTATCAAAACAGTTTAATAAGTGAATGGACCAGTTCGAAAGGTTGAAGGAAGCAGTGACAGCTTCAGTTTTAAGGGTGTTCCATTGTTTTTGCAAGTCCGCAATAAGGACTGGGAGACAAAACAATTAAAAAGGTGGAATGTTAGCACAGGGATAGTTCTGCTCCATATCTATCGCAAACGTTTGGCTGTTAGATAACCAATATGGCCTGTGATCAAAAATAAAGTTTTGATCCCTATCAAAACTGGAGTTGTATACATGTATGTTTGAATATCTAATATTATTTCGAGATGAAAAGTTAATGGTTCTTCTGATGAACCAGAATAAGGCAAAAGTAGAAACATTATACATTATAACTGTTTTTGTTTATGTATATTTGTCTATCTAAATCCGCATATTCTATTTTCATTAAAATATGAGGCCAGATGCAGGTCTCAACGTCATACGCCTTTGATATTGTTACTTAGCTTCTACGTAGTGCTGTTGTCTTACACCAAGGTTGGTTTGAATTACTCATCGAATGATATTGGATCTCCTCCGATCAATTCGACTACAAGAAATAAAGATAAAGAGCTGAACTGCGGTTAGAAGCACTAGTTTATTAAATTATTGTTTTTGTACTAGGTGAGATAGGAGATTGGAAGAATCTCTTCACAGTGGCAGAGTCGGAGGAGTTCGATTTATTTATGGAAGAAAAACTAAAAGAGTGTTCATTCAGATTCCGCTATAGAACAGAATAGAATATAATAGAAAGGAATAGAATCGAATAAATTTTATTTTAAAATCAATGACCCTTTCGGGATGTTAAAAATGTACATGTATGTGTGTATGATTAGAAAGGGACATATATAGCTGACAGAGTGTACAGAACGGTAGTAATTGTCGAGTTGAACCAGATATTTTTAACATCAATTAAAGAAGAACTAACTACTGTCTGAACACCATCTTCTAGAAACTGCATTTTTCAAAATCTCACTTTTCTGAATGACCTCGAGAAAAATATGAGCATGTTATCATTTTGCATTCCAAAAGTCTTAAAAAGTGCCACAAAAAATTTGAGAATCGGTTAACAAATAAAAATTTTATGCAAGAAAATATCCCGGAAAAAATCTAAATTGATTATTTTTCATCGTAAATGCACCAAACAAAAACAAAATTGTTTTGTATGCATAGCTGAGCGCCAAACTCTTAAAATTATTCCACAGATTTGCATAATTTTCAGTTTTAAGGTGTTTGGATAACCTCCCTTGCACATGCAAAATGCCTATTATTTTATTTATTTTTTATTTATACAATATTTAAAGAGGAGAAACACATTTAGCTGTAATAGCTAGTCTACCATGTGATCCTCTAAAACATATATACAAATGTACAAATGTAATATAAAATGACACAAAACGATTTACATTGAAATTCATACAATTTAAAATTTCAATGAATTAAAAGTGGGAGCATAAAACAATGTTTCATGTAAAAATCATATTTTACATGAGATATAAGATATGTTGGATGATAAATTTAAAAGTATACATTAAAAATGACTTTTGGGCATAATTATTTTATTAGTGAACCGATTTAAACTTTTTGTGGCACTTTTTAGGACTCATGAGTTGCAAAAAGATGGCATGGTCATATTTTTCTTGTGGTTTTTCAGAAAAGTGAGATTTCGAAAAATGCGGTTTCTGAAAGATAATGTTCAGACAGTAAATGTTGGGAATCACTGAAGAAACTGAGGGTGAGGTAATGAGGTAAGGAGCGTGTAAAATCGATTTAAGACCCCCCCGTCCCCCCCACCCCCCAAGTAATTTTATATTACTGTTCGCTCCAAGGCAATAGTTCTGTTGTGGTTCTAATTGTTTAAACGTTTTCATATATTTAGTTCAGTTTGGGTAACTGAGTGGTCGCCAATTGGGAAACAACTGTTCATTCGGCTTACTATATGTTCTCTTTGTATAAGAACCTGATCGTCAATTTAGTTTTTTCCCACCTCCGTTTTTGTTGTGGGAATTTTTTCCTTATTGCGTGATTTCCTGCTCATTGCTTATTCTTATCCAGTCCATCCTATGTGGAAATTCCATATACAAAATCGAATAGGAAAGATGACAAAGTAAATCTATGATTCTCAACATATGTGATATATTAAAGCATATATATGTACAACAAAGAATAAAAATAATTAAACAAATAAAATACAAGCTTCATTTCACATACATCTATAGACACAATGCTTTGGTAAGATTGCGACCTTGTCTAAACGCAACTGTAGCGATGGTGTCTGCTTTTATAAGCAACGCAGGTTCTTACTGTCCGAAGCGACGCAAATGTAAAGAAATGTCTATGTATTTTTGATACACTATCATTTTGATAACTGTTTGACACTTTTCTCTCTCCCTCTTTTTCTTAACACACACACACACACACACACACACACACACACACACACACACATGATGGCACATTATAACAACAATATATATATATACTGTTCTTTCGACTCTCTTTTTTACTTTCAAGAACGTTTTTATTTCAATGTCCATTTGATTATTTGGCCCCTTTGGGAATTTGAGTCTATGATTTAGACTACACAGATGTAAATTCTAGAAAGTGCAGCAAAATGTCTGGCTTTCGCTGCCAGTTTTATAAAGGGTCACTGATGAAGGTTCATTACCCGAAATTGTACAATATGGCCCATCTTCTAGCTTTGTATTTTTACTGCTTCCAAAGGATCTAACAATTATTTTTATTTTTTGTCATTATTATCAATAATGGGCTCTTTAAATGACACCGGCAGTGTTCTGATGAATGCTTATTTCAATACCACATGCTTCCGAAATCTGTCCTGCCTGTAAAACATATTTTGTATTAAACCGTCACCTTCTGCTTGCTAATTGCTTATTCCTTTCATTTCTAATTGATTATTGTGTATTGTATTTGTGGTGAGAACGATGAACATTTCACCATCAATCTTTTCTTTGAGTTGTTTGATTGTGTCTAAGTATAATGCCAAGCACATTTCAACTTTGCCGTCAGCTCATCACAAAAGGCTTTCATGTTTACAGTTATAAAGTCTTACAGACATGGTGTTAAAGTAGAGATCACAGACCACCACGTTGTTGTCAAAAGATATCTCTGGAACATACATATTGGGATTCAACTCGATCTGAAATACCAAGAACAACAAATAAATGAGCCGCCTCGTTGGAAAACCAACAATGTGGTTTTTGACCGGGTCCGACACAAACCGGACTGCACAGTAACAGAAGACAGCTAGAAGCATGAAATTTCGTATTAAGGAAGTAGAGAGGTTGTACTATACGTGTAGCGAAAACAACGGCGCTGATCAGCTTCGCGGTCTGCGCCTTTGTTTTCGCATATGCAAATTGTTGGTTTTCTCATGAGGAGGCTCAAATGTATTGTACTGTTCTTTCTTACTTGCTTGGTGTCAATGGGTTTGCATTTTGAATTTACTTTGTATCAACAAATCCTGGAGCATTTTACTTTGTTTTTTTTTTTTTTTTTTTTTTTTTTTTTTTTTTTTGACATTTCCGTTACTTTATATCTTGGATCACTTCATCCTCTTTTGTATCATTGTTTTGAGACACTTTCCCTATGTTTTTGTAAATAAATAAATTATTGAAATAATTTATCTGAATTCACCTTTTCATGAAGAGCTTATATACGAGTACATTGTATGATTGTTTCCATAAATTTTGAGAAAAAAATTCTGCAGGGCAGTTATCAGAATAGAACTAGTAAATGTGCCCGTAGATATATAAATTTATTATGCCACCTCCAATAAACTCTCCTAGCTTATAACCTACCTTTAGAACATACATGCCTGGCCTGACATCAGTTACATCTATCCACTGACAGTCGATATCAGCTAAATAGGCATCGGCGCAGCCAACTGATATACCTGCAACATGAAACGTTTGTCAGTCAATAGAGGATATTTGCTTTTTTGAGGTGAATACCAAATATATTTCATCGAGTGAGTTGAAAACATCAGAATTTTCACGAATGCACAGCGCGAGTGAAAACTTTTATGTTTTCAACTCACGAGATGAAATATATTTGGTATTCACCGAAAAAAAAGCAAATTTTCTTTTTATTTTATACAATACACGGGCATTTTCCAATTCACACGGCAGGCGGTGAAAATACAAAAACCAAAAATTGTTGAAAACACAAATAATTTTGGTACCACATTGTTCCTTACGTTCTAACTTAGAAAATGAATAGCCCCACTTTATGTTTTCGTTCATCAATAACGGAGTTATAGGCGTTTGCATTTCTGAAGTGAGACACATTTAATGACGTCAAGTAAATGGAAACGTCAGAAGTAATCCAAAATCTACAGTGAAGATATAGGCTGATATCAGTCACTAGTGACGTTTGATATCAGTGAGATTTGATATCAGTGAAATTTCATATCAATGGAAATAACAATTTTATCAAGTTTTGATATACATTGGTTTTCACTGTAAAGTATAAAATAAATCCGTAAATCTATTTTAACATGTTTAACTTCAGACCAGTTTCTTTGATCGTTCAGACTGACCTTTGGTAACTAATAAGTATTTTCGTTGATAAGGCTGCTTCAAATAGACATTTTAGGTAACGACATTCTGAACAGATCAATAATATATGCCCATGCACTTCACGCGACACTTGAAAATGTTTAAAGCGAGTAGAACCCCCATCTCCCGCTAATATATAAAAGCTTTTAAATATTAGCGAGAGATGGGGGTTCTACTCGCTTTAAACATTTTCAAGTGTCGCGTGAAGTGCCGGGAGGTAAACCGACGCAGTCAAAGAAAAACAGATGTATATATTATATCAAAGAGTGTACATTCGTCAATCTGACAAAGGAACAGCCGTGAACATGAAAACAGACGAGAACAACGCATTAGATATCAGAACTACTCACTGTATATTATACTGATCTTACCTTGCTGTCCCCAGTTCTGACAGTTATATTTTGGCTGGGTTCCTCTGTTACACTCTGAGTCCTCCAGACAGAAACTAGCTTTGTGCCCCTCAGCAACTCTATTACCGTGTCTGTCTATAACATCGTAGTGTGAGAATGACTCCATACTGTGGTAATGTCTGGGAAAGAGAGAAACTCAGTATAGTTATATGTATTAATCTTGCGAGATATCTAGACAGAAGCTGGACTTGTGACCCCTCTGCAACTCTGTTGCCATGTCTCTCTTTAACGGGAAAATAACTCTATACGCTTGAAATGCCTTTAAAACAGAGACTCGGTATAGTTATCTTCAGTTACCCTCAGCAATTCTGTTACCATGTATATCTGTAATGTCGTAATGAGAGAATGACCCCATACTGTGCTAATGTCTGTTAAATAGAATAGTCAGGTATTCTCAACCGGTACATTTTGATGATTTTTATTTCATCATAAATATTGCAGTGAGATTTGCTGATCATATTTAGTTATTGTTTCAGTTTCAGGAATGTTGCTGATCCTTATTGAAGCTGGATTCTATTTATAACCAGTCTAGTTATATGAATGCAAAATCACGGCCAAATAACAATTAGCAGCCACTCGCTTAAATTCTGTAGCTAATTGTAAAGTTCTTACTGATGACAGGCATGCCACTCCCACTTAGATCTGTCTACTTCCGGGCGGAAGTCAGCTGTTCCTACATTGTGAGCTATTGTAGAGAACCGTAGAAGTCGTCTTGTTAAAGTTGTCCAGGCTGAAATAGAGAATAATTGTGACACTGGTATTATGAGCTATTGTAGAGAACCGTAGAAGTCTTCTAGTTAAAGTTGTCCAGGCTGAAATAGAGAATAACGGCGACACTGGTATTGATTACAACGAAATATCTGGGTAATAAAACGTTGTGAAATATACAGAGCATGCAAACATGCAAACTAGGTATACACACGCAATATTTTCAACATGCAATAAAATTCATTACAATTCAAAGCATCATAGTCTTAAGACAGAAGAAAATGAATGATGAGAAGTAACCAAAACAAAAAGCAATAAACGCCTGGTTATGTTACTTTTATCACAGTTGACAACTCACAGTTAGTGCCATAGAGTGCTTCGGCAGATGATGATAGACAATTCTCTTCAAAAGCACACTGCAGGTAATACAGATATCTGTCCTCCAGATAGGCACTCTGCTCCAGTCGTGTGGCATTAGGGGTCAAGTCAGGTAGTCCTAGAAGAAAATAATAATCCAGTGAATTATATATATTCACTATGGTGCTAAAACCTGAAAGAATAAAGTAAAAATGCCAAGAATGTTTAATTTGTTGATATCGTCGTCATCTGGCAGATTTGTACAGTATAGGCACCGGGCAACGGGTCCTGTGTCTTTTTATGTCTGTATCGAATGTCAATTTTCCAAACTGCTTAAGTTTGCACGTAAGCTATTGTAATATTCAGAACTATGCACATGTCACGCGTATTGGCATGATTATTTTGAATATGCTTTCAATCGAAAATTGACGCACTACGTAGGCTAAAATTTATCACGGACTTACGTGTATCACAAATGACTCCAGCTACTGATTTGGCATTTGAACAGACCTCATGACCCGGAGTCCTCTTAGTTTTCTCTATGGTACAGTCTTCCAGTCGGTCCTCTTTGCCCGTACATCTGATGTTAGCTACGACCTTGTCAAGGTCACTGCCTCCATAGTGGTCAGTCTGGAAGGAAAATATTTACGTTCAGACACAATAAGATGATCATGTTTAGAAGTTTGAATAGCTTTTCGAGTTTGCAAAGCCTTTATATATCGAATACCTTCTACCTTTTGAAACCTTTCCGACTTTATAAAAATCACGTGCTTTCTTTTCACAAAAATATATAATAAAGCATACAAAAAACGATTAGATTTTATAAGCCAACTCAGAAACCAGACAAAATAAAACATTACAAAAAGGTAGCCACCCGGCTAGCATTATCAGAACATAGCGATAATGTAGAATAAAAAAACGATGTACCTTCTGATGCGTCCGAGCATAGCCTACACCGAGATGTTTGCACGTGACCATGGCGGCCCGGAAGTCCCAGTCGTCTCCACAAATAACGCCCCAGATATTACTTCCGGCTAGCCTAACCTCCAATCGACCTTCGTTAAAACCATCGTACAGGCGTCCACCAGCTAAGCGGAATTCCGTATACTGTAACATGAAATACACGTGTGACAAAAATGAAGCAACATCGTATTGAACTCAAACTAACAAGTCAGCTACAGTTGTATGTTTCTTTGCTTTGTGCTTTGGGTGCTGATTGTTGCTTTTTGTGTGTATTGTTGTATTTGGTGTGACGTCTTGTGTTTTTTCTTTTCTTTTCAGACTAACATATGGCGTGTGATTTCAAATTTTTGCTGGTGACTATTTTCTGTTTTGGTGTTTTCAATGTTTCTCACGATTACAATTTAGATGCAATAGTCAACTAACAATCTTACATGCATGTAATGGACTGACAGATTCTGACGTCTGCCAAGTTTCCTAATTCTACCCTGTCCGCTGCCTAGATCGGCTTAAGCCAGTGCCAATGCCAATCTAAGTAATGTCAGATGTTCTGTTATGCTATGATGTACCCTGAAACAAATGAGCCGCCTCGTGGGAAAACCAACAATGTGGTTTCCGAACAGGTCCGACACAAACCGGCATGTACAAGCACAGAAAATGGCTAGAAGCATGAAATTTTGGATGTAAGTAGAAGAGGAATTGAACTATCCGAGTAGCGAAAACAAAGGCGCTGATCAGCTTCGCAATTACTGCGAAGCTGATCTGCGCCTTTGTTTTCGCCTAGGCAGATTGTTGGTTTTCCCATGTGACGCCTCAAATATCTTACACTAGGTGCAGTCGGTTCTTCTGTTGCTGGTTTCATTTCAATTTCTTTATCCGATCCTGAATAAGGGGCGTCACCTTGGTAACCCTCCTTTACGTAGTTGTGGTGGTGATGTGATGGCTCGTGACGCTGTATGTTGTTGTCTCGCTGTTCATTAGACTGAGACAGTAGATGGTTAATATCATTACTGGTGTCTATATTATTGCCTCTCTGGACGCTGTCTATCACTGCATGTTGATCCGCTCCGCCGATAACGTTGTAAATGCTGTTATCAACGACTGGTGGTCGAGCAGTGGTCGTGGTAGTGGTCGTTGTTGTGGTGGAAGACGACGTAGAACTCGTCTCTCGGGGGTGCAGTCGGTAATACCTGTAGAATAGAATACAACCAATGAAAGTGTAACTGGAAAATTGGATTAGGCGTAAGTGATATTCATTTGAAACAAAAATGCACCAATTATTTTATTATCCTGCTTAACATGTGAATTTTGGCGCCCTTTCTTTAGCCGTGCGTAAGTTGATACTGTGCCATAGATCTACTGTGTACATAAAGAAAGGCGACACACATGCAATTATATAAAATGTTTTGTAAGGTTTTACCTTGGAGCCCTTTCTTTAGCCGTGCGTAAGTAGATCTACTGTGTACATAAAGAAAGGCGACACACATGCAATTATACAGCTCCGTTTCATTAATAACATACCCCTGCAATGTCGCAAAATAAATTGACCCCGCACCCTACATTGCATGGCTCATTGCTGGATGGTTATTAGTCTGGCCTGGATGAAACTTCTACAATTTGTGTATACATTTATGTGTGTTAAACTGGTAGTTTGTTTATGTTGATCGTGAGCAGTCCGATTGGACAGGAAGCTGTTTTCGGCATGTACCAAAATTCCGACAGAATTAATGTCAAGTTTTCAACTTTCGGCGATTGGTATTATGTAAGTACTGTGAATACTGCCACTTTCTGACCTGAATGTTATTCATTGACATCTATTTGATATACATTAAAACTTGCAGCGCATTCGCAATACATATGAAGTTCAGAAATAATGATTAAATAGACGCTATTTTCTTCATTACAGACATATTTCAAGGAAGCAAAACTGCTCTTAATGTCTACTTCCATCTTAGTGTGCTCTCGCGCCTTTAATATTTGATTCGTTGAAGTTTCTCTTGGATGATTACTTATATAATTTGTCTTGTTAAAATCGCCAGTCACACTATTTCAATCAATTGTATTCAAAAACCATCAAATGTCCTTAATAAATATATGTTTAAGAATGTCATTACATAACTTAAAACATTGTCATAGGCAGGTACACATTGCATTAGATACAAGGCTATCGTAACTCTCTTTAAAAAATCATGTCAACTGTTAATGATATTCTCAGATGTCCAGTTTTTAAATTTGATAAACTTTCAGACAATTTATGTGCTGAAAACATGTATTTGCATGGTGGCATTATACAGGGTAGTAGGTATAGTTAGATATTCCATTTCTACTTCAGTACTTTAGCGAATGTGATGTAAGTTTTAAGGTATCTACAATAGATGCCAATGAACAACATTCATGTCAGAAACTGGCAATATTCACAGTACTTACATAATACCAATCGCCGAAAGTTGAAAACTTGACATTAAATCTACCAGAATTTTGGTACACGCCGAAAGCAGCTTCCTGTCCAATCGGGCTGCTCACGATCAATATAAACAAACCACCAGTTTAACACACATAAATGTATACACAAATTGTAGAAGTTTCATCCAGGCCAGACCAATAACCATCCAGCAATGAGCCATGCAATGTAGGGTGCGGGGTCAATTTATTTTGCGACATTGCAGGGGTATGTTATTAATGAAACGGACCTGTATAAGATGTTTTGTAAGGATTTACCTTGGATCTGGCCTCGAAGTGACATGTGTTCCATCTCTGAAGTACATAAAGTATCTCCACAACTCTTTATTATAGATCCACTTGTTGTACGCTTCTGGTGGTGTTGTACTTGATGTCGTCGGTCTCGGGGTAGTGATAACTTTCGGTGTTTCCCTCTTGGTAATTCTCGGTTTCTTTGTCGTTGTTGGCTTTTTCGTCGTTGTTGTTTTAGTTGTTGGCTTTCTTGTTGTGGCGGTAGTGGTTGTAGGAGGTTTTCTTGTCGTTGTTGGCTTTGGTGTCGTGGTCGTTGAGGTTGTTGTTGATGAAGTGGTTGTCGTTGGTTTTCGTGTTGTTGTGGTTCTTGTTGTGGTAGTTGGTCTCTGGGTAGTTGTAGTGGTGGTTGTATTCGGAAGGTGAAAGGAATCTCCCAGATATTCTCTGAGATCTGCATCAAACTGACCCCTGTCAGCTGTATGTTCTATGAGATTGTAATCGACGGCAGCGCGGGATTTAGTTGCTCTTGCAGTAGTCGTGGTTGTGGTTGACTTTGTAGTCGTGGTCGGCCGTGTTGTGGCTGCAATGAATGACATTGTATTGGCTTAGTAATCACTCCGTAATTATAAACAAAGCTGTAGCTATACAGTACAGATGGAACTGGCTGATCTTATTGCCCGGTATGCAGAGTGCTCGCACAGTACGCTAGAGGTCTGAGTTGGAGTCAATATGGGGCTACGCACATCCCTGTGACACTTTTTTTTCAATACTGGGCGAGAGAAAAGCGTTATATAAAATAACTTTAAGACGAGAAAATGAGGACTATAATACATCGTCAGCGTCTATATCTGTACCAGAGATACTTACTTGTTGTGGTTAAAGCCGTGGTAGTTGTAGTGGTGGTCCTCCGTCTTGTCGTGGTAGTTTTAGGGTTACATATCACACCAGCTGAGGTCCAGTAGTTCCTCCGACACCGGGACAGCACGTTACCCCACCCTCTAGAATAACACATGGTCACATGCCGCTCATGGCCACGACAGTGGAGACCAGATAACCAGACACGACCTGTGACAGAAAACAAGAAAATATGGCTACATCTCGTGTATAGATACATAAGTTTACAAAGGGAACCTAACTAAAGATTTATAATAGGGACAGTTGCAGAGATCTGGAAAACTGACAAAGGACAGTAGGAATTCCTCGAAAATGGCTTAAATGAAGTCACGGATGTAGCCCAAGATCAGAATAAAACAGGCCTACCTACCATGGTGTACAGTATACATCTAAGACAAGGTAAGTCTAATAATTGGGTCATCTTTTCAACCAAAGAATATGTGTCAAGTTTTAGCTTAACCTTTTTGCAAGTGTTAAATTTCACTTATTTGGATTGAAAGCGTAAGTCAATACTTCCATTCATTTCTGATGGCTTTGGAACTTATAAACATTATTGTAGATCAAGTGCCCAATATTGACAGGTCAGCCTATCTTACCTGACAATCAATTGATACAAAATTATCAAATTTACTTTGACATTAGATCAAATTTTCACGAAGTGCAGTTGAACCACGTTTTATATTACGTCGGCTAAAGTATGAAATTGATTTGAAAAAGGAAAATCTTTCCAACTACTTTCGTAATTGATAACAACATCGGTAACGCTACATAGGAAAAGATTTGCACATGCCAGTTTTCCTACAGGTAAATCATCTGTATTGTAATAAAACAGTGGTTAACTTGTATAAATAGTGTTATCGTGAAAAGAAGAACGAGCTGAATGCTAAAACAAAAGGACGAATATGACCTAAAGAGATAGCCAAATTAACTAGGCATAGCGTCGTTAAACATTCTTAGAGTGTTATCTATGTTATCATAGTAGCTAATGTGTGAAAATCACGAACTGAGACTGAAGACCATTCTGTTTCATTCTGCTTGATTAAGTTATGTAGTTCTGTCTATACTAGAAAGCATTTTGGATAGTTTCGTTGTAAAAATTTAGCGTCAATGTTGCCGCTGATGGAATAGTCGTGCAAAATAAAATCTTAAAGAGTCGGTCACTGACTTCTATAAAAATATACTCTATACAAAAATGAACTGTTTTTAAAAGCTCAGATAAAATATAATTTAAAAACGTTAATACAGCATATGCACTCAAATAACAGTGACATTGTGATAAGATGTTTTGACTGACAGTCCATTCTCATATATTTCAACACTGTCTTCTACTATAGCAATATTTAAACAGCGCCAGTTAACAGTAGATCTGTTCATTCTTTAAAAGACAGAAGAACTCTATCAGTACAATCTCTATGCCACGTGACTAGGCTAAATATGAATAGCAATATGTATTCATTCACAAGCCTGCTGGTAGTCACGTTCCAATGTTTTGTTCGCATACTTTAATGCTAATGTATTTATTTGTTGCAAGATTGCAAGATTGCAAGTTTTTTTGCAAAGATCCACAGTGTTATATACAGGTACACAGGAATGTATGTCTGTCTATTCAAAGATAGTTGTGAGTATTTGACGGTCACATTGTTCCTCGATACAGAGATATACATACAGAGGTGTTGCTTTCGTAATTTCCAGTTGCAATGATAATTTTTGTGCTGTTGGCGCCCTATGTGTGTTTTCATAGTTTTAGTTAAGTTAAGGTAACTGAGTGGCCACCTATTGGGAAAATAGCTGCTCATTCGGCTTACGATATGTTTCATGGTATAAGTGCCTGATTGTTAGTTTGGTTTTTTCCCACCTCGGTTTTTGGAGTGGGAATTTTTTTCTGATTGCGCCTTTTCCTGATCTTTGCCTACTTGTACCTTTTTTGTCAGTTCCTGGACGTTGTCTATTTTCATATTCGAACTCATGCGGTATGTGAAAATGGCAATCAGTTAATATATCAGTGTATTTATGATAATTTAAATATAAAAATCAACATCTAACAAGCTTTAAGATTGCAATGCCACTTTCAGTCTTTCGTCAGATGACATCTAAGACAGGATTGCTTGTGGCAATTCAAGGCTCTATTTTCTTGCCAGACACAGACCAACTGCTGATTTTCAGGTTTTTTTCTGCACGTACTTTGTCTATAGCGCACGTTTCAATGAGTAATGACATCTACCTCAATCAGTTTGATTGATAAATGCCGCCAGCGCTTAATTAAAGCACTAAAAATATCCATTTAGTTTTCATGAAAACAGTAATCATGAAATGCTAAGAATTCGAAGGTTATTCCTGTCTGAGCGTGACAAAACGTAAAGGTACTCGTAATTGATGGCTTGGAACTGGGACAGAGGGAACCAATGTTGGGAAACAACCATTTTTTCTCAAAATGTTGCCAATCAGCAATTTGGAAGATGCATATTACACAGAAACTGTAAAACCTGTAATAGTGTATTGCATGAGCTTGCAACCTATTTATTCGCTGCAGTCATTTTATTTTATTATTTTTTTTTTATTATTATTATTTTTCAGGATAAGGTCCGGTAGCTAATCAAATCATTATCTAATTATTCTATTTAATATTTGATACCGTTCAAAAAGCTCGCATCTATACGATCAAATATATTAATATCAATCGTAGATCATGAGAATTTATAATTGTATGTGAACAGTTTAACCTTTTTTTACACAAAAACATACTCATACAAGCACCAGTTTGTGTTTGAATTTCGTGAGACTGAAACAGACTCAATGATCGTAATATTTTGTCCATGTTCACATGTATATTCAAACACGAAGACCCATGTCATATAGATTGACCTTTATACATGTTAATGTCACATATGTTTCTATTTGTCAAGTATACATTTATCTGCTCTCGTGATGTTCACTTGCTACTGCACGTACTTTGTCTATAGCGCACGTTTCAATGAATAATACAATCTTTCTCAATCAGCTTGATTGATAAATGCCGCCAACGCTTATTAAAGCACTTAGAGTATATAGGTATTTTCATGAAAAAGAGTAATCATGAAATGCTGAGAATGTGGAGGTGAATAATCTGAGTCTCATCATGACAAAGAGTAAAGGTGCGCTTCATGGGTAATCAGTGACTGGGACAGTGGTTACTAACGCCGGAAAACAACTTAAATTGCAAATAAATCGTGATAAAAAAGAAAAGAGAAGAAAAATAAGAGAAACCGAAATCACCTTTAAATGTCTGGCTTTCGCTGCCAGTTTTATAAAGGGTCACTGATGAAGGCTCATCACCCGAAATTGTACAATATGGCCCATCTTCTAGCTTTGTATTTTTACTGTTTCCAAAGGATCTAATAATTATTTTTATTTATTTAGACGATCGAATATTAAGCAAATCCAAGAACACTTACGCATTGCATAAGACTGTGTTGCATTTATTCGATGTATTTCTATGCATCATTTAGTCATATATGATAAAAGCTCTATTATCAAGGATACATCTTTCCATTCATAAACTACGGTTCAGTCACGTGGGGTACAACATCGAAAGCAAATATAGAAATAATTTAAAAATTACAGAAGCGAGCGGCACGTATCATTCTTAACGCAGATTTCGACACGGCTTCCTACACTTGGCTGGCAACCAGTTACTAAACGGCACAATTACAACAAGTACAAGTAGGCAAAGATCAGGAAAAGGCGCAATCCCACTCCAAAAACCGAGGTGGGAAAAAAACTAAATTAACAATCAGGTACTTATACCATGAAAACATATCGTTAGCCGAATGAGCAGCTATTTTTCCGAATAGGTGGCCACTCAGTTACCTAAACTTAACTAAAAATATGAAACCATACACTACAAGGCGCCAACAGCACAAAAATTTTAAACACCAAGACATAAAACAAAACGAACCACCACAGAAGTTTCGCCTTGGAACGATCAGTAACACAAAGTTACTGGCGGGCTTAAACCGGTTTTACATGGCCATAACCTCACCATTAGCCTCCGCAGTGGTTCATAACATTTAGTTAGTTCTTCGGTCCTCGTGGTGAATCTCTAACTAGCCAATGAATCATCAAGAACAAACAAATAAATCACGATAAGCATCCTGATGAATCAAAAACCAGGACTCACAGATTACGTAAGCTGCCCGACGATGGAGATCCCTGGGCGCCGAATAACCTACTAACTCCGGCAGTTATTAATTAAATGATATGACACCATCATATATATCGGACCTGCTCACTCCTGTATCACAATCGCATAATCGAACCCTAAGATCATCTTGCAGTATAGTTCGGCAAATGGGTCTCTGTATGGGCGGCAACTTTAATATTCATATCTGGGCGTGGTCGGCTAGTCCATCTGTTCAAGTAGGGAGATAATAGAAAAGTCGAATTCAATCAGCCTAGAGCGCTGTCACATATTTTACCGTTAAAGATCAGCTACCTATTTTGCCCAATCCAGTACACTAGACAAACACGGATTTTCATTCTAACGGACAACATGTGAGTTGAGTCTTTCAACTGTATACCTTTGGCTTTTACCTAGGTCAAAAGTAGACCATACCCAATAACGTATTCATAAGGTAACGCCCATACAGTGACCTATTTGCCGAGCTATACCCAGATCGAAAAAAGAAACAATGCACGATTGCTCATTCTCGTCATCAGTCCCAAGGCTGTGAAATAGATTGCCTGAACATGTAAGAAAATCATCTTTCCTTTATGATTTTTAAAGGAATGTTAAAGAACACATATAAGATGTACTTATATTTTATAATTGTAAGAGTTGAAGCTCGTCAGGCAAATGTTTTAAATTTTTTCATTGCACTTGGAAATAAGTGTTTTAATTCTGCAAAATTGTTTTTATGCACCTTTTACCAATGTATATGTTTTTAAGCTTTGTATCTCAAGTACATTTCATTTACTCCTTTATGTCGTTTTTGTCAAATGCTTTGTACATAGTATGTATATATGTTTTAGAGGATCGTATGGTAGACTAGCCATTATAGCTAAATGTGCAGTCCTCTTTAAATAATGTTTAAATCAAAATAAACCAACAAAAATAAAATTCCAAGGGTAAGCTTTGGTAGCTGATTCGAATCGTTCAGAGTCTAATTCTTTAATTTTAAACGTTTGATACCATTTAAAATGTTGTCAATTCGCATTCAATTCAATTCAAAGACATTTCTTTCTATACTGAGTTCCACAGCCAACGCAACTTTATTTTATCTCCCATCCTTTATGGGGATGCCTACGCGCTTCTATCGACCAGTGCTCATCTTTTAAATCGGTCAATCATATGAAAACTTTTGTGCCTAATAAGCATCAAAATGACCCGAAAATGTTTTTGTCCAAGATTTTAGTGCGCATGTGCGGGAACTTGCCTCAGGATACAAAAGTGCATTTTCCGCGCCTCGCGCATGCGGGCTCGCGATTTTATCAAAAAGATGCATTTATTTTTAACCATGGAAGATCGCCCGATGTGTATGCTAATTGCAATGTGAAAAGATACAGCTTAACGCCAGAAATCGCTATTGATTTTGGATAGCCATAAATTGCATGTTTTAAGCGTTAAACGTCACATGGTCACGTCATCGACGTCACTGCAGATGCCGACAATATGCTTTATTTTGTGTTACTGACCTAGCCTTATTGAACAAAGTGTGTCGCGACAATGAGAATGTTTCAGATGAATCACATGAAACCACAAAAAAATATTTAAGTTTAATTGACGAGACGCGTTGGGTCTGGAATTCAGTATATATTATCAAATATATTGGTATCAGTTGTAGCTCACCAATTTAAAGTAGTTTGTAAAAAGTTTAACCTTTTTCGCACAAAACAAGCGTATTCTAGAACAAACAGCATTTTGTATCCGATATTGTTTTAGACTGAAACAGACTCTGTTTTGTAAAAAGGTACAAGTAGGGGGAGATCACAGTCACATGTACATTCAAAACACTTTCAGTGTAGAACCTTGTCATATATTGACCGTTATGGTAACTGACATGTCTGTTCCTGCTTGTCAAGTTCATTTACTTTATACTTTACAGTGAAAACCAATGTATATCAAAACTTGATAAAACTGGTATTTTCATTGATATGAAATTTCACTGATATCAAATCTCACTGATATCAAAAGTCACTAGTGACTGATATCAGCCTATATCTTCACTGTAGATTTTGGATTACTTCTGACGTTTCCATTTACTTGACGTCATTAAATGTGTCTCACTTCAGAAATTCAAATGCCTATAACTCCGTTATTTATGAACGAAAACATAAATTGGGGGTATTCAGTTTCTTAGTTAGAACGTAAGGAACAATGTGGTACCAAAATTATTTGTGTTTTCAAAATTTTTTGGTTTTTGCATTTTCACCGCCTTCCTTGTGAATTGGAAAATGCCCGTGTATTGTATAAAATAAAAAGAAAATTTGCTTTTTTTCGGTGAATACCAAATATATTTCATCTCGTGAGTTGAAAACATAAAAATTTCACTCGTGCTGCGCACTCGTGAAAATTCTGATGTTTTCAACTCGCTCGATGAAATATATTTGGTATTCACCTCAAAAAAGCAAATATCCTCTATTTATTTCATTCATATTTTACTACTCTGAAACAGTTTTGATTACGACGTCTTTATTAGAGTTTGTTGTTCTCATTTGCCGTGAATGCCCAGGAAGCATCCATAGATTAATTAGACTTAACATCGTTGGTCTACTCAATGATGTTTCACTTATGCATCAATCATGAATTCGTCAAACTTAGAACATTTAATTGCGCAAGACCTGAGCATCCTCACGAAAAAAAAAATAAAATAAAACAAAATAATGATAATAATTTTAATGGCATAGACATGAACCAGCTAAAAAAGTTTTTCATTGATGATTCATTGACTAGTTAGAGATTTACCATGAGGACTGAACAACTAACTAAATGCTGTGAACCACTGCGGAAGATGAGGGTGAGGTTAGGTACTTGTAAAATCGATGTAAGCCCCCCATTAATTTTATATTTATACTGATCGTTTCAAGGCGATACTTCTGTTGTGGTTACAATTGTTTTGTCTTGGAGTCGATTTTTGGGCTGTTTGAACCTTATGTATGTTTTCATATTTTATTTAAGTTCGGGTAACTGAGTGGCCGCCTATTGGGAAATAGCTGCTCACTCGGCTTACGATATGTTTTCTAAGTATAGGTACCTAATTGTCAATTTAGCCTTACCGCCTTGGTTTTTGGAGTGGGAATTTCTTTCTGAATGCGCCTTTTCCTGATCATTGCCTACTTGTACCTTTTCACATTATACATATTGAAACTAAAGACATTATAACATGACGACGGATAATAGCCTCTATTCCTACACATTTCAAGTGATTATTTTAATACTTGGCATTATCTGTATCATTATCAAAAATATTAGTATTCTGATTCACTTCATTCAAATCCATGGTATTCAGCAGAATTCTGATATGATGTTACTGACAAGATATTATACACAGCGTTCCTCGAGACATTGCGATTCCGTACGTAACTAACATAGAAGTTTCGATATTATCAACTTAGATAAACTCATAGATTTTATTGAACAGGTATTCAAACGAGAAGAAAATGTGAAAGTAAGCAATGACCAGGAACTCGTAAATCAGAATCAAAGACCCACACTCACAACAAATAAATTGAAATAAACACCATGGTGAATCAGAACGAGGACTCATAGATACAATAAGCTGCTCGGCGATTGGAGATCCCTGCAATGCCAAACAACAATAGTGAAAATCTGGATCAAAAAAAAAACAACAACAAACACTAGTTGTACCCCGATTGGCCAAGCAACAGACACGAAGCTCCCGTCCCAACCAACTGAAATGAAAGCGTTTTAAGTCGGGGCCATCAAATAGTCTGACGGCCGATCCACCGGCGTGCAATTAATTCTTAATAATAGTTATCAACCGTGGTTGTGTTAAAAACTAAGCCTTCAGACTGTCGCATTACATGTAAGTTGTATCCTACAAGTTGGTAACGTATAACGATTTTTCTTAACTAAAGAAATATCGTTCCTTTTTATATGTTTTTAAATTTGTAAACCAAATCACCATACAATTCTGGTTCGACAAGGCTTTAAGTAAAAGCATCTTTAACCCAACATTAAATTTGGAAATAAATTCAACTGTGTATGCTATAAATTTTGGAGAATGGAGAAGCATTGCTGTTAAACATTCATTTTGCGTGTTGAAGTCGGAAACATGACTCTAGCAAACATAATAAGTTGCAAAATGTATACACCATAAGAAGCACGACGGGGAACGCTACCAAACAAAACGAAAAATTGACAACCGCGCAAATACTTAAGTTTCAGACATCTCAAAATCAGTTGTCATTAAAATAGCCAAATGCCGTCAGACAATCACCTTGATCTGTTTCATCGATTTGTTTTTCAAACAACCAATGAAAAGGAGAAATCAAAGAAGTATCTTCACTATGGTGGATAAACGTATAAAGTTTTATTCACAAATTACTAATCTTTAACCACCTAAACCCAAATCATCATCTATACATTTGAAGCAGGGTATCCAAGAATTAAACACAATATAACTATATACAAACTGTACATGAAACATAAAATCGCCGATGAAATAAAAATTAAAACTGAGATCCTTTAAGAGCAGCGAACATATTATGAGATAGAGGATGGGCCATACCGCTGTTTTGGCTACTCAAGGTTGCATGATCGAATTTATCCACATGAAATACAGTTGAATAAAGCCAACACCACAGATGCCGAAGCACCCTTTTTGGATTTTTCTATTGCAAATGAATTTGTTTCTACTGAAATTTATTGTAAACGCGAAGATATAGTATGGTGACTTCCTCGCCGTGCTTCTTATGGTGTGTACATTTCGCAACTTATTAGGTTTGCTAGTCTGCAATCATGTAGCTTAAACAGCCAAACTTCTCCAGCAGGGCTTAGGGTTATCATAAACTTCGAAAAACATTTTCTAAATTTAATCGCAGACACTATGAGTTGATTTCCAAATTTAATGTTGGGCTAAAGACGCTTTTACATGAGGGCCTTTCGGAACCAGAATATTATGAAGCCTTGGTGTACAAATTTAAGAAACTTATAGGAAGGATTGATTTTTATCGCACCTGCTTATAGCAGGGTGCGATATAGGAGTCCAAATTTCTGTCCGTCCGTCCGTCCGTCCGTCCGTTCGTCAACATTAACTTCGAAGTTTGTTTTTTTCGACATCAGAGATAGCTGCGAGTCTGAAACCTTGCATAGTAATTGTCCTTGACATACCCTTAAAGCACGCACCTTAACCCGGTGCTCTTGACCTATATTTCACGGTCTATTGACTTTGATATTTTTTACGTCGAAGTTTGATTTTCTCGACATTAGAGATAGCTGCGAGTCTGAAACCTTGCATAGTAATTGTCCTTGACACACCCTTCAAGCAAGCACCTTAACCCGGTGCCTTTGACCTATATTTCACGGTCCACTGACTTTGATAATTTTACGTCAAAGTTTGATTTTCTCGACATCAGAGATAGCTGCGAGTCTGAAATCTTGCATAGTAATTGTCCTTGACACACCCTTCAATCACGCACCTTAACCCGGTGCCCTTGACCAATATTTCACGGTCCACTGACTTTGATAATTTTTACGTCGAAGTTTGGTTTTCTCGACATCAGAGATAGCTGCGAGTCTGAAACCTTGCATAGTAATTGTCCTTGACATACCCTACCCTTCAAGCACACACCTTAACCCGGTGCCCTTGACTTATATTTCACGGTCCACTGACTTTGAAAATTTTTACGTCGAAGTTTGGTTTTCTCGACATCAGAGATAGCTGCGAGTCTGAAACCTTGTATAGTAATTGTCCTTGACATACCCTTCAAGCATGCATCTTGACCCGGTGCCCTTGAACTATATTTCACGGTCTATTGACTTTGCCCGATGCAGGTGCGATATCGACCTCCGCGGAGTTCTTGTTTCTTTTCAGTTCAGAAAAATCATTACACTTTGCAGACGTATAGGTGATAACTTGAATGTTTAACGACAGTTTTGCATGTTTAATTTTTAACCCAATTATGGTTGATAACTATGCTACCTGCTTTAATTGTACGCCTGTGGGTCGGGCGTCAGACACTATGTTGACTCCGACATAAAGCTATTCATTTTAGTCTGTTGGGGCCGGAGCTTCTTGTCTGAGATGCTTAGCCCACCGAGGTTCAACCGGTGTTTTTCTTTTGCTCCGGGTTTCAGTAAGTTATTCGGTGCCCATGGTGGTTATCATGATTTATTTGTTTGTCCTTTATGACTTATTGACTAGTTAGAGATTCACCACCAGGACCGAACAACTAACTAAATGTTGTGAACCACTGCAGAAGATGAGGGTGGGGTTTGGCGCCTGTAAAATCGATTTAAGCAACCCCCATCCCTGTGATTTTATATTACTGATCGTTCCAAGGCGATACTTCTGTTGTAGTTCCATTGGTTTTATGTTTAGGAGTCAATTTTGTGCTGTTTGAATCTTATATACGTTTTCATAATTTATTTAGTTCGGGTAACTGAGTGGCCGCCTACTGGGAAATAACTGCTAACTCGGCTTACGATATGTTGCCAATTCAGTTTTTCCCACCTCGTTTTTTTTTTTTTTTTTTTTTGGGGGGGGGGGTTGGGATTTTCTTTCTGATTGCGCTTTTTCCTGATCATTGCCTACTTGTATTTTTTTCTTAGTACGGCTGTATATATACCTGAGTGTTAATTTAGTTTTTTTCCACCTCGATTTTTTTAGTGGAAATTTCTTTCTGACTGCGCCATTTCCTGATCATTGCCTACTTTTACCTTCATGGATTCCCTTTTGCACGAATATCAAGCTGATGTTATCGGGGCTTTTAACTCGGCTTCCAGCTACCTCAAATACATTTTAAACATTGACAACCTTTTTAGGGTTGGTCGAACAAATTTATCCATCTGAACTACAAATGAAAAAGCCAACACTACAGATACCGAAGCCCTATTTTTGATTTTCCATATTTGTTTTGCTAATGGTTTTAATTCATCTATAATTTGACTGATTTTGATAAAGAAAATGCATCGTTTTTGTACCCTCCTTGCTGCTTACGGTGTATACAGGGTTTGTACCTTTTTACTATCTAGAGTGCAGACACGTTGCGGAAATAAATATGATACGACAAACTTTCTCCAGCAGATCTATTGGTATCATAAACTTCGAAAAACTTTTTTTTTTATTGCAGACGTTACGAAATGAGGATATAACTAAATGTGATGCAAAAGTCCGCATGCTTATTTTTAAACCAGATCACGGTAGCGCTATGCTTCCGAATATGGGTCGGGCGGCAGACACCTTGATTGTCCCAACTTATAGGAAGTCATTTTAGTTGGTTGGGGCCTGAGATTTCTTGTATGTTGTTTGCGGTCTTCATTGGCTCCAGATTCTCAGTGATGTTCGGATGTCTAGTAATCTCCAGTTACCTACTGCAGAAGCTGAGGATAAGGTTAGGCGCCTGTAAAATTGGTTAAAGCTTTAATCGGTATTGTTTAACGCTCAAAACATCTCATTTTCGAAATCGCAGCTTATTTAAGATTAGCAAAATAAAGCATACTCAGTGGTGTTTGAGAGGTCTTAAGTACAGAACATTAACATGATGAAGCAGCTTGATACATATACGCTTAGTTTTAACGCTACATATTACTTTTTAATCTCATCGTTTACGTGCATGCCTTCGAATCGCGAAACAAGAGTTCGTTTAATGTAGGTTTCATGAATAAAGTGCAACAAAGTGCGCGTAAACAAACACCTGTGAGAAATGCATTTGTAATAGACAACAGTAGCCGTTTATTTAGAGTGCAATCAATGGGTTCTAAACTCTCTAGATCATGCTGCGGTGATTAGGGACGCAACATGCAGGAGTGTTCTTTGGACATTTTACATCACATCAGCCTCTTTAATGTCTCAAATAGCGAATTGTTTCATGTGTATGGTATTTCAATGCAGTTTCCATCATTATTTCGGAAGTTATCATTTACTGGCTGCCAACACTCGTTGAAATGTTTCTTAATGAATGAGTAAAGAGATAGTTTATGTTGTTGAAATGTATCAGCTGGAATGCAATTAGTAAGATCAGCAAAACATGAGTAGCTAGAGAAAAATGTGAAAATCGAACCATGAGCGAAAAATGATGTTAAAATTAAACAGAAACAAACTATTTTCACTTTATATTTGAAAGACAGAAACAAAAAGTTTCCAAATGCATAATGCAAAGTTAAACGTCACCACGGAGGTTGGAAAACGCTAAATTAACAATCAGGGACTTATACCATGAAAACACATCGTAAGCCGAATGAGCAGCTATTTTTCCAATAGGGGGCCACTCAGTTACCTAAACTTCACTTAAAATATGATAACATACATAAGGCGCAAACAGCACAAAAACATTTTAAACACCAAGGCATAAAACAATAAGAGCCACCACAGAAATATCGCCTTAGAACGATCAGTAATATAAAATTACTGGCGGCATTAAACCGGTTTTACAGGTACCTAACCTCACCCTCAGCTTCTGCAGTGGTTCACAACATTTAGTTAGTTATTCGGTCCTCGTGGTGAATTTCTAACTAGTCAATGAATCATCATGGACAAAGTATACTTGTCCAAACTTTATAGCAAGATCTGCAAAGTTATAAAACTGACTATCGCACGATAAGAAACGGGAACATTACATTGACAATAGCCGCGACGCCATACCCATTGTAACCGAGTAACATTATGTGAAAACCTATCAAAATATTATTTGAATGCCGACCCACTTCAAAATGCCTGGCATCGCCAGTGTATGGCTTGAGTAGAAATACTTACGCCTGCCTTTTCCGAACTTCGACGACGTCGGTGCTGCACTGGCACCAGGAAATCCGAGTTGATTACACACAACCTCAGCATCCTTCTTATCCCAATAATCATCACATATGGCTCCCCAGCGTGACCAGTGATATATCAACACTGTTCCCTCATTATCCGACCGACCCCCTACCAGTCTGATATCACCGTCCTCCCACCGTCCCCTCGAGCGACGGCGCTGTGCTACAACACTCAGACTATCACTAAATATCACTACTAGTCCTAGAACCAGACCCAGTATATTAATCTTTACATTAATGTCTGTACTCATCACTCCAGCCATAATGCTGCACTTTATCTACACTTCTGCACTGAAATATGCAGATTCCTCCAGGTTAGTCTGTTCCCTACAAGTATTTTTTTTTTTTTCTATTTTTCTTTAATCTCCGATTTCTTTTTCTGCCTTTGATCTAAGTTCTGGAAGGTTTAAATCGCTTCCGTCCTATTATGTTTGTCACCTTATAGTGATATAACTAAATTGGCGAACAAGCATTCACACAATTATCACTAGTTAACTCTGGTATTTAAGAATATTTCTGCAATTTAATATTGCTATTAACTGTTAAAAGAAACTCCTTGAAATGATAGGTTTTGCCAAAAGCACACTGAGAAAAGATAATTTAATTATTTAAATAAACAGAAGGTATAAAACACTAACTTATACGCCCCGGTGCTTTAAGCAATGTCTACCTTGAGTTAAAACGATGCACTAGTTATACCATACCAGAGAATTTATTGCATTATTTCACCTGTCTGAAGACTTGCTTCCAAATTGTCAATCAGTTTGAAACAAGAAAACCAATTAAGAAACCACGTGACAAAAAGGCGTGTCCGTAGACCAGATGCATGAAACAAAACCCTGTAATGGTGGGGCTAGAATGTATCACTAGTGAACCGAAAGAGCGATTTAACCACCAAATACAGATAATAAGAAGTCACAATTCTATTCAGCCCAAATATTTGTTAAAACAAAAGAATATTGAAAGGTTAATAGTATTTTAGATCAATATTGTTTAACTAACATTTCAAAGTGACAAGATCCTATGTTTTGTGATCACATGATCACGGCCTAATGCACCATGTTAATGTTGAATAGTTCTAACAGATCAAACAGTCAGTCGGTTATTCTACGTAAAGAATATGGCTTATTAATTGGCACAAATGAGTTTGAATCTATTCATAAGAACCCAATTAAATCAATTGATGACTACAATGTTAAGGCTATCCGACGATCACACCAAGATAAGTTACTAAATACTAAAGATCGCAAGATAAAGCTTAACGTACCTAGTCTTGTTTTACAAAAATGTTGGATACCTCTTGAAAGGCACGTCACATTTAAAACAGATTAGAAAAAGCAGACGAAAAGTACTTCATGATATTTCCGTTCGTTCACCAGTTGATTTCTCAAAATTCGTTTTAGAATAAAAAAAACGAGAACGGTTTGAATGAGTAGTGCATTATATGCTTTGCTAAGAAACAAACAAAAGCGCTCACTTTTGCTTGTGAAACATAAATTCTTGATAGTGGTAAGTGGCATGCCATTCACCTGCTTGAATATTTATATACCACGGACAGTGACAGAGGTGCATTGGTTGACAGTATCGCTGAATTCTAAGCCAATCTTTTGCATGGGTCCCCTCCCACTGACAAAATTGACTGTTGATAACAAAATATGCAATGCAGGACATTCTCACAAATTAACATGGCATGAGATGATATTGTGATATAAAATCATGCAAAAACATTATCTTGCTTTGGAGTGTTCTACTGAAACGGATAATCGTGGCATGAGTGTTAACAGAAGCTGAAATGAAAAGGTAAAAACAAGAAAGAATCAGGATATGGCGGAATCAGAAAGAAATTCCCACCTATTGGGAAAATATCTGCTCATTCGGCTTACGATATGTTCATGCTATAAGCACATGATAGTTAATTTAGTTTTACCACCTCGGTTTTTGGAGTGAGAATCTTTTTCTGATTGTGCCTTTTCCTGATCTTTGCCTACTTGTACCTTTTCCCAAATGCCGAGGATAGAAAAATAAATTGACAATCAGGTTTAAAAATGATTTTATTAATGATCATAATAATATTTCTGTATTTTGTATTTCTGCTATCTTTGGTTGAACACTATGTTTATTTTTATTTAATTTTCTTATTATAAAATCGAGGGATGTCCCCAGGAAAGATCGTTTTCGGCGTTGTGAAAATAGTTTTCGGCGTTGTCCCCAGTAAAAACGGTAATCAGTGTCTCAGGAAACGTGGTTTATCTTCATTTTACTACTGTTTATTGTGCCTGCCTGTATGTCGTGCTCGTTGTCTTTCGTTTCGGTGTAAATTTAGCCGGACGGCTACCTTGTTTGGAAAGGGCTAGTCATTTTGCTCTTCGTTTATTTTGTCGAAAAAATGTTTTGTTGTGTTTTATGTGTTGTCTTTCCCACCAGGTGTCTCTGTTGGGACTTGAGATTTTATTGCATCGATTCCCAGGTTCTATTCTTATCTTACACTAAGTGAAGTTATCGAAAGCCAAATGAGAAGCTATTTCTTAATAAGTGGCCACTCAGTTTCCCGAACTTAACTAAAACTTACATAGAGTGAAAACAGAACAAACTTTTAACATCAAAACATAAAACATAGAACCACAACAGAAGTATCGCCTTGGACCGATCAGTATTATAAAATTACTGGGTTTTGTGTTTTGGTGTCGAATTTTTGTGCTGTTTGAGCTTTATATTCGTTTTCATATTTTTAGTTCAGTTCGGGGAACTGAGTGGCCGCCTATTAGGGAATAGCTGCTCACTAGGCTTACGACATGTTTTCATGGTATAAGTACTTAAGTGTCATTTTAGTTTTTTCCCACCCCTCGGTTTATGGAGTGGGAATTTCTTTCTGATTGCGTCATTTCCTGATCATTGCCTATTTGTACTTTTTATCAATGCCTTGGTTTTTGGAGTGGGAATTTCTTTCTGACTGAGCCTTTTCCTGAGTATTGCCTACTTGTACCTTTTCACATGGCCATAACCTCACATTCTGCTTTAGCAGTGCTTCACAACATTTAATAAGTTCCTCGATCCTCTTGATGAATCTCTAACTAGTCAATGAACCATCAAGGACAAACAAAGAAATCATAATAAACACCATGATAAATCAAAAACGAGGACTCACAGATACAATAACCTGTCCAGCACCTGAAGATCCCTGAGTGGCAGTTAACATCACTGAAAATCTGGATTAACACAAAAAACGTCAGTTGAACCACGGTTGGCTTACTTGATAATCACTCATATTTACAAACGTATTATCAAATGAGGTAAATGAAAAGATCTATAATATCATATGTTAATTACCAACACAATCTTTCTTCTTCTAATCGTAACAAAACTTCCGGTATACATCCCCGATCCAAACACTGGTGTCTCATTGACAGTGCTATAGTGCGGAGAATAAATAGACATGATGTCTTGTTGACAAAGACTATGTAAAGAGGTACAAGTAGGCAAAGATCAGGAAAAGGCGCAATCAGAAAAAGATTCCCACTCCAAAAACTGAGGTGGGAAAAAACCAAACTAACAATCAGGTACTTATACCATGAAAAGATTTCGTAAGCCGAATGAGCAGCTATTTTCCCAATAGGTGGCCACCTTTGACAAAGACTATGTATATTGCAGACTGCTGGCCAGATAATAGACTGGTTGTCAGCAACTGCAAAAATACACCCTGCATTGCGACCTCATGTCAAAAAGTTCCTAAGAAACTGAATCAAGAAAACATGAGGCAAAAGTAAAGGCAGGCAATTATCAGGAAATGGCGCATTCGGAAAAAACTTCCCACTCCAAACACTGAGGTGGGAATAGAACTAAATTAACATTAAGGTATTGTTCTGAGAAAGCATATTGTAATCCGAGTAAGCAGCTATTTCCCAATAGAAGGCCACTCAGTTACCCAAACTTAACTAAAACTATGAAAACACACATAAGGTGCAAGCAGAACAAAAATTCGTCACCAAATTTAGAACTAACTAATATCACTAGTTTTACAGACACATATCCTCAACCCCAATTTTTGCAGTAGTTCAAAACATTTAGTTTGTTGTTCAGTCCTTATGGCGAATCTCTAACCAGTCAATGAATCATCATGGTATGATAAACACCAAGATGAATCAAAAACGAGGACTCACAAATACAATAAGTTGTCTGACGATGGAGATCCCTGGGCGCAAAACAACTTATTGAAATCCGGAGCGAAAGACAATCACATTTTGAACCCAGTTGGACCAAGCAACAGACAAGACGCTCTGGTCCCAACCAAGTTAATAGCTTTGTCGGGACCATCATAGAGTCTAACACCCGACCCACCGGCCTGCAATTAAAGAAGGCAGCATAGTTATCAACCATGATTTGGTTAACAACTAAGCATGCCGACTGTCGCACCACAGTTAAGTTATATCCTATACGTTTATATCGTATAATGTTTTTTCTTAAAAAGGTACAAGTAGGCAAAGATCAGAAAAAGGCGCAATCAGAAAAAGATTCCCACTCCAAAAACCGAGGTGGGAAAAAACCAAACTAACAATCAGGTACTTATACCATGAAAACATATCGTAAGCCGAATGAGCAGCTATTTTCCCAATAGGTGGCCACTCAGTTACCTTAACTTAACTAAAACTATGAAAACACACATAAGGCGCCAGCAGCACAAAAAATTTTAAACACCGAGACATAAAACAAAAAGAACCACCACAGAAGTATCGCCTTGGAACGATCAGTAATACAAAGTTACTGGCGGGCTTAAACCGGTTTTACAGGTTTTAAGTTAAAAGAAAAATCATTCCTTTCTATAAGTTTCCTCAATTTGTAAACCAAGTCACCATAAAATTCTGGTTCCGAAAGGCCCCCACGTAAGAGCGTCTTTAACACGACATTACAGTTGGAAATTAATTCATAGTGTCTGCGATAAAATTTAGAAAATGCTTTTCGAAGTTTAGGATATCGATAGCCCTGCTGGAGAAGTTTGGCTGTTGTTCATTCGTGCGTTGAAGTCCGTCACATGATTGCAGACTTTAGCAAACCCTATTAGTTGCGAGTGACGTCATCATCCAAAAATGAAAAAATGACTATTTCAAAATCAAAGTCATCGCGCTTATTATATTTTAGAAGAAACAAATCCATAATTGTATTGGCGATGTTCAAAAGGTCATCGAGGTATGTGGAAGTGGAATCAAAAGCCTCGATAATATCTGCTTGATTTTCATGGTTTAAAGAGGTACAAGCAGGCAAAGATCAGGAAAAGGCGCAATCAGAAAAAGATTCCCACTCCAAAAACCGAGGTGGGAAAAAACCAAGCTAACAATCAGGCACTCACACCACGAAACACACCGCAAGCCGAATGAGCAGCCATTTTCCCAATAGGTGGCCACTCAGTTACCTTAACTTAACTAAAAATATGAAAACACACATAAGGCGCCAACAGCACAAAAAAAAAATTATACACCAAGACATTTTTTTTTTTTTTTTTTTTTTTTTTCTTTTCTTTTTTTTTTTAAATAAACTATATATAAGACGCAATATCTGAAATGACACTACGTACAGTCCTAAAATAGTCGGCGGAGGTGTACACCAAGACATAAAACAAAAAGAACCACCACAGAAGTATCGACTTGGAACGATCAGTAACACAAAGTTACTGGCGGGCTTAAACCGGTTTTACATGGCCATAACCTCACCCTCAGCTTCTGCAGTGGTTCATAACATTTAGTTAGTTATTCGGTCCTCGTGGTGAATCTCTAACTAGTCAATGAATCATCAAGAACAAACAAATAAATCATGATAAACATCCTGATGAATCAAAAACCAGGACTCACAGACTGAGTAAGCTGCCCGACGATGGAGATCCCTGGGCGCCGAATAACCTACTAACTCCGGAGCAAAAGAAAAACACCAGTTGGACCCCGGTGGGCCAAGCAACAGACAATAAGCTCCGGCCCCAACCAACTAAAATGAATAGCTTTATGTCGGGGCCATCATAGAGTCTGACGCCCGACCCACCGGCGTGCAGTTAAAGAAGGCAGCATAGTTATCAACCATGATTGGGTTAAAAACTAAGCATGCAGACTGTCGCATAACATTCAAGTTATAACCTATACGTCTGTAACGTGTTATGATTTTTCTGAACTGAAAAGAAAAATCATTAATTCCTTTAAGTTTCTTAAATTTGTAAACCAAGTCACCATAAAATTCAGGTTCCGAAAGGCCCTCACTTAAAAGCGTCTTTAACCCAACATTATATTTGGAAATCAATTCATAGTGTCTACGATAAAATTTAGAAAATATTTTTCGAAGTTTATGATACCGATAGCCCTGTTGGAGAAGTTTTGCCGTTAAACATTTATTTCGAGCGTTGAAGTCTGTAACATGATTGCAGACTCTAGCAAACCTAATAAGTTGCGAAATGTATTCACCATAAGAAGCACGACGAGGAACGTCACCATCCAAAAAAGGAAAATTTACTATATCAAAATCAAAGTCATCGCGCTTATCATAAATTTTAGAAGAAAATCTGTCTGTATAACTTGGTTCCAAATCTAATATCAATATTATCCAGGAGATAAGATAAGGCGTCGCATACATTCTGACATGACTAAAGTGTATATCGAATTAGGTCAGAGAAAGTGAAAAAAAATCTGTCATTACAGGCTTTTTTTTTTTTTTTTTTTTTTTTTTTTTTTTTTTTTTTTTAAGTTTTGAAGGGCCACTCTATCAAATGCAGAATTTTCTTTAATTAGATTATGTGGCAATGGGGTGTACAGAGTAAAATAGGGCTTATAAGGAGACATATATTGATAAATTGTCTGCAGTTAATGCTCACTTAAACGAATTACCTGTTAAGTTTTCTGTTTGTGTCAATGAAGACCAAAACAAACTTGGTGTCTTGGTTGTCTTGGTGTTGAATTTTTGTGTTGTTAGCACCTTATGTGCATTTTCAAATTTCCATTTAAGCTGAGTAGCCACCTATCGGGAAAATGGCTGCCCATTCGGCTTACAATATGTTTTCTTAGTATAACTACCTGATTGTTAATTTAGTTTTTCCCTACCTCGGTTTTTGGAGTGGGAATTTCTTTCTGATTGCGCCATTTCCTGATCGTCGCCTACTTTTACATTCCTATGATGTATTGGTTACCTAAGCTTCATAAAATACTGTATAAGGCTTGATTTATTGCAAATTCTAGTTCTTGTACTACTGCTTAACTTTCTAAGTTATTATTTTCTTGTCTTACTGCTATCAAATCTCATGTCATAAGATACTGTGAGACGGTGTATGAAACTTCAAATAAAAACTGGTTTTGTTCAATAAAAAAATCTGGCGAGGTGCTCAATAAACTGAAGCGTAGAGGCTTCCGTGCGACAAGCTTGTCCACATACAAAGTTTTTACTTTATATACCACATTGCCAGATAAGCTGATTAAAGAAAAACTTCTCAATTTGATAGAGTGGACCTTCAAGAGAGCATTAAAATCTGTGGTTCACTTTATTTGGCCTGTAATGACAGAAACGCTTTTTTTACTTCCTCTGACCAAAGTCGATATACATTTTGGTCATGTCAAAATATATGCGATGCCTTATCGTATCTCCTGGATAATATTTGCATTAGATTCGGAACCAAGTTATACAGACAAATTGTTGGAATTCCGATGAGTACAAATCGCGCGCGTCTCGTAGCTGATTTATTTTTATACTGCTACGAAAGAGATTTTAATTTCATGGATTCTCTTAATCATGACAATCAAGCTGATGTTATCGAAGCCTTTTATTGGACTTCTAGGTGCCTCGATGATTTTTTGAACATTGACAATCCTTATTTTGAAGGCATTGTCAATCAAATTTATCCACTTGAACTACAGTTGAATAAAGCAAACGCCACAGATACCGAAGCCCCCTTTTTGGATTTACATCTTTCTATTGCAAATGGATTTGTTTCTTCTAAAATTTATGATAAACGCGATGACTTTGATTTTGATATAGTAAATTTTCCGTTTTTGGATGGTGACGTTCCTCGCCGTGCTTCGTATGGTGTATACATTTCGCAACTTATTAGGTTTGCTAGAGTCTGCAATCATGTCGCGCGAAATAAATGTTTAACAGCCAAACTTCTCCAGCAGGGCTATCGGTATCATAAACTTCGAAAAACATTTTCTAAATTTTATCGCAGACGCTATGAGTTGATTTCCAAATTTAATATTGGGCTAAAGACGCATTTTGGAGGGCATTTCGCAACCAGAATTTAGTTTAACTTGGTTTACAAATTTAAGAAACTTATGGGAAGGAATGATTTTTCTTTTTAGTTCACGAAATTCATAACACGTTACAGACGTATAGGTTATAACTTGAAGGTTATGCGACAGTCTGCAAGCTTAGTTTTTAACCCAATCATGGTTGATGGCTATGCTGCCTTCTTAATGGTCCTGACATAAAGCTATACATTTTAGTTGATTGGGGCCGGAGTTTATTGTCTGTTGCTTGGCCCACCGGGGGTCAACTGCTGTTTTTCTTTTGCTCCGGGTTTCAGTAAGTTATTCAGCGCCCAGGGATCTCCATCGTCGGGCAGCTTACAGAATCTGTTGAGTCCATGTTTTTGATTCATCATTGTGGTCATCGTGATTTATTCGTTTGTCCTTGAAGGCCATGCTGCCTTCTTTGATTGCACGCCGGTGGGTCGGGCGTCAGACCCTATGATGGCCCCGACAGAAAGCTATTCATTTTAGTAAGTTGGGATCGGAACTTCAATCTCCATCGTCGGGCAGCTTACTGAATCTGTGAGTCCTCGGCTATAATTCATCATAGTGGTAAACATGGTCACTGACGAGACTGAAATAGTTGAAACCACGGTATGGCCCATCACCTTTCTCATTAATGTGTTCACTGCTCTTAAAGGATCTTAGTTTTAATTTTTATTATTGATGATTCATTGACTTATTAGAGATTCACCACGAGGACCAAACAACTAACTGCAGAAGATGAGGATGAAGTAAGTTGCCTGTAAAACCGGTTTAAGCCCCCCACCCCCACCCCAGTTATTTATAACTGACCGTCCCAAGGCGGTACTGCTATTGTGTTTCACATTTATCAAAGTTGTTTTATTTATGAATTTTATGCTGCATGACTTTGTGGCCACCCGAATATCGTTTGACTGTTCACTTAGCCTTCTGCATTTTACTTATTCTGTCCAAGCTAGCTCTTACCTTCAATAGCTGCTCACCCTGTTTTCCGTTATATGTGTTTCATGATGGTACCTATGTATAAAAATTTCCTTACATAATTTCCTTATTTCTTGTTAATATTTGTGTATCACTGAACTATTGCAGAAGCTGAGGACGAGGTAACGCGCCTGTAAAATCGGTTTGTCTGTTGCTTGGCCCACCGGGGTCCAACTGGTGTTTTTCTTTTGCTCCGGGATAAGTAGGTTATTCGGCGCCCAGGGATCTCCATCGTCGGGCAGCTTACTCAATCTGTGAGTCCTGGTTTTTGATTCATCAGGATGTTTATCGTGATTCATTTGTTTGTTCTTGATGATTCATTGACTAGTTAGAGATTCACCACGAGGATTGAAGAACTAACTAAATGTTATGAACCACTGCAGAAGCTGAGGGTGAGGTTATGGCCATGTAAAACCGGTTTAAGCCCGCCAGTAACATTGTGTTACTGATCGTTCCAAGGCGATACTTCTGTGGAGGTTCTTTTTGTTTTATGTCTTGGTGTTTAAATTTTTTGTGCTGTTGGCGCCTTATGTATGTTTTCATATTTTTAGTTAAGTTTAGGTAACTGAATGGCCACCTATTGGGAAAATAGCTGCTCATTCGGCTTACGATATGTTTAAATGGTATAAGTACCTGATTGTTAATTTAGTTTTTTCCCACCTCGGTTTTTGGAGTGGGAATCTTTTTTCTGATTGCGCCTTTTCCTGATCTTTGCCTACTTGTACTTTTTAAGCCCCAAAGTAAGTAAGTAAGTAAGTAAGTAAGTAAGTAAGTAAGTAAGTAAGTAAGTAAGTAAGTAAATACTTTATTTTAAGAGGGTGACCCAATTGGTTTAGTACCAATCTTCCTTGGGGCCCTCATTGTACAAGTTACAAACAATACAATCAATACAAGCAAACAAAATAGCATGGCAAATATAAATATTAAACAATTACATTATCAAAATGATAGAAGCAACATGACAGACAGACAGACAGACAGACAGACAGACAGACAGAGAGAGAGAGAGAGAGAGAGAGAGAGAGAGAGAGAGAGAGAGAGAGAGATAGATTTTGTTGTAAATTCATTTAAATTGACGTTCAAATTATTTTCACGTGCAAATGGCGGCGGAGGTGTCATGGGTATAAAAGAATGTATATAACTATTCTTTTATCCAGTCTATACATCTTTTCACAAAAATGCCCAAAGACGACGACGTTTTAATACTAACGGGAATACTATTCCAAACAATAACACCTGAGAAAGAAAGTAATTTTATATCATTCCAAGGCGATACTTCTGTTGTGTTTCTTATTGTTTTGTGTTTTGGAGTCCAATTTTTGTGCTGTTTGAGCCTTTCATATTTTTAGTTAAGTTCTGGTATTTGAGTGTCCGCCTATTGGGGAATAGCTGCTAACTCGGCTTACGATATGTTTTCTTGGCATAAGTACCTTAATGTCATTTTGGCTTTTCCACATCCCTCGGTTTGTGTAGTGGGAATTTCTTTCTGATTGCGCCATTTCCTGACCATTGCCTACTTTAGACCTTTTCATAGTTAAGTTTTTGTAACTGAGTGGCCTGACCATTGCCTACTTTAGACCTTTTCATATTTTAGTTAAGCTTTTGTAACTGAGTGGCCACTTATTTGGAAAATAGCTGCTCACTCGGCATACGTTTCTTAGTATAAGTACTTATTTTTAATTTAGTTTTGTCGTTCATCGGTTTTTGGAGTGGAGATTTCTTTCTGAATTCTCCGTTTCCTGATCATTGCCAACTTTTACCTTTCCATAAAATGGTTCATTCTTCAGCTGCAACTACTTTAGGACATGCATCTCGCAGGCATCAAGACTGATTTGACGAGAATGATAACGTAATTCAGAATATTTCTGAAGAAAAGAAACAGTTATAGACAGCACATCGAAAGCAGAAAGTTTGTGAAGAAATTTAATTTTATGATAATACTAAAAGCCATCAATGACCCTAATGTTGAATCGCTTGAATGCTCATCTTGATCACATGGAACTAATCCCAGAAGGTCAATGTGGATTAAGGTAAGACAGAGTAGTGACAAGAGCTCACAGTTAGACAGAATATAGATCTATACATGGCGTTTGTCGTCCTCCCTCTGGAAAATCATAGCCACGTTTTGCAGTCCATCCAAAGACACTGCAATTTCATTATGGCATGCAGGCACATGTTCAAAATGATGAATAAAATATAAAAGCTTGATCCTTTGGAAGCAGTGAAAACGTCTAAAGGGGTGTAGTATTGTGCAATTTCGGGTACTGAACCCTCATCAGTGGGCGACGATAGCCTGATAAATATACTGCAATTTAAAACATTTACACAGGGTAAGTCGAAATCAAAGACACATACCTAAACGGGGTCAAACAATAAAGATTACTCTTTATCTTTTTAAGGAGACGAATACGTCAAACAGGATTGTGTTATGGTACCAACACTTTTAAGCATGATGTTTTCTGCCACGCTCATGGATGTTTTCCATGACAGTAATGCTGATTTTCCAGTGAGGTACCATTTGATAAAATACCAGAAAGCAAAAGAACAAGGGCAAAGAATCAAGTTTCACAATCATGTGAGTACTACAATTTTACAATCAGCACAAAATCAGAGGTTGTTCACCAACTAGTGCCAGGACAGCCGTACCATAAACTATAATCATCTCTGAACAAGTTGTTGATAAATTATCCGACTTAGGAAGCATTCTCTGCAGAGCAGTGCACATTGAATTGCAAAAGCCAGTGTGTCATTTGGAAGACTCCGTGCAAATGTCTGGGAGCGATAAGGAATAAACCTTGACAAAAAAAGCTGAAAGTCGACAGGGCTGTGGTACTGACTATCCTCTTATATGACATTTTATGAGAATGCCTGATGAGCGACTTCCGAAGAGTTTTCTATAGAGAATTACAGGAGGGAAAACACTCTCAATACGGCCAGAAGAAGCGCTACAAAGATACCCTCAAAGCCACTCTAAAGGATTTCGTCATTAAAAGTGGGTCTTGGGAACAGACTGCACAGAAACGATCAAAGTGTCGCGGTCTCATCAACAAAAGATTGGCTAATTATTGACAAAGGAGAATTCGTGAATATTGACAGAAAGCGCATACATATTTTTCCATATTGACTCTACTTGCAACCGACAATTTGGTGCTTAAAATGGCCTAGTAAGCCATAAAACAATTCACCAACTAAAGTAACAACTAGTATTCATGTAAATGAGAGACATTCTCATTGATGAGAAAAAATGGCCACACTAAAGAAGAAAATGTTTGTTCGGTCATAGCTGAGGGGCAGACGCCTTCCAACATTATAGAAACTCGTGGACTAGAAAAAAGACAACAAGCAACTACGGGCCCTACATGATGGCATATAAAAAACATGGTAACCGTGTGCATTACTATTCTTTAAGCACAAAGATTTATATTTCAATGTGGTAAAGATCAATTTATAGTCGCCTAAATCATGCATTTCTGCAATAAATATTATCTTGCTTATGTTAAAACTGACAGGCCTTCTGAATTTACAGTGCAGATATATCGTATATGCTTCAAGATATAGAATTGTCTAGTACGGCTTATATGAACGGGTCACTGGGGGACTGCATTTAAATCAATTATATCATATTACAAACTTTGCTAATATCATCGAATCTTAACCTTTTGAAGTCTTTTGATGTTTTATTGTTTTTGTAATCAAATTTCAGGTATGTGTTTCAAACTTAATAAATGATTGTTTTATAATCTATTACGACAAGCTTTACATGGTCTTTTCACGTCAGCGAGCAGGTGTACATTGCACAATTAAGATCAGAGAGACCAAGGAGTGTCCTACTACAGTTCTAATGTGAATGACTAAGTGCAGTAGGGTTTCAAACAAATGTTTTCCAGAATGCAAAGTACGGTTCAGTTCCGAGGAAATCCCAACTAAAAATTTACTTGAATCGCACTGGAACAGAGCTTCCTTCAAAAGTGATTTTGAAAATCCCGGTTCAGCCTGTGTCATACAGCAGACACAGCTGGTCATACTAATGATAAACAGACTCGTTACACGGTCTAAGACTCATTTTACTAGCACGAATTTAGACTTATGATCTTACAAATGGCAGACTGAGACGCAATCGACTGAGATAGTGCTCTAGCAAAACTGATGACCAAACTATGAACCAATTATTTAGAAATAAGGATTTGGATAAATGCATAGACCAGGAAGGTGTTCTCACAATAACAGTGTATATTTATGAAGTAACTGCCAGAGGAAGCTTACCCTTTTAAATTTGGAAGACATTGCGGATATTACAGTATATGAACATTCCCTGAAATTCTACTAGTAGCAAGCCAAGATCGACAGGAGAAATGAAGTAGTCCGCGATGCATTGTGGGCACACATTCTACTCCCATTAGTATTCCAGCAGGTCGACATGGACCGCCTTGCTTGGCGCTCAGCATGTTACGACAAGCACTGAATTCTCTTGTCTATGATATATACCATCACTAACATCCCTAATATATGAAAACGTCTGAATAATAACAAACAAGGTTCGATAATAATCGATGTCTGTACTCACTAGATGGCCATATGGAAGACTGACAATTTTGCTAAATAAATTATCCTCCTAAAATATACAGATTATCAATTTATCATCATTATGTTACTGTGGATGCCTGATTAGCGACAGTAAAAATTAGCTTCTGCTGAAATTTTCAGGAGTATGAGTGCTCGCAGAGTGGTGGAATGTATGAAATGATTCCGTGAACGGCACCGAATAATCTAAACATTCTGCTTTAAACTTGGAACAAGGTTGCTCTAACTTGTTTTAGTAAATGTCAGCATTGGTGGTAAAAAGGTAAAACTGAAGCAACGACCAAAAGCTTAAGCATAAAGAAAGTAATAACATACCACCCGCAGAAAATATTGCACAGCAATAATAGTGCTGCAACTAACACTGAATTCAGAATATAGCACTAGAATGATCGCTTTGGGGTCTACGAAATAAAATATAAAAGCTTGGTCATTTGGAAGCAGTGAAAACGTGAAAGAATGTATAATCCCCGTATCATCCATAGTACAGATTATATTTCCTTGTGATAATCAGTCAAGCCAATACAATCCCTGGACCTTCGAACCTTCATTTAATTATTTGCATATTGGGATTAAACTGTATCATTTATGGAAATGATGGTCTGAATCTGTTGACTCCTCGTTTTTGATTCATCATGGTGGTTATCATGATTTAGTTTTTGTCCTTGATGATTCATTATCCAGTTAGAGATTCACTACGAGGACCTTATAACTAACTAAAGGGTGTTAAGAAAGTTCGTTCCGCAGTTTACCACATGATTTGAAAGCATTGCATAGACAAAAACTTAATAAATAATGCATTTTCCATTAATCTGTTGTTCCCTCGGATACAGTATGGCAGTTGAAACACTGTCTAATGTCGAGTTGTTTCAAAGATGTGTGTTTTCCAAGGACACTATATTTCACAAAATCTGGAATTATTCGATTTTCTTAAAACAAATGTAAACAAATGGCTTTTAATTTTTCGTTACATGTTTATAATTGAAGACATCACAAAACTATTATAAATGACGATTAAGCAGTCCATTCAGGGTGCACTCATTAAATTATTTAGGATTTTTACACATTTGTCTTGAGATAGCAAAAATATTTTCTAGTATACCAACATTTTTGTGTAGAAGTTCAAGTGTCAGAAAATGGGTGCCAGTGCTTGATGGTCATTTTGTTCTTGATCAGGTATCTCATCTGAAACATCTTTGCTTTTATCTTTTCATATACATCCAAAATAAGATCTGGTTTTGTCAAAATTTAGTTTTGAAGTATTAATATCAAGCTACCAGGGAAGCAATTTTTGCGCGGAACGAACTTTCTTAACACCCTTTAAATGTTGTGAACCACTGCAGAAGATGAGGTTGAGGTAAGGCGCCTGTTAAATCGATTGAAGTCCCCACTAATTTTATATTACTGATCAAAGGCGATACTTCTGTTGTGGTTCCATTTGTTTTATGTTTTGGAGTCGAATTTTTGTGCTGTTTGTACCTCCTTATGAAGTTAGGGTGGCGGGATGGTCGCCTGTTGGGAAATTGCTGCTCACTCGGCTTATGATATGTTTTCTGAGTATAAGTACCTAATTGACAATTTAGTTTTTCTCACCTCGGTTTTTGGAGTGGGAATTTCGTTCTGATTGCGCCGTTTCCTGATCGTTGCTTACCTGTACCTTTATAGGGTATAGAATATTGTGGTGTCGACGTGATCCTGAAAGAAATATCTTCACGCTGAATTAGATCACAGTGCACTCAAGTGCACCAAAAACTAATGATTTCTATTTGATACCATTTAGACCGTCACTGTTGGAACCATTTAATGACCGGCATTTAAGATCACAATCAGCCAAAATATTAAACAGTTGACTGGACTAATGAGACAATTATAGTCTTCCTATTCAACTTTTGACAGCGATATGTCCTCAACAGTGCTATTCAGACTAATAAATATTAACTCTTAACATTTTTACTTTTAACTTCTCTGTGAGTGTTAAACAGATACTACCATAATAATGGTTTATAAAATAAAATAAATAACTTTCGGCTTTGTCCAAAATTACCTATATATATCATCATCATGATCATTTTATCACGCATTACACTCACATTAAATGTCTTGCAAAACGCTATATTTGCAAGGCGAAAATCATTAGAACAGACATCAAAGAGAAGAAACTGGAGAACAATTGGTCAACAAACTAGAAGCATTCAATCTCAGTGCAGAAGATCCATAAGAAAAAGGAAACATATTTCAGATGCAATAGCGTTCGGACATCCATCTCACAAACATTAACACTGGTTTGACGTGAATTATGGGGGTTCTGCTTGATACATTTCTAACTGTCCTAGGCACAAAGAGGCAGTTAAACAGCTGTCATTCAGCATAGCCTTCAGGGGTAGATGAAATTGCAACTGATGTCTATAGTACTGGATGACTAGCTATGGCAGGGTACAAGTAGGCAACGATCAGGAAAAGGCGCAATCAGAAAAAGATTCCCACTCCAAAAACCGAGGCGGAAAAAAAACCAAACTAACAATAAGGTACTTATACCATGAAAACATTTCGTAAGCCGAATGAGCAGCTATTTTCCCCAGTAGGTGGCCACTCAGTTACTAAACTTAACTAAAAATATGATAACATACACAAGGCGCCAACAGCACAAAAAATTAAACACCAAGACATAAACAAATAAGAACCACCACAGAAGTATCGCCTTGGAACGATCAGTTTTATAAAATTACTGGCGGGCTTAAACCGGTTTAACAGGTACCTAACCTCACCCTCAGCTTCTGCAGTGGTTCAAAACATTTAGTCAGTTCTTCGGTCCTCGTGGTGAATCTCTAACTAGTCAATGAATCATCATGGACAAACAAATAAATCATGATAAATTCCATGATGAATCAAAAACGAGGACTCACAGATTGAGTAAGCTGCCCGACGATGGAGATCCCTAGGCGCCCGATAAATTACTAACTCGGGATCAAAAGAAAAACACCAGTTGAACCCCGGTGGGCCAAGCAACAGACAAGAAACTTCGGCCCAACCAACTAAAATGAATAGCTTTAAATCGGGACCATCACAGAGTCTGACGCCCAACACACTGGCGTGCAATTAAATAAGGCAGCATAGTTATCAACCATGATTGGGTTAAAAACTAAGCATGCAGACTGTCTCATAACATTTAAGTTATATCCTATATGTCTGTAACGCGTGATTTTTCTGAATTGAAGAGCAAAATCATTCCTACCTATTAGTTTCTTAAATTTGTAAACCAAGTCACTATAAATTCTGGTTCCGAAAGGCCCTCGCGTAAAAGGGTCTTTAGCCCAACATTAAATTTCGAAATCAGTTCAAAGTGTCTGCGATAAAATTTAGAAAAGGTTTTTCGAAGTTTATGATACCGATAGCCCTGCTGAAGAAGTTTGGCTGTTAAACATTTATTTCGCGCATGGAAGTCCGCAACATGATTGCAGACTCTAGCAAACCTAATAAGTTGAGAAATGTATACGCCATAAGAAGCTCGGCGAGGAACGTCACCATCCAAAAACGAAAAGTTTACTATATCAAAATCAAAGTAATCACGTTTATCATAAATTTTAGAAGAAACGAATCCATTTGTAATAGAAAGATGTAAGTCAAAAATAGGGCTTCGGTATCTGTGTTGTTTGCTTTATTCAACTGTGGCTCAGGGGGATAAATTTGTTTGACCATGCCTCCAAAATAAGGATTGTCAATGTTCAAAAGGTCATCGAGGTACCTAGAAGTCGAATTAATAGCCTCTAAATTAAAGCCTATTATATGCTAAACACCATATAAGAATAACAATACGTTTGAGAATAACTTACTGAAACCCCGAGCAAAAGAAAAACACCAACTGAAACCCGGTGGGCCAAGCAAGGGACAAGAAGCTCCGGCCCACCCAACTAAAATGAATAGCTTTAAGTCGGGGCCATCATAGAGTCTGACGCCCGACTCACCGGTATGCAATTAAAGAAGGCAGCATAGTTCACAACTATGATTAGGTTAAAAACTAAGCATGCAGACAGTCACATAACATTTAAATTATAACTGATACGTCTGTAAAGTTTGCCGTCTGGTTAGCTTCTACTAAATCCAAAGATTGCATGCACAACAGAGAGATTGACAGACTATTACCGTAATGATAAATACAGGGACAATACTCAAATATAAAACAAACCTCATCTTGAATATGAGTTGTAAGTCTTGGGTATTGTTTTCAGCATAATCGTTAATAGACTGAAAGAAAATAAATTATGATGAATGAAAATTTATGAGTCAAACAGTTCTGAAAATGTTAACACTCTTCTCACAGAAAAATGCGCTGTCTTGAAATGTGGGGGCGAAAGAATAGAAGGTCCAGGAGTTGTATCACTTAAATTAATATCACAACTTAGACACCAGACGGGAAAGAAATGACAATTCATCATCAAAATTCTAAGATCACTCATGAAGAGCACTTTACCAGCGAGGTAGACATGCAGCTAGCAGTTGCCAATTACCAGATGGTGAGCTCAACAGAGACATAAAAACATTTGACGACGTTCTTCCTCACTATAATTCAATTACGCAGCGTCCGTTTTCTTATTTTTAACACACAAGCACATGCTCACATAACAATTTCATCAAACATGCACCCACATATTTTTATATACTGGGCAAATAAAGTAAGGGATCTAATATTTGATATGCAATTTCTAGAAGATCTTGAACTGCTGGAAAAATTAAACATTTCTATCATCAAGGTTATTCATTTTGTAAGCTTTGTACACTTGAACAACAAAGCAATAGTCTTTGCCTTCAACAAGACCAGGGTTTTCAGTCAGACTACCCTTAAAATGAAAGTGGTACGAAATTTCCATAGAGAATTGATGGTATAAAAGTTTGCTTGTGCAAAACTTTTAAAATGACAAGAAATTTCCAATATCGTTTTGGCTGGCTGACCTTAGAAATGGTCAAACTTGGCGATTATTGTGCAATTTCCCAAAGTTTTCGTGAATTGGCATTTTTTTTTTTTTTTTCCAAATCAGTTTTTATGGACTTTTTATCACTTTGGTTATGAGGGTAGTGTGGTTTAAAGAACTGCTGTGCTTAGATGATGCATAATATCAAAATTGTGTGGTGGCATATGAAAGTACAATAAATCTGCTAACGGCCAAACTTCTCCAACAGGGCTATCGGTATCATAAACTTCGAAAAACATTTAATAAATTTTATAATGTTGGGTTAAAGACGCTCCGGGTTTCAGTAAGTTATTCGGCGCCCAGGGATCTCCATCGTCGGGCAGCTTATTGAGTCTGTTGAGTCCTCGTTTTTGATTCATCAAGGTGGTTATCATCATTTATTCGTTTGTCCTTGATGATTCATTGACTAGTTAGAGATTCGCCACGAGGACCGAACAACTAAATGTTGTTAGGCGCCTGTAAAACCGCTTTAAGCCCCCCCCCCACACACACACACACTAATTTTATATTACTGATCGTACTTCTGTTGTGGTTCTAATTGTTTTGTGTTTTGAAGTCGAATTTTTGTGCTGTTTGAGCCTTATGTACGTTTTCATATTTTTAGTTCAGTTCTAGTAACTGAGTGGCCGCCTATTGGGGAATAGCTGCTCACTCGGCTTACGACATGTTTTCATGGTACGAGTACTTAAGTGTCATTTTAGTTTTTTCCCACCCCTCAGTTTATGGAGTGGGAAATTCTTTCTGATTGCGCCATTTCGTGATCATTGCCTATTTGTACTTTTTTAAGTGAGGGTCTTTCAGAACCAGAATTTTATGGTGACTTGGTTTACAAATTTAAGAAACTTATAGGAAAGAATGATTTTTCTGTTCATTTCAAAAAAATAATTACACGTTACAGATGTATAGGTTATAAGTTGAATGTTATGAGACAGTCTGCATGCTTAGTTTTTAACCCAATCATGGTTGATAACTATGCTGTCTTCTTTAATCGCACACCAGTGCGTCGGGCGTCAGACTCTGTGATGGCCCCGACTTAAAGCTATTCATTTTAGTTGGTTGGGGCCGAAGCTTCTTGTCTGTTGCTTGGCCCACCGGGGTCCAACTGGTGTTTTTCTTTTGCTCCGGAGTTAGTAATTTATTGGGCGCCCAGGGATCGCCATCGTCGGGCAGCTTACTATCTGTGAGTCCTCGTTTCTGATTCATCGGGATGTTTATAATGATTTATTTGTTCCTTCTTGATGATTCATTGACTAGTTTAGAGATTCACCACGAGGACCGAAGAACTAACTAAATGTTATGAACCACTGCGGAAGCTGAGGGTGAGGTTATGGTCATGTAAAAAATCGATTAAAGCCCGCCAGTAATTTTATATTACTGACCGTTCCTAGGCAATACTTCTGTGGTGGTTCTTTTTGTTTTATGTCTTGGTGTTTAAAATTTTAGTGCTGTTGGCGCCTTATGTATGTTTTCATATTTTTAGTTAATAAAATATAATTGTTAGATCCTTTGGAAGCAGTAAAAACAAAGAGAGGTGGGCCATATTGTACAATTTCGGGTAATGAACCTTCATCAGTGACCCTTTACAAAACTGGCAGCGAAAGCCAGACATTCATGATTAAGTTTAGGTAACTGACTGGCCACCTATTGGGGAAAATAGCTGCTCATTCGGCTTAAGATATGTTTTATGGTATAAGTACCTGATTGCTAATTTAGTATTTTCCCACCTCGGTTTTTGGAGCGGGAATCTTTTTCTGGTTGCGCCTTTTCCTGATCTTTGCCTAATTGTACCTTAATACACCATATAAATCAAAACTTGATTAATTATTGATTGGCCCAGAAATGCACCCTTAAAAGTTTTAACCGTAACTTTTTTTTACCAGTATATCTTATTTGCTATTACTGCAGCTGGCGTTTTGCCGTGTGGCGACCCTAAAAAGTCTCCCCGTACATCATCCATAGTGCAGATTATATTATTTCTTTCGGCCCTTTGAGATCAGAATATTAGTACTAAAAGTACTTAGTAATAAGTACGTTTAGAGCCAGCTTCTAAACATTGTTTTAGTTATTTGACCCCGTTTAGACACGTGTCTTTGATTTAGACTTACCTTGTGTAAACTTTTGAAATTGCAGTATACTTATATGGCTATCGTCGCCGGTTAAGAGTCACTGATGAGGGTTCTGTACCCGAAATTGCGCAATATGGCCCATACTACCTTCCTTTGAACGTTTTCACTGCTTCTTATCTCCTTGATAATATTTATATTAGATTTGGGAACAAGTTATACAGACAAATTGTTGGAATTCCGATGGGTACAAATTGCGCACCTCTCGTAGCTGATCTATTTTTATACTGCTACGAAAGAGATTTCATGGATTCTCTTAACCATGGTAATCAAGCTGATGTTATCGAGGCTTTTTATTCCACATCTAGGTACCTCGATGACCTTTTGAACATTGGCAACCCTTATTTTGAAGGTATGGTCAATCAAATTTATCCACCTGAACTTCAGTTGAACAAAGCCAATATCTCAGATACCGAAGCCCCCTTTTTAGATCTACATCTTTCTGTTGCAAATGGATTTGTTCTAAAATTTATGATAAGCGCGATGACTTTGATTTTGATATAGTAAATTTTCCATTTTTGGATGGTGACGTTATTCGTCGTGCTTCTTATGGTGTATACATTTCGCAACTAATTAGGTTTGCTAGAGTCTGCAATCATGTTACAGACTTCAACGCTCGAAATAAATGTTTCTGTACCCAAAATTGCGCAATACGGTCCATACTACCTCCCCCTTGAACGTTTCACTCGATGACCCTCGATGACCTTTTGAACATTGACAATCCTTATTTTGAAGGCATGGTCAAATCAATTTATCCACCTGATAAATTTGATTGACCATGCCTTCAAAATAAGAATCAGCAAGAACTTCCCACCCCAAAAACCATTTGGGAAAAACTAAATTGACAATCAGGTACTTGCTCTACTTGCAACAGACAGTTTATAGCTAGAATTAACCTACTCAGCCAGCCATCAAAGAACACACCAACAAGCATGAACATCCTTTACTCGAGAAAAAAAAATGGTCATTCACATTATTTAAAGACACGCCATCAGTTCTCACATGATTGTGAAGCTTGATCCATTGTCACGTACACTTTGCTTCAGATGTGGCATTCTTATTTATGTCATCTGCATATAGAAGCTTATCTAGAATATCTAGCTGCACCTTTGTTGTTGCACGCAACCGTCTGAGGTTGAATAATGTGTCACCAAAATAATACCTAAATCATGAAAGAACCAGTATGCAAAGGTACAAGTAGGCAATGATCAAGAATGAACCCCTGAAAAACATCGGTGAGAATGGCAGAAATCATCATTTTGAGCAGTCTTGGTACCATAACCCAGTCCTACTTGACCGTATTGGTCACATCAAAAGGTTCAGATATCACTGGGTGCTTCCTTCGTCCCGATATAAAAAGGTTTTGTTTGATTTTTACTATAGGTCCCGATAGAATTTGGTTTTGTTTGATTCAGGTAACGGATTTTTTTCTACAATAATTCCTAGAATTTGGTCAAAGATTTGATTTGATTCTAATTTATGACGTCACTGAAAGAATTTCAAGTCATAATATAGTGCTTTGAATGCAGTTAAGTTAAGGTAACTGAGTGGCCACCTATTGGGAAAATAGCTGCTCATTCGGCTTACGATTTGTTTCATGGTATATGTACCTGATTGTTGGTTTGGTTTTTTCCCACCTCGGTTTTTGGAGTGGGAATCTTTTTCTGATTGCGCCTTTTCCTGATCTTTGCCTACTTGTACCTTTTCAGTCTCCCCGTACATCATCCACAGTGCAGATTATATTTTTCTTTTGATCCTTTGGGATCAGTGAATATATTTGGAGTATTTCAAAAATATTGTACGTTAAGAATATCTTATTAACAGTATTTTGATTTTTTGGCCCCTTTGGGAATATAAGTCTTTGATTTAGACCACACAATGTAAATTCTTGAAATTTCAGCAAAATGTATGGCTTTCGATGCCAGTTTTGTAAAGGGTCACTGATGAAGGTTCATTACCCGAAATTGTACAATATGGCCCATCTTCTCGCTTTGAATTTTTTACTGCTTCCAAAAGATCTAACAATTATTTTTATTTATAGTAACATTTAATTTGATTCGTTAAAAAGTGATATAAATTAAGCAATTTATGTTATTGTCGACTCTGTTTTGTGGAGATTTACTGTGTTAAAGAACAAAATCCGGTACCAAAAAGTCAAACAAAACCTTTTTATATCGGGACCAAGGAAGCACCCAGTGGATACTGACAGTCAGCCGTGATGGACTCTGGAAAATCATGGCCAAGTTTTGCTGTCCATGCGGATTCATAACAATGGTGTGGCAATTTCGTGATAACATGCAGGCATGTGTTTAGATTGATGGAGTTCCCTTACCTTTTGAAGAGAACAAATGGCGTTAAGCAGTGCTGTGTATGGCACCCAAACTGTTCAGAATGTTTTCTGTCATGCTCATGGATTCTCAAGTTATTCAATCCAAGAAGCTTGCAAGAAAAATTACGGTGCGGACAGTTGTGCTAGATGAGCTCCTCTATACATGTGACATGGAAAAGAATGCAAGCTCAGAGGGCAATAGAACAAGTTTCACAATCATGTGATAACCATGACCAATCAGAACAAAAAGACCGAGGTTGTACACCAACCAACATCTGTTGATAAATTAACATACCTGAGAAGCACTCTCTCCACAGCAGTGCACATTGATGACGAGAACTGCAAAAGCCAGTGTGGTATTTAGAAGAATGTCTGGTAGCAAAATGGAATTGAGCTTGAATCAAACTGAAAGTCTACAAGGACGTGCCAGCACTCTTATATGCATGAGACGTGACCAGTATACCAGCGTCATGCAAAGAGACTTCATTATTTCCACCAAAGCTGTTTTGAGAAAACTTACAAATCAAGTGGTAACAAGATTCAAGATACAGAGGTCCTGAAGAAGGCAGGGATGAAACGTGTACATACAGTCCAAACGCTAGCACAGTTCAGATGGACTAGCCATGTTATAAGAATGCCTGATGAGCGACTTCCATAGAATATTTTCTACAGAGAACTACAAGAGGGAAAGTGGAGTCAAGGTGGCAAAGGAGTCACTCATTAAGAGGAAAAATGAATCTGTGAAGCTGCAAGAAAGTACAGAGTGTAAAGCCAGAGTCAATGGACGAGTGTAGCCAGAGTCAATGGACGAGTGTAAAGCCAGAGTCAATGGACGAGTCTAAAGTCTGAGTCAATGGACGAGTGTAAAGCCAGAGTCAATGGACGAGTGTAGAGCCAGTCAATGGACGAGTGTAAAGCCAGAGTCAATGGACGAGTGTAAAGCCAGAGTCTATGGATGAGTGTAAAGCCAGAGTCAATGGACGAGTGTAAAGCCAGAGTCAATGGACGAGTGTAAAGCCAGAGTCAATGGACGAGTGTAAAGCCAGAGTCAATGGACGAGTGTAAAGCCAGAGTCAATGGACGAGTGTAAAGCCAGAGTCAATGGACAAGTGTAAAGCCAGAGTCAATGGACGAGTGTAAAGCCAGAGTCAATGGACCATCACCAGTTTCTTCAACATCGGCTTGTTGTACTTGCAACTGACAGCTACAATTGTCAAAGACACACCAACAATACACACCAACAATCTAATAATGATGAGAACTAATGACCACTTATAGATTTACAATGCATCTTCCTGCTAAATCCCGCCCTATCTAAGCCTTGCATATTTTTTCAGAAACAGTGCCGCACCTTTTTCTATTTAGGGTCCATGCAGTTTCATAGAACAAGACAGGGTTTTCTTGCAAACTTGATTCTAGGCTAACATTCATTATCTTCAGGACTTTGGGATCTTTTAAGCAGAGGTTTACAGAGCTGGAGATTTCCAAAAGCTCTTTGATGAAACTGGACCAGTCATTCATTTCAATTTGCTTTACTTCTGTCTGAATATGGATGATATGGCAAATATGATATACAAGACAAAAATAAGTTTCAGTGTTTATCATTTTTATTTTGAAAAAAAAAATCTGATGCAAATGATTTTCTGATAAAATTTGCCACCAGATTTTATACAATAATTGCCATATTACACAGAGTTCACATCAAACAAAAACAGTGTGTACAGTTGCAAAAGATAACAATTTTTGTGTGTACAGTTGCAAAAGATAACAATTTCTGTGTGTACAGTTGCAAAAGATCATGGTTTAAAGCTGAATCATAAGAATCCTGATTTTGACATCCTAGTACTAACTCAGAAATTTCAATTGCTCAGATTTAGTTGGACATTGTTAGAAAACCCCAGTCAGTTTAACTTGTGAGATGGCTCAGATAATCCTTACCCTATTCAATACTGATTGGAATGCTACATACCAGAGTTCTGAACTTTTTGAGACACATCATACAGCTATTGCTAAAAAACGATCTAAGTGGTTGTAAATAGACCAGATTCTGATCAGATTGTGCAAGAATTAAGTTTGCCTAAAGCAAAGGCCAATAAACATAGTGCAGTGAACACTGCTTACAGATTAGCCTGGGGATGTTACCAATCTCTCAATGTAAAAAAATGCCACAACATGTAGCTCAGGAGTGCACATTTGAAGCATCTAATTGAAGCTTCTCAGAGACAAAGCCTAAACAGCTGGTTTTTATATGCAGCAGCGGAGTCTTGCAGACAATGCCTTCTGTGATATTATTTCTTATTGCATATAGTTTACTTCATTTTTCCCTCAAAATGTAGTGATTGTCACCAATGATACAGCAGATAGTTGAACAGTGTCAATGTGAATGGAAAATGAAATGAGAAAATGAGTGAATGATGTGCAAGTTAATATACAATAAATACAGACCCTTGAATTTTTCTCCAACTGAAGAAAATTCTATCAGCTAGATAATGTAGTGGGTGCTGAACATTTGAAGTTTTGAATCCCTATTTTTTTTTCTAACAGTCATAGAATATGGCAGCATAAACATTTTATTTTTAAATAAGTTGCTAAAGATACATTTTCTTACATGGCCAAGCCTTTACAAATATCAAAACTTTGGGAAACTGTTTATTGTAAAACAACACTTACTCTTCTGTTTTCAATAAAATATCATAAAGCATTGTATCATCATAAGATATGCCACAGTAATTTGCCTTTGTCAGGATAAAGTTTTGTCATAAAACACTGTTATGAAAAATCATTTTAAATCAAATGTTTTGTTTCTTAGATAAGACTACTTCACTTCACAAACAAGTTAGCTCAGACCTCATGTCAGTAAGTTCTGCTCAGATTTTACATAAAATCAATGACCTTTGAGACATTATTCAAAAAATCAAATTTGTTTCACTTTTGAACGAATATAGTAAATTTAGATATCAAATAAAAAAAAAATATTTATTTCACTTCGGAAAAGCTGCTGAAGGTAGTATGCCAGGCTATGCACTAATATGTTAAACTGTACATGATACATTCTCCTTACAATGTTTTGGCTATTGAAAGGACTTGTAGACATTGAGAACTTCTAGATTAATGCTGTAAATACTAAAATGAAAGACAAAAGCAACAATGTTATTTAAAATGAGCTGCCTCATGGGAAAACCAACAATCTGCATATGCCAAACCAAAGGCGCAGATCATCGCCTTTATTTTCACTGCACAGATAGTACAATCTCTCTTCTTCTTAAATCCGAAATTTCAAGCCTCTAGCCATCTTCTGTGACTGTACAAACCGGTTTGTGTTAGACCTGTTCAAAAACCACTTTGTTGTTTTTCTAATGACGTGGCTCAAATATTGCATACTAATTCTAACATTTCATTTACATTCGATAAGCTCTCTCAGGAGTGACTGTTTTCCTTTGGAGATTCAGTTCATAGATGAGCAAATACAGTGCGTGTTTAATGGTAAAAGGAATAATGTTTGTTAAATCCCTGTACAATTTTAGTGGGGGAAGGGGGTGTTCAATGGTGCAAAAGACTGCTTCTAACAAAAACACTAAGGTTAGCTGTGGAGAAAACATAAAATCCTATTTATTATCAAACATGCACTGTATCTTCTGTCCATATGTACACACAAAACATTCTCTTACCAGCTAAACAATAAATACCCAGTCAAACCAGTCATATTTGTATTTGTCTGTTATGCCTGGCAATGTCTTAATAGACAACCAACAAGTTAAGCTAAATGATAGAACTCAGTATTACAGACAATATACAAATGAAATAAAAAATTGAATCTTGTTCATCATTATCGTAGCCATTGAAAACTGACATTTATGGATGATTCTAAATCAAGAAGTAGAAGTAGTAACGTTTTAAAGTAACCAGATTGTTTTTCATTACTCCAGTAGTAATTGGCAAACAATGAAAAAAATGCAATAGATAACTGCTTATCTTATGCACCTTAGTGTGTACATTATACAGTCTATTGTATATGTTTCTTTAGATTGCCTATTATGACATTACCAGGTATACATATCAACATAGTGAACATTAAGACTTCTATATAATGTACTACCCTACTGGCAGCTACTTGTAAAACCCAGATACCACAGGACGGACGTCCATCACACATGGCCTTAGCTGTGAGGAAATCTGCTGTCAGTCTGTGCCAACAACAATGGCCTAGGTCAGCTTTACCATTTGTACTTTGCCTTATTACTGGTATAATACCTGTGTTTTATCTATGCAAACTGTCAAATTGCTTTTGCAAGTCTGTGTAACAAGGCTGGCTGATTTAATTGAAACTCACAGTCAGGTTTCCTCACAGCTAGCCAACAATAATAAGCCAAACTGAAGCTGTACATGAAGATGGTTTAAAGTACAAAACAAAATGAGATATGTTGAAAGATATCTCTCTCTGCAATATGAAGAGAGCAGTAGTATTTGCAGTAATCATATATACATATGCATTGATTCAATAAAACAAAATTGAAATCATGTTTCTTCCAGTAAGAATTTTTTCAGGATTAAAAACTGCATTATACATATTCATGATAACAATTAACAATTTTTACATACATGTATAATATGGTTAACAAAAAACATTAAAATGAAAGCTGTTTTGTCAATGAAACTTTTCACTGAATATTGGGTATCCAACAAGCTACACAATCTAAGAAATCAGTAACTGGTGATTTAGCCTTGTTCATGTTCTCAATTTCTCAAAACCAAAACACAATAGGTGCTTCTTATAAAAAATTTGGACATTTTACTGATATGTTTATGAAAATCACAGTTCCATCAACATTTGATCCGGTATAGACTGCACCCTTTTTCATTCCACATTTAGAAATTAAATCAATTTACTCAGCTTTGACATTCTCCTCTTATTTTCATTCACATCAGCACAATGCATTTATTCCAGTTTTTCCTCCGAAATAATTTAAAACATCAACAATGTACACAGTCATAAAACATCAACAAATCATCTAAACATCCTTATGTACACTGTCACACAAGTATCTGTTGACACTCTTTTGTTCTCGGAGGTTTGTTTGTTCACATAATTGTCACTCACACCTCTCGTGAAAAGAGAATAAATCACAGATATTGGAACAGAGAGATCCACTGAACATGGAGATGGAATAACGACACCTGAGCTAGTTAGCATCATCGCCCTGAAAAACACACGAATAAAATACTGTTATAATTTTATATGGTACAACATTATTCTCTGCGTTTATAAGCTTGCCAAGTCCAAGTGTGATAGTGTGTTACAGCCCAAATAGTGAAACAGCAAGGCTGCAAGAAAATTAGCATGAACTGTCAGCAACTGTGATGCATAAATTTTCAGTACTTTGCAGCTATATACTAAGCATCAATGAAAAGTAACCTGTATATCACGTGCGCATAACACACAGACCAGAAATGTGAAAATAAAGCCATTAAAGCCAGCCAAATGTATGTAATTAATCCAACAGTAGAATTGTTTTTATTCTTTGCATGTGAGTGTATATTTTAATCCTAAATGTGAAAATGAAAATAGATCAATATCTCTCTGGCCTTGTTTTCTAATGTCGTCAAATCTTAGAGTATATATGCATTGATGTCAACGTTAGTGTTGGGCAATCGGTTTGGAATTACAATCGATTATCGGTTTATAATCTGGAGGACTAAACCAACTAGTTATCGATTGAGAGCTATATACTGTGTAATTGCCCATCATGCTTGTCATCACCCTGTTGAGTTTTTTATCAGACTGAGGGGTCAAGGAGAGAGCCATTAAGTCTCTGTTAGTTGTGACTACATTGCATCTATTTAGAATGATTCCACTTACTTGAACATGAGATGGCATGCATTTAGAAAATTAGTTATATGTTATAGGCCCTTAGGTCTTCAATAATCTTCAATAACACTGTGTTTTTTTAGATCTACCTTAACTTTGAAATCCTTTTAAAACTAACCTAGAACTTTGTCAAATATAAAATGGCACAAAATAAAATTTTCTACACTCCGAGTGTTGAAACCGATTATGATCGATTGCTGCATTTTACTATAGATTATCATAATCAGAAGCACAAACCAACTGACTTTCAATTATAATGGATCATCGGCCCATCACTAAACGTAAAATGCCTTTTTCTAACACCTGCACCCGTTGGAAATAGATGTGCCTCCAGGCTGGCTATCTGATTACTGGTTAATTGAGCTTGCCCAGGAAAAGTGTTTCAAAATAAACCATCTATACACATAAGGCTTAGTTGTTTACTTGGGTGGTTGTCTTCGAAGCATTTTTTGATGTCATGACATCCTAAAAAGTAATTTGGGGTAAACTTTAAAGTCCCATAAAATGGGGACAATGCCCTGACATGACCACAGCTGTTAACTGGGACGTAAAGCATCCATTCAAACAAATAAACAAAGCAATTTTTCCTAAAACCGATATTCATTAGAGAAATCTCTAAACTACAGGTACACAACGAGGAAGCCCTTGGTTACCAGATTTGGTTTCCTTATAAGCATGTGAACCAAGGTACATGTAATAATTGCCAGTCAGTACATTTTGCAAGGTTTTAAGCCAAAACACTGATGTTATTTTGAATATCATTGCTAAATGTCACACAAAATGATGTTTTCAGTTAGTGTCGCCCAAAATGATGTTTTGTTAAACATGTGGCACAAAATAATTTTTCAATCCTTAGAAAAACATGTTCTTTTGAGCGCCTTCAATTACGTACATCTGGCTGGAAAGTGTGTGATGATTTTTTTCTTCAAAATGAATATGGGTAGCTTTTCTTGTTGAGTATACAACAATACCTTGATATTCAGAAAGCCCATAACCTGTTTTTTTTTAATGTTGTTGCATTTGTTTTATTTTTTTTATTTTTTTTTTTTTTTTTTTTTTTGCATACATAAGGCATAGGTATGTCAGTTATAATGTCATCGCACAAAATTTGGTACATCTGACTGGAAAGTGTGTGATGATTTTTTTCTTCAAAATGAATATGGGTAGCTTTTCTTGTTGAGTATACAACAATACCTTGATATTCAGAAAGCCCATAACCTGTCTTTTTTAATGTTGTTGCATTTTTTATTTTCATTCTTTTTTCTTTTTTTTGCATACATAAGGCATAGGTATGTCAGTTATAATGTCATTGCACAAAATTTGATATTAATGACCAATGTCTGGCTTTTTTACTACATAAGCAGAATAATCCCTTTGTTGTCTTTATCCTGTTCAGTTTTAAACTCAACTGTTCTCATACCTTCCAAATTTACTTATCTTCTTACATAAGTCTTTTTCTTCAAACAAAATAGTAATGCTCAAAATTTAAGAGTTTAGCACTCTACACAGCATTAGAAATGCATAAGAAACTTGTGACCATAACCTTCGATATCCGAGCTTGCACCTTTATCCAAATTCCGTGTATTGACAGTGGCTAATGGATTTCTGTTAATAGATGACTGTTAATAGCTTGTGGCACAAGTATTTATGCAATGAGATGACTGAGTATGTTCAAAGTGGCCTTACATTCGTATATATTTGTTGATTTTGCACGGACATTATTCAGCTCTCAATTACGAAAAAGAGAAGACGGGAGCCAAGTGGGTAATCAAGAATTCTTCCATCTCCCTCATAATATTAGAGCCATAGGCACCCTAATTATAGCATTTCTCCTTTCTTCTACAAATAATATGCAAAATAAATGGTAACGGATCCTATCATTATCTTTCACAAAAGTAATAAGGCAAATTTGGTATTGTTTATCCACTATGTCATTTACAAACTCAAATGTTTGTAATAGCAAAAACACACAAGATTGACTAGCAAATGAAACTGTGGTTTTTGTGATAGTAGCAGACTGCCAGACCAAACTTTGGGTTTATACTGAAACTTACTAATATGCATACAATGAGTAGTAGCCACACAAAACATAACAGATGTAAATGAGAATGAGAACAAACAGAATGTAGTTAAAATGAAATGTTTCGAGTGTTAATTGTATTTAAGAGTGCAAAACAATAAGCATGCTTGTGTAGGTCATCCCAGGTTCCTATGTTCAAAGACATACAATGACAGGAGATTCTTCCGCTATTTGAACTTGATTATATATTCCATACCAATTACATATCAACCCTGTCACAAAGCACAAAGAAACTTTTGGGGAGGGTGTTCAATGCTTCTCATACTAGTGGTAGCGAGTGCTGCTTTTGAAACAAAGACAGACCCTTCGAAATTTTCAAGACTTTAGAGATTACACTAGTGTTTTGTCATAAACACTGCTGATGCCCTTACTTTTAAATGTGTACAAAGCATGTCTCGACATGACAGGGCTGATACATAACACAAATATACTATAAACTTCTCGGTACAAAATAGACCAAAGGGTGTTACTGAATGTCTTATGATGTTGTTAGAGAAAAATAAACTCATAAAACAGATAAAATTGAGTATCTGATGCAGTTCCTACATTTTCTACATGCATCAATATTTAAATAAAAATATCAGATTTTGAGTTCAGACTCCTTTGAAAGTCAGCAAAATAGTTTGTAGAAACCATTTGAGACCTTATCACCACCATTTATCTTCAATATAGCAATCAATAGTGTACCAGTCATTTGTAACAATGGTCCTTCTACCCTAGGGAGATGACAGGGACATATGCCAACACTACATTACTATGACAGCCAGATGTTCCAACGTTTTTCTTAACAGACGCTTAGGTTACCATGTTAGACGTAAACTAACTCTGCATTGGAAGGGTCGGCTGGTTAAGTTAATGCTTTATGTCAAAGGTCCATATCTATGGTCATGTAATCTAAGCCATACTGTTTCCAGTTTGTTTGTGTGCAATCCTTGCTATAAAGTAACAAGTACTTTAATGCACATTTCTTTCAACTCTACTTGACAAATGCTCTGCAGAGGGAAAAGAGCCATAGACATATTTTCATGATCCTAACCCTAACCCTGATCCATTTGGTGATTCACCCGCTGCTGATCGAGTTATGGCACACAGTAATTGGGAAGGAGTGGGGACATTATTACAAATGGCTGGTGCATAAAATACTCATCATATCTGTCTTAAACTTATACTACCTACATGAAATATTATCACATGGGAAATTATGACTATGAGCTTTGAAGAAAATTACTGTAGGTAATGACTATGCCAAGCTCTTGATTTGTTCAGCATTAGCTCTGGATGATATGTACCTTGTCTCCGTGCTCTCATAGACCTGAGACCTGTCGGCACACACAGTGTGCACGCCTCATACATTTGACATTTTTTGTAATGCTGAAATCAAAAAGTTACATCGCACTGGCACAAAGTGAAACATACAACAACATCAATATGGAGACTACTGAACTGTTTATTTTTTCATACAGGAATAAATCCAATAACAGCATGCTCATTACATGGAATAGAATCTTTCACTCGGAGTTATTTCACATGAAACAGGACTCCTCTAACTGATTTTCTTTAAGATTAACAACATCGGCAAGAACTCCAAATTTGTACAATATAATGAGGACGCATTTTCCCCTGTCAATGAATAAATATAGAGTTTCCCTGAGGTGCCTTAAGCTGAGATGAGCCCCCTACTGAAAATGCATTCTGATTAAACTTGTATCATAAATCTATTTTTTACATTTTAAAACTCAACAATCAGATTAACTAGCAGCTTATAACCATGCAGAGATTTATATTGTTTATTGTTTGGTTCTTTAATTCTCAAGTTTAAAACCCAATCTCCAAACACAAAAGCTGAAAAGGTCAAAATCAACTTCCAGTCATAATCTGTTTTTAAACCCTAACTATCAATATTGAGATTGTTAAGGTATCATTTTACTTTCTGCTTTATAAAATATAGAAATCTAGCAAAATCTTTGTAAAATGAGCTTTTTGATACTCAGCAACAACTAAGTTACTGACAATGAACCAATTTGTGTTGTCAAAAAATTGAAATGCTTTGTGATGTTAAGATGCTGGGTAAATCATATCTAAATTGAAATTATCTTTGTTGTAGTAACAATGATGTCAAATTGGGGCTTCAACATCTTTCAAGTGGTCCTTAAATTCACATTGTCTTGATGATGTGAACCTTTCAATTTTTACACCATTTATTCCCAGATATGCTGATGAGCGCATTTGCAGCTTCGAACATTTTGACAATGTTGCTTACAAATTATATTCCTTTTTTTATAAATTTCAATGTCTTCCAGTGTTGACAATGACTTCTACTATCTTTATCAAATACTTTTGTATCTTTTGTCATTTTCTGAACTTTTCTTAACATTAAATCTTTGGTGTGAACTAACCATGGTTCAAGACTGATACAAGTGTTCCCATCTTTTGGGGTTGGAGATACAGAGTGTTAACATGCTTATGTAATTTTAACCCTGATTAAATCTATAAACACTATGGTTCACAGATTTGTTTTTAATTTGTTCACACATGGTGTACATTTTTAAGGGGTTTTGTTTTGTTTTGCTTTGTTTTGTTGTTGTTGTTGTTTTTTATACCCAGATCAAAAGTTTCCAGCTGAAGCAAGAAAACAACTTTCAGGTAAAATTTGTCATTTTTACAACAGAAAAATCTCAGAACATTACATAGGCATGTTAACATTATTATTATCCTGCGTCATCGTCATACCTGCGGTGGCTAATGCTTGTGATGGATGAGCCCCTGAGGATGCCCCCGCTGCCTTCTGTTTCAACATCGTCCAATCAAATACATAGTCATACTGGTAATTCAGGGTACGGAACAAGATTCTGAACAACTGACGTAGGTACATATAGTCTGGTGCCTCCTCAAACCGCAAACCTCGGCAGTAATTTAAATACATTGCAAATTCTGCTGGATAGCCCTGCACATGAAATAAAGTAATTTAGTACATAGATGTTTTGTTGTGTTTTAGCCGAGAATTTATTCAAAGGGACACAACTACTTCGTTGAACTTTTTAAGTACTATTGCTAATCAGCTGGCCAGTAAAACGTATCATGCCTCATATAATGAACACTGTGCATGATCAGGAGCTTCCTTACTTGCTACCCAGGTTTGATTTACACAAGTTAAACCTTTTAATTTTTTGGGTAGCTTCTTTTACAGCTTAAGTCACTCCTTATATTAAAACTCTTTCAATTTCTAATGGCAAAGCTTTTAAACATTGTTTTGCGCATTTTGTCAAATCTTCACAGCATGTTATTTGAGTGTCCACACAGCTCACTGTGGATAAATTGCTTAATTTCTAAAAATGACAGTCCTTATCATAATTGAGCCTGTCTTCTGTGTGCCTCAACCATGTCAGACACAAATCCTATCAGCACTGTATCATAATGTACACAATGACTCCATATATCTCGTCCTATCAGACTGCATACACATCTGCTGCTGAGCAGGCTTGTTTAATCAACAAAACCCAGAAAACAGGTTTGCTAATAACATATTAATACTCACTTTACATAAGACCTCCACTGGTGTTGACATTTTCTTTTCACTAATTTTCTCGTACTTTTGTTTCTTTGTAGCTGCCTGGTAACAGAACAAAAATATCAGCCAATGTTAATGCCATCAGACCGTGGGATTAAAATAGATTAAAACAATGTTTTCTGAGGAAAACTATGTCCCCCCAACCGTTTAGTAATTGAAGTGTAGTTACCTTGTGATATGAAGTTTTTCTAGGGAAGACACCATGTAAGGTGTGATAGTTTAAACTTGTTTTGGACCCTGTCTAAAATTGGGTCACAATCACCAAATTCTTATAAACTCTGAACCTCCTCACAACAATGCTTCTGAGCAAGTTTGGTCAAAATCCATCAATTAGTTTACAAGATATCGTATCGGAAAAACTAATTTCAACAGTTTTTATGGACCCGTGACCTTGGAAATTAGGTCAAGGTCATCAAAATCTAATCAACTTTGAGCCTCCTCCAAACAATGCTTCTGTGCAAGTTTGGTCAAAATCCATCAACTGGTTTACAAGATATTGCAGTGAAAAGACTAATTTCAACATTTTTTTATGGACTCGTGACCTTGAAAATTAGGTCAAGGTCACCGAAATCTAATCAACTCTGAGCCTTCTCGCAACAATGCTTCTGTGCAAGTTTGGTCAAAATCCATCAATTGGTTTACAAGTTATCGAGTTGGAAAGATTAATTTCAACATTTTTTTATGGACTCGTGACCTTGAAAATTAGGTCAAGATCACCAAAATCTAATCAACTCTGAGCCTCCTCCCAACAATGCTTCTGTGCAAGTTTGGTCAAAATCTGTCAATTGATTTACAAGATACTGCGTTGGAAAGACTAATTTCAACATTTTTTATGGACTTGTGACCTTGAAAATTAGGTCAAGGTCACCAAAATCTAGCCGACTCTGCGCCTTCTCGCAATAATGCTTCTGTACAAGTTTGGTCAAAATCCATCCATTCGTTTACAAGTTATCGCGTTGGAAAGACTAATTTTAACATTTTTTATGGACTCGTGACCTTGATTATTAGGTCAAGGTCACCAAAATATAATCAACTCTGAGCCTCCTCCCAACAATGCTTCTGTGCAAGTTTGGTCAAAATCCATCGATTGGTTTACAAGATACTGCATTGGAAAGACTAATTTCAACATTTTTTATGGACTCGTGACCTTGAAAATTAGATCAAGGTCACCAAAATCTAATCAACTCTGAGCCTTCTTGCAACAATGCTTCTGTGCAAGTTTGGTCAAAATCCATCTATTGGTTTTCAAGATATTGAGTTGGAAAGACTAATTTCAACAGTTTTTATGGACTCGTGACCTTGAAAATTCTGTCAAGGTCACCAAAATCTAATCAACTCTGAGCCTCCTCCCAACAATGCTTCTGTGCAAGTTTGGTCAAAAACCATCATTTGGTTCACAAGATATTGCATTGGAAAGACTAATTTCAACAGTTTTTATGGACTCGTGACCTTGAAAATTAGGTCAAGGTCACCAAAATCTAATCAACTCTGAGCCTCCTCCCAACAATGCTTTTGTGCAAGTTTGGTCAAAGTCCATCAATTAGTTTACAAGATATCGTATCGGAAAAACTAATTTCAACAGTTTTATAGACTCGTGACCTTCAGAATTAGGTCAAGGTCATCAAAATCTAACCAACTCTGAGCCTTCTCCCAACAATGCTTCTGTGCAAGTTTGGTCAAAATCCATCAATTGGTTTATAAGATATTGCGTTGGAAAGACTAATTTCAACATTTTTTATGGACTCGTGACCTTGAAAATTAGGTCAAGGTCACCAAAATCTAATCAACTCTGAGCCTTCTCGCAACAATGCTTCTGTGCAAGTTTAGTCAAAATCCATCAATCGGTTTACAAGATATTGCATTGGAAAGACTAATTTCAACATTCTTTATGGACTTGTGACCTTGAAAATTAGGTCAAGGTCACCAAAATCTTATCAACTCTGAGCCTCCTCCCAACAATGCTTCTGTGCAAGTTTGGTCAAAATCCATCAATTGGTTTTCAAGATATTGAGTTGGAAAGACTAATTTCAACAGTTTTTATGGACTCGTGACCTTGAAAATTAGGTCAAGGTCACCAAAATCTAATCAACTCTGAGCCTCCTCCCAACAATGCTCTTGTGCAAGTTTGCTCAAAATCCATTCATTTGTTCAGAAGATATCGCGTCAGAAAACCTAATTTGATCAGTTTTCATGGGCTGGTGACCTTGAAAATGAGGTCAAGGTCACCAAAATCTAATCAACTCTTTCCCCCCTCCCAACCATGTATCTATGCAAGTTTGGTCAAAATCCATCCACTGGTTCAAAAGATATCGCGTAAGAAAGAAGCTACGCGGACGCGGACGCCGACGCGGACGCCGACGAGGACGCCGACGCCGACGGGAACCGCACCAAAAACAATATGTCCCCCACCTTCGGTTGGGGGGACATAATAAACTTCTAGAAAATCCGACAAACTGTGTACACGTGATGCTAACTGTTGTTTTTTTAAAGTTATATAGAACTGTCAGTCCATCAACACTTTTGTTATCACAAGCCCAGATAGTATATACTTGTCTCTAAAAATTCATTGTTGTTCTTTGTTTTCTTAGGCTGGTTGTCTCCAGTTTGTTCAAACACAATGGCGACAAGTTTCCACGCAAAAACACTTGTTAATAAACTACATGATTATTGAAAGATTTGTTTGTTTAAATTGAAGCTTAACGTCCCAGTCAACAATTTTTCAGTCATGTCGGGACGGAGCCAACGCTTCCTGGGTTTAACCAGTACTGTAGGGAGTTAATGTGTCTTGCTCAAGGACACAACATGGTGCTGCTTGTGGGGATTGAACCCAGAACCTCTCGATTCGGAGTCCCATGCTCAACCACTACGCCACCGCGCTCCCTATATTATTGAAATAGCAATGTCTGCTTTTTCATATGTCCAAACAATTTTGCAAATAGACTGCCAAGAAAAATTTTGCAGCCTCTTGCAAACTCCATGCCTCTTCAGCCAAGTGTCATTCAGAGCTGGTAGGCATCATTTCAAATCACGATCTCCTTCAACAGAGCCATGTCATGAGAAAACCGGATTTATGTCTATGCGAAAACAAAGGTGCAGATCAGCTTCGCAGTAACTGTGAAGCTGATCAGCCCCTCTTTTTTTGCTACATGGATAGTTCTATTTCTCTTCTTCTTAAATCCGAAATTTTAAGCTTCTAGCCATCCTCTGTGGCTGCACATACCGGTTTGTGTCAGACCTAGTCGGAAACCCCGAAGACCGTTTTTCTCACGTCGTGGCACAACCAAGACTCACCTTTAATCCCTGCCATGGTAAAGTTCCTCTGTTGAAATACATGAGCACATAACCTAATGACTCCATATCATCTCTCCTACTCTGTTCTATACCCAGGTGAGCGTTTATACTGGCGTAACGGGCCGTACCAGTGAGATTCTTGTCTTCCCGATAGGGAATATGTTGTCGTGAACGACTGTCTCGATATTTCTTGGCTAGGCCAAAATCTATTAAAAATACCTAAAAAAAGTGAAAAACAGATGAAAATGAAATGTCTGTTCATTTAGATCAAATGCATTTATTTCATTCGTATACGATGGTAAATCTGTGACACGAGTCTACTACAAAGATTGTCCTTTATATGAAGTAGAACAATACAAAAGGACATAAACTGCTGTAAAGTAACTGTCATATGCATCTTCTGTCAAACATAATAATTTGTTGTTTACACATTGTCATTACATGTTTTGCAATTTGGTATATTCAGGTATTAGTACAGTAAATCTTGCAAATGAATGGCCAACATCTTACAAGATTCTCATGTGTTTGGAATACAGATTTTCTGTTTTGAAACATACTCTGAAGCAAATAAACCTCTAACTGACCTTAGACATTAGACCGCATCTTCACAGAAAGGCATTCCATATTGAAGTCAATGTTTAGACCTCATACCCCAACTATAACTTACTTTATTACAATGCCTTCCTATGCCCATGAGGAAGTTGTCAGGTTTTATATCTCTGTGGATAAAGTTCTTGTTATGTACATACTCTATTCTGTTGATCATCTGGAAAGAGACAAAATATGCACCAGGTTATACTTAGAACACATCATAACATCAGGGTAACATATCCGTGACATGTACCCCCTTGAACCCCACTTTCATATAGTAAAACTGGGGTATGGAGGGGTATATATATTTTGCTCCAAAACATAGATTGTGGGTACTCGTAACATGTACTCACAGTCTATGTTTTGAGCAAAAATATTAAAAAAAAAATCTGAAAATGTTCAATTTTTACAAGTTTAGAAAAATCTGTATATTACATGGGCATGTTTTCGTAACGATATTACACATTTTTACCTTTATTTAAATCATGGCCATGTCTAGCTTCTAAAATGCTCCTTTTTCAGGTTTTTCACTAACCCAAGTGTACTGATCTATTTCTTTGTTGGGTTTTCAACAGAGGTCCTGACAAGAATATATGTGGGTCAATATATGCACAAAAAACTTGTTCAGACATCAGATAGGATAGACCACATGGCAAAACCAGCACAACATAATGGTTATGACAGATGAGCGATCATCCAGTGTCACTGCCCAGGTCTAAGCTAGAAAATTGATTTTTGCCCATAAAACTGGCCTACTTCAACAAGGACAGAATCACAAGAAGTGGATGTATAAACAAATGACTTAGCATTAAACAAGTAAAACACTTCATGTTCATATTACAATAATATCTTCTCAATGAACAGGCCTCCTCGTCAAAACAAAAACAAAACAAGTTTTTGGACAAACAAGCATGCTATTTGTAATAAACAAGGCAAATTATGATCCAATGACAAATGTTATTGAGAGACTAAAACAGCAGCTATGAAGTAGAAGTGACTACATAGACTTCTCTGTACTGTAGGTGTTTACACAAACAATTAGTTGTTTTCCTCAAGTTGGGGCCCCTGAACAATCTGTCAAACCTGTTTTGTAACAGGAAATAAAGTATTTATATCTGCACAACAACACTGTGAAATATGATAACACACCGAGACTACTCAAGGAAACATGTACTCTTGTAAGAATATTGACCTCATAGTCAAATACCGGTAGTTTCATACATGTATTAAATAACAATAAATTAAACATGCATAGATGATACCACCCCATAGGCCCATACACACACTCCCAAGGCACATGGATGTCAAACCATCTATACATACATTCATAAACTAAGATGGTTTACTATGGCAGTCATATTTTAATGCATGACATCTCAATGTTGGGTCGGATAAAATGGAAGCAACATCCCGACTTGACCATAGCTGTTGAATGGGACATAAAGTGACAAATGAAACCAAACATCAAACAAACACTCCCAAAGCTAGGTTTGAAAATGGTAAAATTTTGTTAAATCTCTCCTTGTTTAAAGCTTGACAAGAAGACTAAACAAACCCATCCTACAGTACAGAAAACCTTTAGGTGCATATTAAGGCTTAATAAATTTAATAGCTGTAACTGGGAGTTTTGGTAATAAAATGAAATAATATTAGGGATTCTAATCTTCTTAAACCTAGTGACATTTACCTTAATTTGTAAAATGACACAACTTTAACAAAACTGAAAGGTTTATCAATAAAATCAAGGTGTATTTGACAATATATCAAAGGGTGCTGTAATTGTGCTAAATATTTGAACTGTTTCAATACCATAATGTCTGTCAAACATGAGACCCGTTTTGTATGTACTTGACAAATTTTTCTATTTATTTCCCTGTTATGGTCATCATTGGAAAGAAACCATTCTTCTATTTGTATAAATATGTTCAGAATCTTTCAAAATTTAAGAATGTTTACTGTACCTTTCCTGCACCTAAGGCAGGCCTGAGACAACAATTCAATTAATTCAATCTTAAACCAATCTGGCACAGTACAAAGGGTAATCATCCCATAAATATTTCATATTATATCAGCCAATTTCAGTGTGATTATTGACAACTATTACTCAGATCAACTATATTATGCACAGTTCTCAATATATTTGGTACCCAGTGAAACAATATGATTATCTTTAAGATTCTGATGCCACAGTTATTTACAAAAATTCATAAAAAAAAAAACAAAAAACATTTAATGATTATTGTGTAATGGCATATCAGTTTTATTACCCAGTGGGGCTGAAATGTCATGATTGTGTCCAAGTTCACTTTGCTTGTGCATTCTAGGGACTAATTTCTCCCCAACCCGAACCCCCTTGTGACATTGTTGTGTTTGTCCTGTCACCAGAAAACTATTCAGATGAAGAATCAGAAGAAAGCAATGGGAATGAAAAGGGAATAAGACAACAATAATATACCGGCCCCTAGGATAAGCAAATGATCAAATCAAAGTCTAAGATCCAAAGATTTTTGGACAAATTAATATTCATAGGTTGGGAATACAAAATCCTAGGATATACTGTAACACACCATACATGCCATATGGCATTGAAAACAACATGCATGTACATGTGCTTATGAAATAAAATTTACATTAAGTTTATAGGACCAAGGCTTGTATAGTTAGCTGGACACCTATCTGACAAACATATCCATAAATATGAGGGTGAGGCTATGTTCAGCATCTAGTGTTATTGTATGATATACAACTTTCAATGAGAAACTGTTTTTTGTTGTATATGTGATGTACATAATGTATTCTAAGACATAAACCACAGAGATTGTTCTATGCCATTCCATGTACAATCTGGTTTTGACATTGACCCAAACTTCGAGCACTTGGCCATGATTTTGGGCTGACGGTTGGGGTCAGATCTTGTCGAAAACCACAAAAACAGGTTTTCACTGACCAACATTTTATTATACTACAACCTTAATGAGACATATAAAAATAGACCTTAATAATGTCAGCAATATCTTTGAAGTGTATAAATGTCAAGAAAGTTTAACATCAACACAATGAACACATCATTTCATACATATCATAACAAGTTAATGTATTCATTTTAGGCAAAATTTTAAACATGAAGATGAAAAGGCTAATTTTAATTAGTGGAACTGTGGCTCTTGTTTTTCTTTTTTTGTTCTTTTTTAATCATAAAATGCATTCTGATTAAATTTTATATAAAAAAAAAAAAAAAAAGCAAAAGAAAAAGAAAAAAAGCACAAAAAAAAAAAAAACTGGCACAAAACATAGAAACTGGCACAAAACTTGTGAAGTCAGATGAACTACTGACCTACACAACTAGCAACAATTATGGTAGTTATCAGTTTTTGCATAAAAGGCCTATTTCATTACATAACAAATACAACCATTTAAGACATTGATTGATCTTTCTTTTATCAGCATATACATATACATGCCCATGTTGTGGAAAAAAACAAAACAAACACATTAATTTTTTTCCTATAAACAAACAACAAAGACACAACTATCAGGTCTCAGGACTGTCTTAATAGCAAATATAAAATATCACTGTCTAGTTTTCAACAAGTTTGGGCTTTGTCACTGTGATGAAGATATCTTTTCTTGTGATGTAGCTCATGTAGTAATTAATAATGGACATATACACAGCAATCGATACACATTTAAAGAAAGACATGCCATGTGAAAACAATCCAATTACAAATGCATCAATTCTGAAGACATTTAATACATGAATAAAATTTGCATAAAAAAATTGAGAATAAAGATTAGCTAATGAGCCTATAAATGCAAGGGAATGGTATTTACAGTTGCCTATAGCTAATCTTAGTTGTTTATCAGCAAACATAGGTTGTATGCCTGGCATTGCTAGTCTTGTCCACAGATCAGATGATCAATTTTCTCAGAACAGATAATTTGTTACTATGCAGAATCCGTCAGAGTTATGACCAAATATGCTATGGTTCCAATTCCAACTGATATCCATATAATAAATGGGACAAACTGCGAATTAAGCTATCGTGCCAGTAAGAGATATGCCTAATCAGAAGGGAAGAGGGGTGTATGCAACAGAAATTGTTGTAAAAATGTTGAAGTATATGACCCAAAATAAATTTGTGACAAGATGTAGAAACTTAATTTGCACATTTTTTCATATGCAAATTATCATTTAAACAATGTATTGCAAAATTGTACTAATGTAATGCACATTTCAATGAGGTATGTACAATGCCCTTCAACTACATGCATATTTCCACAATAATCATAGTTTAAACAGTACGACTGTCACTGTGAACTTGTGTTAATTCTCACCTGATCAGCTAACATCAGCACTGTTTTCATACTGAATCTTCTTGAGCAGAAGTTGAAGAGATCTTCTAGACTGGGTCCCAGCAGGTCCATAACCAGAGCATTGTACTCCTTCTCTTGACCATACCATCTGAAATATTACAGGGTACCAATCACTCGGAGAAAACTAATATAACATAGCTAGACACGGTCTATGTTTTTGGCAAAAATAAAAAAAATATCAAAAATTTTCAATTCAAAATTTTCAAATTTTGCAGCTGTGCGAACAGTATGTGTATTGCAGTATTGCATAGGCATGTTTTCGTATTAAATCTCATTAGAATTTCCAGCTAGGTAGGATACAAACGCTGCTAAAAGACAACACAAGTTTTCCAGATGGTAGAGACTCCAGTACAAAGCTTTTGTTTTTCACATGCAAATAGCAGAACTTCATCTCATGGCTGAAATTTTACTAGCTGTATTATACATGTAATTGTGTGAGCATTACATTTAAATCAATTGAGAATTTTAACCAAATTTGCCTGCCTGTAGATTCATGCTGAAACTGACTGCAATATGCTAAGAGCTTATAACAGCAGAGATTCTCTTTTTTAGGAATTACATTGTATGTTTTGCTTTGAATTGTATGACAAAATTCAGTGAATGGCGTATCATTTCTCAAACATTATAAGCATCTGACCCAGTAAAACTAGGTTAGAAAACATACGTAATTTAATAGCCAAAAAAATAAACAGTATTATACATTCATGAGTTCAAATTACATAAGGCGAGAGTTAAGTTGCTGTTCTATCCAAGGCCATCACAACTTAGCAGTTTTTCAAACTTGTCAAAATCTAGCCCAACTATTCTATGATTTTGATTGATGGAGTATATTTAATAATTAGAATAAGAAATTTCATCTTAGTCATCCCAGTATTTGGACAGTTGAAACATCATCAATTAGAGTCAACATGGTCAAACTCCACAGGAATCTCAGTGTTGAAGCAAGTCAGAAATCTTTCATAGGCTCTCTTGAAACTTGATTAGTCTAGAGAATAGGTGACTAGCTGGCCTGCCCAAGATAATCTGAGCTAACTGTAGAACTCAACACACATGTAATTTTTTGTCTTTTTCCAGACAGCGGCTTGTAGCCAGTAATTTTCTCCTGTTAACCAGTAAAGTCAATAACCAACACAATATGCTATAGTGTGGTCAATGCTTGGTCCTCAAGGTGAAGGTACAAATGAGCTGTCGCAAGAAAACCCAGCTTTCTGTTTGTAACTGGGTCTGACAGAATACAGAGCTGTACAGAAGATACCTAGAGGATGGCTAAATCCTAATGGTTTTTAGATTGGAGAGGTAGATAAATTTTACTGCTGAGTACATCAGCCTTTGGAGTCTTTGCACAAAGCCAAAATTCTTGGTTTAAAAATCTATACACACTATGATAATTTTTCACTCTTGTTCAAATTCAATATGGAAGCCACTTAGTTGGAGAATTAGATTTTTGTTTTCCTGATGAAGGCCAAGGGCCGAAAATTCGAACAAGAGTGAAAAATTATCATAGTGTCTATTTAACATTCAAATACTTTATAATGATACTATTATCTATAAAACCAACTTGCAGCATATTTGTTTGAGCACTACCAAGCAAGAACATGTATAGATAACTTCTGGGTTGTTATGCACCAGTCATTTGTAACCACATCACCCCAGCTGGGGGAGAGGGCGGTGAACTAGCCAGGTTTTGTGCTTTTGCAGTACCGATATGAGCAGTAAATGCACAGCTGATCAGTGTTTTTTTGCGCTAAACAGATAGTACAATTCTTCTTCTACATATACCCAAATATCAAGATTCTAGCTTTCTTCAGTGAGTGTGTATAGGCCGGTTTGTGTCGGACCTGATCGGAAATGATGAAGACTGGTTTTCTCATGTCGTGCCTCAGATGATAGTGCAAGGGAAATACCTACATCAGGGTGTGTATTACCATATTCATGCATTATGTACCAGTCATTTGTAACCACTCATCCCCTCCACACACACACCTATTGGGAAGGGGGATAGCCGGGCTAAAGTGTGAAGTAATTACTTATTGACTGTACCAGCAGCGCAATTGAAAGAAAGGGTTTTGACATTAGGATCCTTACCCAAGGGAGATTTTCTATTGTGAATGACAGGTCAAAGAGAAAAGTTTTGGTCTCCAATTTGTCCCCTGGGGGTGAGGCTAATACCTGGACACTGAAAGCTGAAAAGACACAATCCCCGCCCTTCTACATAGGTGTGGTGGGGGGGGGGGGGGGGGGGAGGCAGTGGTTACAAATGACTGGCGCATTATTGCGCAGTGTAATGCATAGTAGACTGAAGTGGACAACAGCCTTTTACCAACTGACAGTCCCCACAATACAAAGGTTTGCACGACAAAAAGTTCCTGCAATTCCTCGGGAGCAGGGAGACTCTGTCGTTATAAATGACCAGTACATTATGTAAACTGTAAATTATTTACTAAAGTTTTCAAGAGCTCCAATATGGTAGTTCATGTTCTGTACAAGACAGGTTTCAAGCAAAGAATTGACTGTATATTTATTATAGACTTAAACAAAGTAAATAACCAAGATATTGTACCGTATATGTGGAATTCCAACTCCTCCTTGTAATATTTTGTAGAGTTTACTCTCATACAATAACTGTGGATGTCTGGCTTTTATTGACTCTAGTTTAACAGCAGTTTCCTGAAATAAAGCACAGAAACATGGATCATTTCTTTCCAGAAGCTTCTGAAACAAGATAGACGTTATTGTCAGCAATCAGAACTTGGTTTTTCATGTTAATGTTCAAAGTTTTAAAGTACTGTTTCTGTTGTGACACAAAATGTGTGTGTGTGTTTGAATATGCCTGCCAAGTTCTGGTGACAAATGGTTTACTAACCATTTCTATCGCTATCCTATCCCCTACATTGACCTGAGGCTGTATTTATATATGATTGGTACATTAAATACTTGAGGAGCGTCTTCAAGGGTCCATCATTTTCACCTGAACAAGTTCCCCTCTCTCCCTGCCCCCCCCCCCCCCCCCCCCCCCTCCATGAAGTATTGTCAAAAATAAAAGTTGAGAGTTGGGAGGTTTATAGACTGCTATCTAAACCAAATTATGTTTAACCAACTTCCACATTTACTTCCACAGTTACTGAGATATAGGTCAGCCCCTAACACATGGCACTACAGGCAGCCGCGGTGCGATATAGGTCAGCCCCTAACACACTGCACCACAGGCAGCCGCGGTCAGATATAGGTCAGCCCCTAACACATGGCACCACAGGCAGCCATGGTGAGATACAGGTCAGCCCCTAACACATGGCACCACAGGCAGCTGCGGTGAGATATAGGTCAGCCCCTAACACATGGCACCACAGGCAGCTGCGGTGAGATATAGGTCAGCCCTCAAAACATGGCACCACTAGGCAGCCGTGGTGAGATAAAGGTCAGCCCCTAACACATGGCACCACAGGCAGCCGCGGTGAGATATAGATCAGCCCATAACACGTGGCACCACAGGCATCCACGGAGAGATATAGGTCAGCCCCGAACACATGGCACCACAGGCAGCCACAGTTAGATATAGGGTAGCCCCTAACACATGGCACCACAGGCAGCCGTGGTTATATATAGGTCAGCCCCAAACACATGGCACCACAGGCAGTCGTGGTGAGATATAGAGCAGCCCCTAACACATGGCACCACAGGCAGCTGCGGTGAGATATAGGTCAGCCCCTAACACATGGCACCACAGGCAGCCATGGTGAGATATATGTCAGCCCCTAACACATGGCACCACAGACAGCTGCGGTGAGATATAGGTCAGCCCCGAACAAATGGCACCACAGGCAGCCACGGTGCACTAGCATATATCCCTCCCAGGTAGGCTACATGTAGCCATTTATGGTTTATTAATTTTTATACACCTGTGAAGAGAGGAGCAATGTCTGTAAAGTGTCTTGCTTATGGACACCAGCCAAATAATTCAGTAGTAGCGCTGGAATTCAAACCCATGTCCCCCGATCTTACCAACTGAAGTCAGAACTATCAGGGCACTCTCCACTTCATGTGACTTTAAATTGAATGAAGTATCATCGTCAGCCATAGAGAGAAAAAGAGAATTCACTCTATCAACCAAGACAGGTGATTTTCTGATTATCTTCATTTACATCTTCTACACTAGTCATTTGTAACCACGCAACCCCAACCCCCGTGAAATAGTGGGGACTTTTTGACTTTTATCCAGCAAATCCCAGCTAAAAGCCCCATCCTGCAGGGTGCTCATTCGTAAAACCACTGCTGCTTTCTCCGCAGCCTGCTATCTTTTCATTTCACTGACCTTTTTACCTACATATAAAGGGATTAAAGCAATCCACATGTATTTCACCTGCACTGCCGCGGCAAAACTTTGGTCAAAGCCCCGCTCATTTCCACGGCTACCCTCTGCCCTCCCTCAGGGGTGGGGGCGTGGTTACAAATGACTAGTGTATTAACCTCCAAAGAGGACTTCAGATGGTGTTCATACAGTATCAATACATGGGTATAGCGTTGTTGTCACACTGTAATGGACATTGGCCGTCAACTACAAGGAACGGAACAGTGTAATGTTTGTGAAGTGTATTGTTAAGTCAATCCTACGTTTTGGTTTAACCCTTAAATGAATAATACATGCTGGGTAGTCTTGACTGGTCAGCCATCAGAACAAAAGTATCATACCCAGTCTGACAATAAGGCACCCAAATCTCATCAAGACTATGTGTAGCCCGAGTCTTCTCTGGCTGCTAAATTTTGTTTGTTTTGCTCTTTGTCAAAGTCGCAAAATCAAAAATTATCAAAAGACTTTTAGACATCAGAGAAGGCTCAGATTTGACTAGCGTGAAGCGTCCAGTGATCGATCAGGGACCATTGATTGATCAACTAGTGGTTATCGGCTATTAATTCTCAAAGGATACCTGAAATAAATCTTATGCTAGTCTCAACTTAAAGCGCATTAAATTACCTGACAAACGCTTATTTAAATTAATTCGGAAAGCTTTTCTATCTTGCATTTTTCTGGCACTTTACGAAGAGGGGGCCTTAGTTGTACTGCTTAAAAGCGGTGATTGGTCTATAAATTCTTCAAGATGAGACAATCTGCATTCGTTCCGACTGGCTAATTTTTTTAACTTTACTGCATACTAAACAAATCTAATCTGATCCAATTTCCTAATAGTATAGGATAACGCTAGCGAATATAGCGTTTTAAGAACCATTCTTGAATATCATCAGAAGTTATTGTCCGATGTCATCAGTCCAATTTGAGCCAGTCGATCTCATTTAAAAGAAATATTTTAAAAACTCGAGATGAAGAAAATATCGTACCTTCCAAGTAAGCCGCGGTTTTGGAGAGAAAAAGAAGGTGATCGATCACTGGTCCACCTTACCCTGATTCACGCTGTATGATGGTGGGTGTGTTGAAATGACGTCACTGAGAATGTGACGTGATGACGTCACAAATTGACATATTGAAAAACATGGCGAAGGCTCAAGCTTGGGTATGGTATGTGCAAATGAATTCTCCAGTGCATGTCTAATCCGCAAATTTATCAAACATGGCTATTTTTGATCGATCAATGGTCCCTTTACACTATTCCGATTATCGGAAAAGATGGCGTGACGTCATCAGCCAGCATCCGGGTCACTCTCACGGGTACAAGTCAGTAATGGCTGCATTATTAAAAGCCAATAAACGTCATATTTTATTTGCACAAATGACACAAAACGCCAAAATCTTTAAAAGTTTTGTTGTGTAATGAGGAAATATTGTTTCTAGAATGCATATATTTTCAATTTTGAAGGAATATATCGTGAATAGAGAAATATTTCCGTATTTATTTATAGTTAAATATTTTTATTTTTCGACAAGCGCGGGCGGCTTTGATCTCTCGTTATTTAATATGCATCCTATTTCAGGCACTTCAGTCTCAAATCAAATTGAAATTTTATGACAATCTTACGCCGTAGTATTTCTGCTGTCATTTTGTAGGATCTGCATATTTAAGATTTTAAATAACATACCACAATTTGCTTGGATTTTTAAACTCCAGCTGCTGAACTTCAACGGCACGAATATTGTACATTTCTATCTATTGTTATATTAAATCAAAATTACAAAATAAAATCGTGAAATACGTATAAGCTGCCGTTAGATGAAAACAAATCTAGAAAAATGTATATATTAAATTATCATAATTACAAAATAAAATCGTGAAATACGTATAAGCTGCCGTTAGATGAAAACAAATCTAGAAAAATGTGAGCTGAAATAAATAAGTGAATACATTGGATAAGTTATCCAATTACATATTACTATTTTTCCTTCAGTTTTCCGAGTTTAAAACTAACCTTGCCAGAATAATTTTTCAGACAGATGGCGGATAATTTTCAGTGGTTCTTATATTTAAGTTAAAATTTTAGTTAATTTAGCTTTAATTTCAACGTATATTTACAATTTAACACACGTTTACCTACACAAATATGTGAGTATTTATTGACTCTGTACCCGTGAGTTCACAGGTAATATTATCGATGACGTCATCGCCATCTTTTCCGATAAGCGGAATATGTGCCGAACAGACTTTAATATTCTGTTATCCAGTCTCGGATGAGACTTTAAATCAAGATCCAATGACCCTCTTGATGTGACCTTAGCTGTTGATTGGGTTAGTGTTTTGGCTAGCAGATCAATAAATCTAAAAAAAAAAAGGTTGACCTGAGGTGATGATCAGAAATTGATCAACTCAGTATCAGAAGATAGATAGGTGTAAACGTGTAACCAGGATGGGTGGGGCTCTGTAAATTGTCTACATTGAGACAAAAATAATTTGATCAGACCAAATTTTCACTGAAAACGGGCTAATGAGAGCTTACTTTAAGCACAAAGATTTATTTTTATCTTGGTTACTTCTTCCGAGACAAAAATTGATTGTGAAAAAACATGTTGAAACAAACCTCTCCATTAGCAATGTTGATTCCCAAATAAATGTCACCAAAAGACCCACTTCCAATTTTTCTGACCAGACGATATTTGCTAGCGATGTGAAATTCTCCACCCTTCGATGAGCTAGACGAAGAAGCCATTTGATTGTCTTAAGAAAAATACCAAAGTACATAAAAACTACGACTCATTTAAGTTTCTCATCGTTCTTTTGTTCGATCAGCTGAAAACGTCTATTTTTTCCTTCGTGTGTAATGAACTGTCAACACAAAGAAACCGCACAGACTTGTGGGAAAAATGGGCGGGCACTGACCCGTGTTGACTGGTGGTTGAACCAGTTGCTAGGGGAAACCTCGCGCGTCCATACGGTATTTCCTGCTCATTTGCTTACGTAATAACATGTTGGGTGTGCCCCAAATCTATTTTAAGAAATCATTTACACGTGTATCGAAAGCGTTTCGCACTCTGAATTATTCGGCCTGAATAAGACATGATAGAATAAATAAATAAATAGATAAATAAATAAATAATATGTATGTTAAGTGTTTTATGGGGCAAATAATTATTTCATAGTTTAAACGAGGAAAATCAATTTGTGACATGAGTATACTCAACGAAAAAAGTTAAGTTTTCATTGTAATTCAAAATTAATACTCGGTCTAGTGATACACTGCATTTGGGTACCCGTTGAAAAAAGGTAATTTTGGGATTTTTTGGCGGCTGGACACCCCCCCCCCCCCGTCTGTGACCAAAAATTACCATTTTCGTTGAACCCCCTCTCATGAGAATTTCTGGATCCGTGCATGGCATTTATGATAAAAAGCGATAATACATAAAACCTTTTCTCTGAAACTTTATGATATTCGGTGTCAAAACGTAGGTTTTCAAAAAGACTCGTATGTTGTACCGCATCTTGAAGACCTCAGATTCTTTTTAAAGAAAAGATACCATGAAAAGATACGTTTCGTTTAGATACACTACCTTGATTACAATGTATCTATATACATGCACCTTTTCGTGGACAAGTTTTGAAGTTATTTTGCATGTTTTCTCCTGCATGAGTAATTTGTGATCTTGTAACTGTGATATTTTATTCTTGCTACGGTCGGTATAAAAAGCTCTTAGAGCTTTGTGTTTCAAATGTCAATACCAAACCGAGGTTAGATAAATTTCACGACTTGACTTGACTTGGTCTGAGAAGACGAGATAATCGAAACTGAGTAACAAAGCTATCAAAACAACTTACTTCGCCATTTGCTATGTTGATAGCCAGGTATATATCGCCAAACGATCCACTTCCAATTTTCCTTACAAGTCTATATTTTCCTCCAATAATAAACTCTCCTTTTGAAGAACTCGTAGCACTTGCCATTGTTGAGATTAAGCTTGAAATACAAGTCCTTTCTGAGAAAAACGAATCACTTTAAAACTACACTAGAAACATATTGCTAACGCTGGTGACACAAAATGATCACTTAGAAATTAAAGAAATGACAGCTGACCCACTGGCCTGACTACACACAACGGTCACAATATACTGAATGGACATGTGTGCAAATTTTGACAGTCATATAGAAAAAGGCTTAAAGGTTAATCGTATTACAACTATTATAGACGGTTCATACATGTATATAACAATGTATCGAACATTTTCAGATTGTTAAATCTATTGTACAAACGACGTTACTTTAATATTAACACGATTTGGCATGATAAAACAAATTTAATCGTGATTATGTTCTATTTGGCATTGTTTCACTGACACACAATTTAAACTGATTTTATTGATTGGCGAGACTGAAAATGGTAGAAGTGTGCAGACCTTGATCTACAGGGCAAATTTATGAGCCTTAAAAACAAACAAAAAATGAACGAAACCAACTGTCACCGTCACGGTAAAATTATACTTTCTTTTCTCGGTTAAATAAGAAGAGCTATAGGGTCATAAAAATAGTTCCTAGTACCATCGTTGAATCGTGCAGAACATGTGCATGCAAATTGTTACTCTATATAATTCAATACGTGCGTTATCCTATGCGCTAAGTACTAGTATATGAACCAACAAAAACGCTATCATGGCTATATACTAACAAACTCTCACTGAATTCTCATACATTGCATCGCAATACCATACCCTGACGCAACCAAATTTGTTTCTGCGCAGACTGATACAACAGTAAACTCATTGCCGAAATGGGGTGTCAGATCGATTGGACAACAACCTACAGCAAGGCAATTAACTCTTCGTTGTCGGATGTTGCCAAATCGAGCTGGCTTCCAGTCATCCGCGAGTTCCATTCCGTCAAGTCACGTGGTTATGTTGTACATCGATCAAGAATCACGGATATATAGGATGCAAACGAAATCAAGAAACACATCGTGTAAGAATCACTTCGGCATGATGGCCTCAAGTACAATTCAACAAAAGCTGACATAAACGACTTCTTATCGCCTTGTCTGCTGTCTCATACTAGTAGATCTATTTTTAAAAAATACAATTACGAAATTAAATAGAACAGATTTCACTTAATCAGTTCGGTAAATGATGCGTTTTCTTTGAGCCTCAGTATACGCTAATACATTGTAGATCTACTAATTACAGGATTACTAAATTACAAGGAACATATAACACTGACAATTGGGTTTCGTAAATGGTGCGTTTTATTTGAGCCTTAATATACAGTTAATTTTCGATGTGATCTAGCTTGAAGTAAATGGTTTAATTACGAAATTACATAAAAAATGCTTCAATACATGCAAATTTTCGACGCCTCTTTAATGTCGTCGTCATGAACGGCCACGAAATTGTCTTTTCCTACAATGCTCAGCTTATCACATACCTTTTGTTTACTTAACATGCCAGTAACCCTTTCTAAATACTAGTAATAAACTGTGATAAGGGCCGACAGCAAAGATTTCATTATGGCATGGACTGGCAGCTACTACCGTATGGACTGACAACTGTACTATGGCATGGACTGACAGCTGTACTATGGCATGGACTGACATCTGTACTATGGCATGGACTGACCACTGTTCTATGGTATGGACTGACAGCAGTACTATGGTATGGACTGGCAGCTACTATGGCATGGACTGACACCTGTACTATGGTATAGACTGATAGCTGTACTATGGTATGGACTGACAACTGTACTATGGCATGGACTGATGACTGGACTATGGTATAGACTGACAGCAGTACTATGGTATGGACTGACAGCTGTACTATGGTATGGACTGACAGCTGTACTATGGTATGGACTGACAGCTGTACTATGGCATGGACTGACAGCTGTACTATGGTCTGGACTGACAACTGTACTATGGCATGAGCTGACAGCAGTACTATGGTATGGACTGACAACTGTACTATGGTATGGACTGACAGCAGTACTATGGTATGGACTGACAGCTATACTATGGTATTGACTGACAGCTGTACTATGGTATGGACTGACAGCAGTGCTATGGTATGGACTGACAGCTGTACTATGGCACGGACTGACAGCTGTTCTATGGTCTGGACTAATAACTGCTCTGTGGCATGAGCTGACAGCAGTACTACGGTATGAACTGACAGCTGTACTATGGTATGGACTGACAGCTGTACTATGGCATGGACTGACAGCTGTACTATGGTCTGGACTGACAACTGTACTATGGCATGAGCTGACAGCAGTACTATGGTATGGACTGACAACAGTACTATCATATGGACTGACAGCAGTACTATGGAATAGACTGACAGCTATACTATGGTATTGACTGACAGCTGTACTATGGTATGGACTGACAGCAGTACTATGGTATGGACTGACAGCTGTACTATGGCATGGACTGACAGCTGTACTATGGTCTTGACTGACAACTGCACTATGACATGATCTGACAGCAGTACTATGGTATGGACTGACAGCTGTACTATGGTATGGACTGACAGCTGTACTATGGCATTGACTGACAGCTGTACTATGGTCTGGACTGATGACTGCACTATGGCATGAGCTGACAGCTGTACTATGATCTACTATGGTATGGACTGACAGCTGTACTATGGTCTGGACTGACAACTGTACTATGGCACGAGCTGACAGCAGTACTACGGTATGGACTGACAGCTGTACTATGGTATGGACTGAGAGCTGTACTATGGCATGGACAGACAGCTGTACTATGGTCTGGACTGACAATTGTACTATGGCATGAGCTGACAGCAGTACTACGGTATGGACTGACAGCTGTACTATGGTATGGACTGACAGCTGTACTATGGCATGGACTAACAGCTGTACTATGGTCTGGACTGACAACTGTACTATGGCATGAGCTGACAGCAGTACTATGGTATGGACTGACAACAGTACTATGGTATGGACTGACAGCAGTACTATGGAATGGACTGACAGCTATACTATGGTATTGACTGACAGCTGTACTATGGTATGGATTGACAGCAGTACTATGGTAGGGACTGACAGCTGTACTATGGTATGGACTGACAGCTGTACTCTGGCATGGACTGACAGCTGTACTATGGTCTGGACTGATAACTGCACTGTGGCATGAGCTGACAGCTGTACTATGATCTACTATGGTATGGACTTAAAGCTGTACTATGGTATGGACTGACAGCTGTACTATGGTATGGACTGACAACTTACTATGGTATAGACTGACAGCTGTACTATGGCATGGACTGACAGCAGTACTATGATATGTACTGACAGCTGTACTATGGTAGGAACTGACAATCTATTATGGCATGAACTGACAGCAGTACTATGATTTAGACTTAGAGCTATACTATGGTATGGACTGACAGCAGTACTATGGCATGGACTGACAACTGTACTACGGTATGGACTGACAGCAGTACTATGGTATGGACTGACATCAGTACTATGGTATGGCCTGAGAACTGTACTATGGCATGGACTGACAAATGTACTATAGTTTGGACTGACAACTGTACTATGGACTGAAAACTGTACTATGGTATGGACTGACAACGGTACTATGGTATGGGCTGGCAACTATAGTATGGCATGGACTGACAGCTGTACTATGGCATGGACTGACAGCTGTACTGTGAAATGGACTGACAGCTGTACTATGGCATGGACTGACATCAGTACTGTCGCATGGACTGACAACTGTACTATGGTATGGACTGACAACTGTACTATGGAATGGACTGACAACTGTACTATGGTATGGACTGACAACTGTACTATGGTATGGACTGACAACTATACTATGGACTGACAACTGTACTATGGTATGGACTGACAATTGTACTACGGGATGGACTGACAGCTGTACTATTGAATGGACTGACAGCTGTACTATGGCATGGACTCACAACTGTACTACGGCATGGACTGACAGCTGTACTATGGTATGGGCTGACAGCTGTACTATGGCATGGACTGACAGCTGTACTATGGCATGAACTGACAGCTGTACCATGGCATGGACTGGCAGCTATACTATGGCATGGACTGCAAGTTGTACTATGGCATGAACTGACAACTGTACTATGGCATGGACTGGCAGCTATACTATGGCATGGACTGCAAGTTGTAATATGGCATGAACTGACAGCTGTACAATGGCATGGACTGGTAACTGTACTATAGCTGCCAGCCCATGCCATAGTACAGCTGTCAGTCCATGCTCTAGTACAGTCCCAAGTTTATTTTCGTGATAAAGGCCACCAGCCACAACACAATAAATACAACATATAATAATACAAAACATACAATATAGTACATGCATGACATATTCTATTGTAACATGTTTGCTAATAGATTGGAACGTCTCAAATTTGCATAATAAATATATAAAGCAATATTCTTTATAAGAGCTTCCTTTTTCATTGACACAAGAATAGTTAGTTTATGTAAATTTGGTCTCTCAAAATATCTATTAGGTAATTAATCACACCCCAAATCTTTGTACTGTTTACACACTAGCAAAAAATGATATTCGTTCTCAATACTATTGGGACTAAATCAACATTTACTGAGTAACCTGTCTATATCCCTATGTCTACCTTTTTCTATTTCCAACATATGATAGCAAGAAATTCTAAAACTTGACAAAGTATTTCGACATTTAGGGATTTTCAAAATATCTAAGCAACTTTCTAAACAATGCTGTATTGAGATAGCTGTATAGTGGCTTGGAGTGACAGCAGAATTATGACATGGACTGACAGCTGTACAATGGCATGGACTGCAAGTTGTACTATGGCATGGACCGACAGCAGTACTATGGCATGGACTGGTAACTGTACTATAGCATAAACTGACAGCTGTACTATGGCATGGACTGACAGCTGTACTATGGCATGAACTGACAGCTATACTATGGCATGAACTGACAGCTGTACTATGGCATGAACTGACAGCTGTACTATGGCATGAGCTGGCAGCTATACTATGACATGGACTGCAAGTTGTACTATGGCATGAACTGACAGCTGTACTATGGCATGGGCTGGTTACTGTACTATAGCATGGACTGACAGCTGTACTGTGGCATAGGCTGACAACTGACAACAGTACAGTGACCTGCAATGTCAAGTGTGTTATGGAATGGACAGACTTCTGTGGTATGACATGACAACTTTATAATGACATGGATGGGCAAGGATATATACTTAGGCAGGGACTAGCAACAGTACTATTACACGAACTGCTAGGTGTACTGATGACTACATGTATTGACAGCTACTATGGCATGAACTGCCAGGTACACTGATGACTACATGTATTGACAGCTACTATGGCATGAACTGCATGGTGTGCTGATGACTACATGTATTGACAGCTACTATGGCATGAACTGCCAGGTGTGCTAATGACTACGTATTGACAGCTACTATGACAGACAACTTGACAGAGCGCGGTGGCATAGTGGTAGAGCATCAGACTCTAAATCGAGAGTTCCTGGGTTCGATTCCCACCGGCAACACTAACATGTGTCCTTTTCAGAGCAAGACACAATACTACACTAGCATTTAGCAGGTGTACTGATGACTACATGTATTGACAGCTACTATGGCATGAACTGCCAGGTGTACTGATGACTACATGTATTGACCGCTACTATGGCATGAACTGCCAGGTGTACTGATGACTACATGTATTGACAGCTACTATGGCATGAACTGCATGGTGTACTGATGACTACATGTATTGACAGCTACTATGGCACGAACTGCCAGGTGTGCTGATGACTACATGTATTGACAGCTACTATGACAGACAACTTGACAGCGCGCGATGGCATAGTGGTAGAGCATCAGACTCTAAATCGAGAGTTCCTGGTTTCGATTCCCACTGGCAACACTAACATGTGTCCTTTTCAGAGCAAGACACAATTACTCCACATATGACTGGTTAATACCCAAGAAACAGTAGCTCAGTCCCCATGACTGAAAAATTGTTGACTGGAATGTTAAACCTCAATACAAAATGAACAACTTGCCTGTTAAACTATTTTACATGAAACATGTTCTGGGCAGCTCCAGTAGGACATGGACCGACAACTTGAGTGAACTGTATTAATAGCACCTGGACTATAAAAGGCCGAATAAGGTGTCCTATCTCACTTTTTGTTTAGACATCTCTCTGAGATCTACATTAAACATCACTAGCAATAGTCAATTCTGATTGGATAATGCTTTTGGGGTGAACGTTACCTGTAGTATCATTGACAGCTCTTGTCAGCAGATTAAGTATTGCAGGTATTCCAATTGGCTTCAAGTAACTCAGGCCAGTAGTCAAGCCACGCCCACTTATAAATCTCAACAGGTAATCCCAGGTAACAAAGCTTGTGACCACGGCATAAAAGTTCATTCTAACCATCACATTCACAAGCTGAGCTTATAGTATACCAATGCTCTGGCTTCTGTAGTTTATTTGTTGTTGATACCTGTCCACTATACAAAATTCCTCTGAAACTGTTTCAGTTTGATGTGAAGCTTCTTTATGAAGGAGAAAGCTGGCATAAATTAATACTACATGTATACTAAAGGACTTTGAAAACGCCTCACTGTAAATTAATTGGCCGGATCTTTTAAAACACGATATTTCGGCAAAAATAGTGTGGAATTGAAAATTACACTAAGTCGGCTTAATTTTTTTCATACCAAAACCGAAACGTCAATGTCATTGATTTACGTCATACAGTATGATTTCAAATGTTACTAAAAAAAAATATAATAAAAAAAAAACCTTATGAGGACACAAGCTATTCATCAGGTCCATGATTTCAGGAAAGAAACACCAAAAGCCAAGCAAATGCTGTTAGTTGTCTTTCAATTGCACTAAAACTATGGTAATTACGTCACTTTACGTTTATGAAGAAAACTATATTTTTTGCGTGTATAATGAAACAAATTTAAAAGTTTTTAAAGACAATAAATAGTCACGGACTCGTGAAAAAATTACCATACTTTTGGCGCTGTAAGCGTATGTCTGTGTGTTTTGACCACTTTACGCTTGACGTCGGCAAAAAACACTAGCTCCTTAAACGGCATTGAACGTATTTTGCTTTTTTCTTGTGCTTAAGGTTGTACGCTATCACGGGAGATGGTTTGTTTTCACAAGCCTTTTTTGTAGCCCTCCTATGGTTTTCTTTGACAAAGGCGTTACGTATCAAGAAAACAGTATTAGCAAACATTTCAGCAAACAAATCTTTTTAAACTTCCTGTTAATTTTAACCAGTCTTAAGCAAAATGATGACTGATGTACAGTGAGAAGTCCTTAAGTATAGATAAAATTAGCTGTAGTGCCGAAGGAACCTTCAGAGTTAATCATCATCAGATTCTCATTCTATTTGTCCTGATTATAAATGTTAAAATGCTAACAATTTTATTAGAAAGTTTTACATGTCTTTTATGATTAATTCACTTGTAAGAGACATGCCAATCAGTAAATGAGACAAAAACACAAGTACAGGTCTACCTCATTATAACAAGCCTCATTATAGTACGGTTTTCAATATAACACAGCCATGTCATGTAATCACTTGTAAGAGACAGACCAATAAGTATGAGACGTAAACACAAGTACCAAAAAAAAAAAATCACCCGACACAACCACAAGAAAACTTGGCTTAAGCTATCTCACGAGCTCCAAACATGGCTCAACTCGCACAAGACACAGTGGTGAGAATGAGTTGATCAAATGATTAAGAAGAGTGTTCTAATATCAATGCACAGGATCAAGTTTATGCTTATACAAGCAAGACTATCTTCATCACCTCTAGACCAGGGTAGGATCAACAATGACAGGCTTTAATGTGGAGATCTATGACTAAATCAGTAAACTGTAGGCATGAAAAATAACAAAGCTATCTTAGTTCTGTTCAGGTTTATTCATATTGCACCACTAATTATCAGTAACATTTGAAATAAATTATAATTCATACATTCAGATTCTTAGAAAAAATAACTTTGGCATAAATTGCAACAAACAATAAAGGAGGCAAACAAATTCACACAGTTCACTTCAAAAGTGATATTTATCAATCAAATCAGTTGGTAAGCAAGAGACATTTTGACAAAGCAAACCTTCAGTTCAGTATATATACATATACAGCCTGTATCTAACCTTATTTATGCCAGTCCTGGTCAGAAGCCCTGGAACATTTTCCCATTATACTTAATGTCAACACCTTACTATACACCATTACAGAAATGGTTTAACGGACAACATATGGTTTGGTAATAAATGGTATAATTTTCTGCAATATTCATTTAAACTGCATGTCATTGGCTCATAAACCACATGCATTCTTGATTTGGACTACTTAGCTATCTACCTGCATTTCCATACATTACCGAATAGTTCAGTGAAATCTGATTCTAGCTTATCAAGTATACTGTATTAATTCTGGCCAGCAGAATATTGGTGCATGTATCTTTCATGGAGAACAAACCAATGTAACTGTGCATTATGACACAACCTTTTTTGTCATCAGCTATGTACATGGAAATTGTTAAAAACTAAGTGTATGCAGCTTTGCCTGGGTCCACCTGAATCAGTTGCAGCTCAAAAACCATTGTTATGCATATTGGCAAAACTTCATATCTTTGAGAGGCAACAAAGTGTTTTTATAAATATGTCCATCACCAAAACTTGCATTAAATGTAACTACAAACATTAATGAACTTTGAAGAATATAAATTTGAAGCAGATTTTATTGTTTTTATAGCTGCACTACAATATTGGCTGAAAGTCTTGTCAGTGCTTCAATTGCTCTCTTCCTTGATAAAATATTACAGCCCCTTCTTATTTTTTTCTTTTTTTTTTTTAATTTAAAGCCCATTCGAGAGGCTGAGCTGTCAAGTTGTGTCTGACCTGGTCTAATGATAGGTTTTATGGCAACATAGCTCAGATTGCAGTGTGCATGCATTCAAACATGGGCGTTTTAGTCCAGTGCTTCAGGCAAGCCCTGGTCCCACTGTTAATTTTAACAGCACTCTTATTTTACACCTTATTGCAGTTATCCTCACTATACCGGACATTATTTAACAAACATCGTTTAACTCTGCATGACCATGATTTCCTTCCATACCGCACTATTTCCTTTTATACTGCAACCTAACATATCATTTACACAACTATCATGACTTAGGAGCAGCTTTAACAAAGCCCATGGTTGGAGGAGGTCCTACGCTAGCACCAGACTGGGCCTGTGGAGGTCCCATATTGTACTGTGGGCGCATGCCTTGTGAGAAGTTTGGTGCATTTCCCACTGGCGGCCCCATATTATATTGCTGAAATCCCTGTGGTGGCCCCTGACTGTAGCCAGAAGGAGGCTGTAATGGCTGAGAAAGCTGTGCTGATTGGTTGACACCATATGATGACTGTGGCACTGATTGGTTGAAGTTTGTAGCTTGCTGTGATGATTGGCTCACACTGTAAGATGGTAAATTCCCAGAAGGGGGTCGAGGAAGCAGGCCAGATGGGGCTTTCTGTGGGCTGTCTGACCCCGGCAGGGTAGGGGACAAACCATACAGCCTATAGATCTCCTTTAATACCAACAGAACAGTATCCTCCGAGTTCCTGAAATGAGAAATTTCTCACTACTGAAGTTTTTAGCAACAATACCCTTAAATTATGGCGTGCTGGACTTAAAGTGCCACAAATATAAGATACGGTGTCAAAACAATAAAGTATCAGCTAACACATAGCTATGCAGAATGCCTCACAGAAACACAAAGAATACTGAACAGTCTTCAGTGTCTGATCTAACTTGGCACTGTTTGTTCAAGATCATAGCAATAATGACATTGAGTGATGAGTAACAATTATAACAAAGACTTACCAGTAGCAGCCATGACTAGTGAGTGAGAACATGTAGTCATTGAAACTCTCTATAGGTCTCTCCTGTAGTACATAGTCTATTCTACGACCCTCGTTTAACTGACCAACAAACACATCATCCTCCAGGTTAGATGCTACAGCTGAAACACAGAGATCAAACTGATCACACAATACATCTCTATAGGTCTCTCCTGTAGTACATAGTCTATCCTCCGACCCTCGTTTAACTGACCAACAAGCACATCATCCTCCAGGTTAGATGCTACAGCTGAAACACAGAGATCAAACTGATCACACAATACATCTCTATAGGCCTCTCCTGTAGTACATAGTCTATTCTACGACCCTCATTTAACTGACCAACAAGCACATCATCCTCCAGGTTAGAGGCTACAGCTGAAACACAGAGATCAAACTGATCACACAATACATCTCTATAGGTCTCTCCTGTAGTACATAGTCTATTCTACGACCCTCATTTAACTGACCAACAAGCACATCATCCTCCAGGTTAGAGGCTACAGCTGAAACACAGAGATCAAACTGATCACACAATACATCTCTATAGGTCTCTCCTGTAGTACATAGTCTATTCTACGACCCTCATTTAACTGACCAACAAGCACATCATCCTCCAGGTTAGATGCTACAGCTGAAACACAGAGATCAAACTGATCACACAATACATCTCTATAGGTCTCTCCTGTAGTACATAGTCTATTCTACGACCCTCATTTAACTGACCAACAAGCACATCATCCTCCAGGTTAGATGCTACAGCTGAAACAAGTTGGTCAATATATGTCATGCCATCTGAAAATCTACTTCATGAATATGCAAAAAGCGAGGTGCAGATCAGCTGCATAAATACTATTCCTATACTATTTAAAATCTGAAAATTATACCCAGTTTATGTTTCACCAAGTGGCTTGTTTGGTTTCAATTCAGAGCTAGGTCTTCATATTTTTACCATATGGAAACATGGTTCATTAACAGTCACATTGATACATGGGAAATAACTTTTGCTAACTTGGCCAGATGTAATGAAAAGATATAGCTTAAACAAATCAAAACCCTGCTTACATCCATTGTCATCATCCACCATTTGCTGTACCACAGACGACATCTCACTGTCCACCTGCTGCTCCAGCGTCTGTCCATCCATTGCTTTATGAGCCTTGGCAAAGTCATTGATAGAGTTCCAGGTACTCTTTATAGAGTCAATGATTTTCTGTTTTATGTCTGCTCCAACTCTAGCTATACTTTCCTTTAACTCTGAAATAACAGAAGGACCATTATCTAAGGAACTTTTTCTGTTTTCTTTAAGTTGACATAGAATCTAAGATACCTATTTTATTGCTATTGTCATTTTTCATTAATGTAGCAAATGCTGAAGAAGGTTGTCATGAAATTGAATTTAATAAGGCCTTTCATCTATTAATGGAGTTTAGCTTCTTGAATTGGATGAAGATACCTTATTTACTGTTACCATGAAAATGTTTGTTTTCCAAATAGCTTCCGGATACAAAGAGATGTTGAAGATGTTTGATGACTTCAAATATACATGAGAGGCATAACTTTCTAGCTTTCATTTACAGAATGTTTTCTACCACTACAAACTGATAAAAAATTTATAACATCAAACGACTGATTATGAATAAAGACCTACCTAAATGCAGTCTTTTCCTGCCTTTATGGTGAGGCATGAGCACTGGTTTCAATGTCCCAGCATGAGGGTTTATAAGAGGTTCTAGTCTGTATGCCTACAGAATCAAAATATGAAAATCAACAGTTATTTGCTGTAAGCAACAAGCTAAACCATGCATTCTTATGACAGTTGTTCATTTTCAACCACACAGCTCTGATGTGATCTGGTCCTCATTTAGTTTATTGTAGTACTAAGGATGATGACATTTTGCAGTGTCAGTGTTGTTCACTATACCATAAGGCAACACAATGACTATTCAATGTGAGCACACTTACAGAAACCAATGAAACCATCGGTGCATGCCAATCAGCAATGAATTATTGTTAATATAGTTTATAATTGTGAAAGGACATATTCAAGGGTTACCGGTAAGACATTATCATTACAAAAACATGCCCATGCAATATACAGACATTTTTTTAGTTGTAAAAAATCTAAAATTTCTTTAGAAACGTTTTGATATTTTTCTTATTTTTGCTCAAAACATAGATTGTGGGTACACATTAGAACCGCCTTGGCGAGGCGGTTCTAACGAGTACCCACAATCTATGTTTTGGCGCAAAAATAAGAAAAAAATAGGTATACCCCTGCATACCCCAGTTTTGCTATACACAAGTGGGGTCAATCAAGGACATATCAATCACGTGTTGAACAGTAGCATGAATGAAGTAGATTATTGTAGTCAAATAAATTTAATGAAGGAAATATCATTCACATCAAAAATGAGTTTTCAGTTCTTTAATATGTGAAAAAACATATTTTAACTGAGAAATTAATTTTACAAAACTTACCACAGGATCAAACTGTTGACAGCAATATGAAAATAGAAAACAATATGTATTAGAACTAGGAAAAGTAAATGTGCTCAATGATACATTTTACAATAGGAAAATTTGAACCCAAAAGCTCTGCTAAGAAGCCTGATACTCTATTAAGTCCTCTAGGCCACCACACTCCATTACCTCTGATGATAGCTGCTATTCAATCAGTTTATTACATGAGTAAAATATTTACCTATACAGGTACATCATCATAAATTGCAATTTCAGGTCTAGCGATGGTCTTTTTTTCCAAATCTTAAAACTATTATAAAGCAGTTCAGGTGCATTTGGAAGAGTGGATTTTCTTGCAAAAATTTGTGAGAAACTTACCGGGTGAAAGATATTGAAGAACTTTGCACAAGTTGGCAGTGCAAAATCCTCCCCTATATTCTCCATACCTCTGGCAGACAGGAAGATCCCTATAGGTGACCCCAAAGAGAAACAACATACAGGGTTGAAGTCCAGTCTGGGGTAGACAACCACCGGCTGACCAGTGCCTGCTGGTCCTACCAGGTAACTCACTGTCTGGCTGCCAGAGCCTCTAACCTGACTGAAAGAGAAATAACAGACAGGGTTGAAGTTCAGTCTGGGATAGACAACCACCGGTTGACCAGTGCCTGCTGGTCCTACCAGGTAACTCACTGTCTGACTGCCTGAGCCTCTGACCTGACTGAAAGAGAAATAACAGACAGGGTTGAAGTTCAGTCTGGGATAGACAACCACCGGTTGACCAGTGCCTGCTGGTCCTACCAGGTAACTCACTGTCTGACTGCCTGAGCCTCTAACCTGACTGAAAGAGAAATAACAGACAGGGTTGAAGTTCAGTCTGGGATAGACAACCACCGGCTGACCAGTGCCTGCTGGTCCTACCAGGTAACTCACTGTCTGGCTGCCCGAGCCTCTAACCTGACTGAAAGAGAAACAACAGACAGGGTTGAAGTTCAGTCTGGGATAGACAACCACCGGCTGACCAGTGCCTGCTGGTCCTACCAGGTAACTCACTGTCTGACTGCCCGAGCCTCTAACCTGACTGAAAGAGAAACAACAGACAGGGTTGAAGTTCAGTCTGGGATAGACAACCACCGGTTGACCAGTGCCTGCTGGTCCTACCAGGTAACTCACTGTCTGACTGCCCGAGCCTCTAACCTGACTGAAAGAGAAATAACAGACAGGGTTGAAGTTCAGTCTGGGATAGACAACCACCGGCTGACCAGTGCCTGCTGGTCCTACCAGGTAACTCACTGTCTGACTGCCCGAGCCTCTAACCTGACTGAAAGAGAAATAACAGACAGGGTTGAAGTTCAGTCTGGGATAGACAACCACCGGTTGACCAGTGCCTGCTGGTCCTACCAGGTAACTCACTGTCTGACTGCCCGAGCCTCTAACCTGACTGAAATAGAAATAACAGACAGGGTTGAAGTTCAGTCTGGGATAGACAACCACCGGTTGACCAGTGCCTGCTGGTCCTACCAGGTAACTCACTGTCTGGCTGCCCGAGCCTCTAACCTGACTGAAAGAGAAACAACAGACAGGGTTGAAGTTCAGTCTGGGATAGACAACCACCGGTTGACCAGTGCCTGCTGGTCCTACCAGGCAACTCACTGTCTGGCTGCCCGAGCCTCTAACCTGACTGAAAGAGAAACAACAGACAGGGTTGAAGTTCAGTCTGGGATAGACAACCACTGGCTGACCAGTGCCTGCGGGTCCTACCAGGTAACTCACTGTCTGACTGCCCGAGCCTCTAACCTGACTGAAAAATACATCAATTAACAGTAAAGGGTAAGAACTCACTACAGTAGAAAATGCTGAATTCAACAAGAACTCCGCGGAGGTCGATATCGCACCTGCATCGGGCAAAATACACATTACTATGCAAGGTTTCACACTCAAAGCTATCACTGATGCAGAGAAAACCAAACTTCTACTTAAAAATTAACAAAGTCAATGGACCGTGAAATATAGGTCAAGGTCAGTGGGTCAAGGTGTGTGCTTGAAGGGTATGTCAAGGACAATTACTATGCAAGGTTTCACACTCACAGCTATCACTGATACAGAGAAAACGGAACTTCGACGTAAAAATTACCAAAGTCAATGGACCTTGAAATATAGGTCAAGGTCAGCGGGTCAAGGTGTGTGCTTGAAGGGTATGTCAAGGACAATTACTATGCAAGGTTTCACACTCAAAGCTATCACTGATGCAGAGAAAACCAAACTTCGACTTAAAAATTAACAAAGTCAATGGACCGTGAAATATAGGTCAAGGTCAGTGGGTCAAGGTGTGGGCTTGAAGGGTATGTCAAGGACAATTACTATGCAAGGTTTCACACTCACAGCTATCACTGATACAGAGAAAACGGAACTTCGACGTAAAAATTAACAAAGTCAATGGACCATGAAATATAGGTCAAGGGCACCGGGTCAAGGTGCGTGCTTGAAGGGTATGTCAAGGACAACTACTATGCAAGGTTTCACAATCCTAGCTATCACTGATGCAGAGAAAACCAAACTTCGACGTAAAAATTAACAAAGTCAATGGACCGTAAAATATAGGTCAAGGTCAGCGGGTCAAGGTGCGTGCTTGAAGGGTATGTCTAGGACAATTACTATGCAAGGTTTCACACTCAAAGCTATCACTGATACAGAGAAAACGGAACTTCGACGTAAAAATTAACAAAGTCAATGGACCTTGAAATATAGGTCAAGGTCAGCGGGTCAAGGTGCGTGCTTGAAGGGTATGTCAAGGACAATTACTATGCAAGGTTTCACAATCACAGCTATCAATGATACAGAGAAAACGGAACTTCGACGTAAAAATTAACAAAGTCAATGGACCGTGAAATATAGGTCAAGGTCAGTGGGTCAAGGTGGGTGCTTGAAGGGTATGTCAAGGACAATTACTATGCAAGGTTTCACACTCACAGCTATCAATGATACAGAGAAAACAGAACTTCGACGTAAAAATTAACAAAGTCAATGGACCGTGAAATATAGGTCAAGGTCAGCGGGTCAAGGTGCGTGCTTGAAGGGTATGTCAAGGACAATTACTATGCAAGGTTTCACAATCCTAGCTATCACTTATGTATAGAAAACCAAACTTCGACGTAAATGTTGACGGACGGACGGACGAACGAACGAACGAACGAACGGACGGACGGAAATTTGGACTCCTATATCGCACCCTGCTATAAGCAGGTGCGATAAAAACTTAAGAAAGTGAAGATAAGAGCTGTCGCAGGACAGCGTGCTCGACTGCTTCTGACCTTTGTTAAACATAAGGTCAAAACCAACCAGTAACCCAAAGCATTATGCTCATACATCTTTTTGCCTGGATGCAATAAGGCAAAATCACTGAACCATGAAAGTTAACTATAACTACCTAAGATTTAAAGGTCTCACTCATATTGTGAAAGAAGTGTGTTCATATACCAACTGAGTGCCAAGACACAAGGCAAAATCACTGAACCGTGAAAAAAGGTCACACTGACCTATAAGTATTGCAGGGTCAAAGGTCTAGTGATACTTACTCATAATGTGAAAGAAAAATGATAATATACCCATTCAGTGTTGAGATATAAAGCAAAATCACTGAACCATGAAATTAGGTCATAGTGACCAATAAGTATGTTTGGGTTAAAGGTGTGGTCATACTCATTCATAATCAGAAAGAAGTATGAAAAAATACCAACTGAGGGTCGAGATATAAGGCAAAATCACTGAACCATGAAATTAGGTCACAGTGACCCAGGAATACTTTACGGTCAAAGGTCTTGTCATACTCATACATATCGTGAAAGAAGTATGTTCATATACCAATTGAGTGCCGAGATATAAAGGAAAATCACTGAAGCGTGAAATTAGGTCATATTGGCCTAGGACTACTTTAGGGTCTAAGGTCTTGTTATACGCAAACATAGTGTGAAAGAAGTTTGTTCATAAACCACTTGAGTGCCGAGATATAAGGCAAAGTCACTGAACCGTGAAATTAGGTCACAGTGACCTATAAGTATATTGGGGTCAAAGGTCTGGTCATACTCACTCATAATCTGAAAAAAGTATGAAAATATACTAATTGAGTGTCAAGATATAAGCAAAATCACTGAGCCATGAAATTAGGTCACAGTGACCTAGGACTACTTCAGGGTCAAAGGTCTTGTCATACGCAAATAAACTTTGAAAGAAGTTTGTTCATAAACCATTCGAGTACCAAGATATAAGGCAAAAATCACTGAACCATGAAATTAGGTCACAGTGACCTATAAGTATATTGGGGTCAAAGGTCTGGTCATACTCACTCATAATCTGAAAAAAAAGTATGAAAATATACTAATCGAGTGTCAAGATATAAGGCAAAATCACTGAACCGTGAAATTAGGTCACAGTGACATAGGACTACTTCAGGGTCAAAGGTCTTGTCATACGCAAACATACTTTGAAAGAAGTTTGTTCATAAAGCATTTGAGTACTGAGATATAAGGCAAAATCACTGAACCGTGAAATTAGGTCACAGTGACCTAAAAGTATATTGGGGTCAAAGGTCTGGTCATACTCACTCATAATCTGAAAAAAGTATGAAAATATACTAATCGAGTGTCAAGATATAAGGCAAAATCACTGAACCGTGAAATTAGGTCACAGTGACATAGGACTACTTCAGGGTCAAAGGTCTTGTCATACGCAAACATACTTTGAAAGAAGTTTGTTCATAAAGCATTTGAGTACTGAGATATAAGGCAAAATCACTGAACCGTGAAATTAGGTCACAGTGACCTATAAGTATATTGGGGTCAAAGGTCTGGTCATACTCACTCATAATCTGAAAAAAGTATGAAAATATACTAATTGAGTGTCAAGATATAAGGCAAAATCACTGAACCGTGAAATTAGGTCACAGTGACCTATAAGTAAGTTGGGGTCAAAGGCCTGGTCGTACTAACTCATAATCTGAAAGAAGTAAGAAAATATACTAATTGAGTGTCAAGATATAAGGCAAAATCACTGAACCATGGAAAGTAGGTCAACCGACCCTTACCGTCATGACACACAAATCAGTGTCACAAAGTCAAATGATGAATGACCAACCATCCTCCTAAGTTGTTTCTATTAAGAAATAAAAAGAAAAAAAAATTCGGGGAGTTCTAGATTTTGACCTCTAGCCCCGCCCCCCCTGACTCCGACCCAGAGGTCCGATGTCATGGAACCTAAAGTGTATGAAGTATGAATGCTTTATGATAAGTTGTTGTCAAGATATGCCTCCTTGTAAAAGTTACACAGCAGTACATCTATTTTTTAGTGTTCTAGTTTTTAACCTCCAGCCCCACCCCCAAGGCATGGACCCAGGAGCCCGATGCCATGGAATGAAACTCAACCCTACAGGGTACCTATGGTCCGAGTATGAAAGCCCTCTGATAAAAAGTTTTCAAGATATAGACTTCTAGAATACTATATCACAGAAAAGCCATTATTATTAATGGTGTTCTAGATTTTAACCTCTAGCCCCACCCCCTGGCATGGACCCAGGGATCTGATGCCATGGAATGAAAGCCGACCCTACAGGGTGTCAATGGCCCAAGTATCAATGCTTTCTGATGAGTGGTTGTCAAGATATGGACTTCTAGAAAACTTTAACACAAGAATTGCCATTTTTGAAGGTGTTCTAGATTTTAACCTCCAGCCCCACCCCCTGGCCTGGACCCAGGGGCCCGATGCCATGGAATGAAAGCTAACCCTACAGGGTATCTATGGTCCAAGTATGAATGCTTTCTGATGAGTGGTTGTCAAGATATGGACTTCTAGAAAACTTTAACGCAAGTGTGACGCGCACGGGAACGGGAACGGGAACGGGAACGCACACGGGAACGGGAACGTGGACGACCGGGGTGACTGCAATAGCTCTATGCACTTCGTGCAGTCGAGCTAAAAATGAATTAACCATACAGCAATGCATCTAAATGAGGATAAGCAGAATTATTCACATCATAAAACCAGTCATCCACATTCTTGAACAGATTTCAAGGCTCTACATTGTTTGTTTACAAAATCATGGGGATTTTGTCAGAAATCCCCATGACAGTTTTTCCTTGCCCCTCAAATGATGGAAATCTTGTGCTTTTAATTCAAATATATTTTTACTCTGTTAATTTACCTCAAGCCATTTTGTTGTGCAGTTTTCTGTTGAAGAGCAAGTTCATGTTTCAATTTTTCTCTCAGTTTTCTTTCCTCTTTCTCTTTTAGTCTCCTTTCGGCTGCTTGTCTTTTCTGATCCTACAAACAGTGGAAGTGATATTATCTAAAACATCTCATTTTAGACTTAGCATCTGATTCTCATAGTGTAATATATGACAAAGCACAAGAACAAATGTGACAACAGTACTGTCAGTACTGTTTTACCACCAAAGTAAACAGTACAAGTAACTTTATAACAATCTTCCTAAACAACTATTTGAAAGGCAGTTTACGAGGGTGGGTCAGGAAGTTCTGTCATAGGTGTTATTTTACGATAAATAGACATGAGTGGTTGCTGAATTATACATTGTTAGAAAGGGCAACATTTCTCCTTTATAATGATACCAAACCCATGCCCAAAAGAAATTAATAGTTTAAATTATCCGTCTTGAAAGACAGGTGGGGTAAAACCACTGGCATGTTTTCTTGAAATTGTGAACCTTGTATTGTGTCTTTCATGTGTTGTATATTTAAAACTACTGGTCATATTTTCTTCAAATTTTGTGTGATAAATTCTGTGATATTTAGAAAAGCAATCCGGTAGAAATGAACGTCACAAGTGCACTACTGACTGTATAATGAAGCGATAAAGATGACGTCATTGGAATACTGTTTAATACCACTGTGTCATTATAATTGCTGGCATTATTATGATTTCACTTCAGAGCAGACTAAGATGTTAAAGTTAAATAGTTAAATGCATTTAAATCTTCGAAGTTCATGTCTAGATGTCATTTTTACATTGAATTTAAACTGCAGTTTTGAAAAATGCCAGAACAGGTCGATTTCAACATTTCGTTGTGCTATAAAACAATTAAATTAAGTTGAAGACGTTTGAGTTTTGCAGGATGTAATCAATCATATTCGAAGAGTATATAGCACTTATGAATTTTTTTCGAAATCATGTTACTGTATATTTTTGCATTGTTTTCTTTAAACCATGCCAGTGCCTGGGAGTCACTGCTTTAAAAGTGATTTATAACATTTGATTCATGAAGAGCCACAAACAATTTTTATCACAGGTAATAGCTAAAGAAATGATCTTCCAGATGTTGCTATTTTAAAATAGTTTGCAATGACAGATGCCAAGAAATATATAGAGTGACAGAACTTTTTGACCGATCCTCGTACAAGCATTTAATAATATTCTTTCACCAATAACTGACAATCTGCTCTTCCATTAAGGAAACATCTCCGTTTGTACAAAAAGGTACAAGATCAGGAAAAGGCCCAATCAGAAAAAGATTCCCACTCCAAAAACCAAGGTGGGAAAAAACCAAAGTAACAATCAAGTACTTCATACCATGAAACATATCGTAAGCCGAATGAGCAGCTATTTTCCCAATAGGTGGCCACTCAGTTACCTTAACTTAACTAAAAATATGAAAACATACATAAGGCGCCAACAGCACAAAAAATTTTAAACACCAAGACATAAAACAAAAAGAACCACTACAGAAGTATCGACTTGGAACGATCAGTAACACAAAATTACTGGCGGGCTTAAACTGGTTTTACAGGTACCTAACCTCACCCTCAGCTTCTGCAGTGGTTCATAACATTTAGTTAGTTATTTGGTCCTTGTGTCCTCGTGGTGAATCTCTAACTAGTCAATGAATCATCAAGAACAAACAAATAAATCATGATAAACATCCTGATGAATCAAAACCCAGGACTCACAGATTGAGTAAGCTGCCCGACGATGGAGATCCCTGGGCGCCGAATAACCTACTAACTCGGGAGCAAAAGAAAAACACCAGTTGGACCCCGGTGGGCCAAGCAACAGACAAGAAGCTCCGGCCCCAACCAACTAAAATGGATAGCTTTAAATCGGGGCCATGATAGAGTCTGACGCCCGACCCACCGGCGTGCAATTGAAGAAGGCAGCATAGTTATCAACCATGATTCGGTTAAAAACTAAGCATGCAGACTGTCGCATAACATTCAAGTTAGTTATAACCTATACGTCTGTAACGTGTTATGATTTTTCTGAACTGTAAAGAAAAATCGTTAATTCCTTTAAGTTTCTTAAATTTGTAAACCAAGTCACCATAAAATTCAGGTTCCAAAAGGCCCTCACATAAAAGCGTCTTTAACCCAACATTATATTTGGAAATCAATTCATAGTGTCTACGATAAAATTTAGAAAAGGTTTTTTGAAGTTTATGATACCGATAGCCCTGTTGGAGAAGTTTTGCCGTTTAACATTTATTTCGAGCATTGAAGTCAGTAACATGATTGCAGACTCTAGCAAACCTAATAAGTTGCGAAATGTATACACCATAAGAAGCACGACGTGGAACGTCATTTCACAATTAAATTATTTTTGTTGTATTTTTGCATTTATTTATCTCATTCTCCATAAAATTTAGCGTATTTTGGTATCTATTATGTTCATCTTATCGAGATGATGAAAACAGATACCCACAATGTATGATTTTATGGATTAATGTTAAAATCGATAATTTTATACCAACCCCTGATTTCCCCCATTTTTTACTATATGTAAGGTGCAAATCTGGGGTAGATTCATACTGAAATGTTGAGCGGAATACCTTTCAAGAAATCAATGTCCTTTGTGAGAAAAAAGATCATTCCACACTTGTTCTTGATGCAAATCATTTACATAGTTTTACACAATGAGTCGCAGACTGTAAAATACCTTTTTATTTTGTTCATCTCTCAGAAGACCTTGTAATTTCTTCCTTGGTCCCATAGGTAAGCCCAGATCTTTGAGGTCCGACTCACTACACATTATCTGAGGAAATAACCAAGAAACAGTCACTGATGTGTACATGAGTCAATTATTTTAATGACATCAATAAACTTGCGAATGCTACAAAATACACAAATGAATAATTTTCACACATTTCAGGTTATTTTTAAGGCTAGTACTGATAGTTTGGCCTCTTAGATGCTGACGATCTTTGACAATCTTGTTTTGAAAGAAAGCTTTGCAATAATATTTATCCACTTGAATGTATGATATGTTTCTTGTAACAATCTTACAGCAACTCACCAAAGATTCCATATCAATTTGTTCTTGTTCAAAGAGAGTTTTCTTCTCATGTAGACCAACTTTAGAGAGGAGATCCTCCAGTGTTAACACACGATCTTCTTCTGTCTCTTCTACAGAGTCTTCTTCTTCAGCCTAAATATAAGCATAAAGAGCAAATCAGATGGGGCATATTTTCATTTGATTTATTTTAGTTTACTTCATATCCTTAAAGTAAACAAGAGGACCAATGGTCCTGTAAACGCTCACCTGAGAACTGGGATATACAGCCTAAGCAGACCTTGCTGTAAAATAGGTCAAAGCCATCCCAGGGTCATGATTTATATAAACTTTGTAGAGCTGTATTCATTGATGCTTGAGGCTAAGTTTCAAAATCATAGGTCTTTCTGTTGTGAAGAAGAAGATTTATAATGGTTTTTACTATTTATAGCCATGGCGGCCATCTTGGTTATGTGACCTGGACCTTTTATATTAATTTTCACTCCCCTTTCCTAACAATGCTCCACTTAATGTTTGGCTTTGATTGGCCAAGTGCTTTAAGAGAAGATGTTTGAATATTATGGTCATATACATGTATATAGCCCCGGAACAGGGGCAGACAACCCCGAGGACATTTTTTTTTTCATAACCATAAATCTTCTGTACATTTGCATACTCCCAGCAAGTTTCCCCCCATTTAATAACATTTTACTATATTTCCCCATTCAAATGCACAGGCAACCTATGTTGACCTTGCCGTAAAAAAGATCAAGGTCATTTCAAGGTCATGATTTTTATAAACTTTGTAGAGCTCCATTGCCTGATGCTTCATGCCAAGTTTCAAAATCATAGGCCTTCTGGTTCTGGAGAAGAAGATTTTTAAATGTTTTTTGCTATTTATAGCCATGGCGGCCATCTTGGTCATGTGACCTTGATCATTTATATAAACTTTCATTCTCCCTTCCTAAGAATGCTCCACATGAAGTTTGGCTTTGATTGGCCCAGCGGTTTCAGAGAAGAAGACCTTTGAATATTATGGTAATATACATGTATATTGCCCCAGGGTGGGGGCAGACCTGCCTCTGGGGTCCAACTTTTTTTTTCAGAATCATAACTCTCCAGTCCATTTGCCCATTTCCATAAAGTTTTTCCCTTCAAATGACATTTTGACAATTTTCCCCATTCAAATGCATGGGCGACCTATGTTGACCTTGCCTTAAAATGGGTCAAGGTCATCCCAGGGTCATGATTTATATAAACTTTGTATGGCTCCATTGCCTGATGCTTCATGCCAAGTTTCAAAATTGTAGGCCTTCTGGTTCTGGAGAAAAAGATTTTTGAAGGTTTTTGCAATTTATAGCCATGACGGCCATCTTGGTCCTGTGACCTTGACCATTTATTAAAATTTTCCTTCCCCCATCCCAAGGATACTACATATAAAATTTGGCTTTGATTGGTCAAGTGGTAACTGAGAAAATTAAGTTTAACATTTAATTTGTAACTGACCTTTGGCCAAGGTCATGAAATGACCTTATGACCTAGACCTTTCATACTCACAACACTTCATTGGCTCAAGATGTTGTCTGTATCTACCAACCTTCAGGTCATAGGCTTCAAAACTTCCTGAAAATTTCAACATTTTCACTTTGTTCCATTGAAAAGCCTATGTAACCACAATTGACCTTGCCATAAAATAGGTCAAGGTCAACCCAAGGTCATGATTTATATAAACTATAATGGGCCAGAGTCCCCAATGCTACATACCAAGTTTCGTTGAAATTGGTCCACCGGTTCCAGAGAAGAAGATTTTTTTATGGTTTTTACCATATATGGGCATGGCGGACATCTTGGTCATGTGACCTGAACCATTCATATAAACTTTCGTTCCCCCTTCCTAAGGATGCTCCACATGAAGTTTGGCTTTGATTGGCCCAGTGGTTTCAGAGTAGAAGATCCTTGAAATTGTGGACGGACGCCGACGGACGGACGACGGAGCATGGCCATCCTATAAGCTCACCTGTGAGCCTTCGGCTCAGGTGAGCTAAAAATAGATCAGCTGCTAAGTAAATGCATCTATGGTATTATACTTGAAGCCAGTAAAAACACAATTTTCAGCATATAACCTATCCAACGATTCTTGGATATTTTCACAATGTTATTATATAAAATCATGAAATTGTCGTCCCGATATGAAGGCCATATTCGTCTTGTGCTAAATTAGCAAGTGAAGTAAAGCGATCTGCGTTTGTTGATTAAGGGACACAACTCAAACATGGACAAAACAAAAGCAAATGCACCTTCTCAATCCAGCTATACGTTAACCTTTATGACTAGCTCTTTTGTGCTCAAACTTTCGGTCAATGCCAATATTGCTCTAAAGTCTATGTAAACCATTCCGTAGATTGTTTTTTTTTTTTCAAGTTTTGATCTTATAAAAGGACATCAAAGTCAGTACATGAAAACCGGAAGTGAATTCAAGAATGCCATTTTTGAAAATTAAAACTGTCATAAAATGGACCCATATGCTAGAACGTAACATCTCCTGTGTCCAAACTATGGAATGATTCTGTTTTATTGAAGTTTCTCAAAATCTGTGGTATTTTTTCGAAAATTTGAACACTTGGAAATTAATCTTGGTCGTTCCATCAGGTGGAATTGTCGGTATTGCACCGTTTTTTTTTTGTTGCTGGTATTTGGCCGCATACTTCCGCATTGAAATTGGGTTGCTATGCAAGGTTGAATGGGTTTAAAATCAAATTTTAATGATTTTGTCATGAAAAAGTGCCTTGAGAGGCACGTATACCCCCGTCTGGTAGCTCCCCACCCCCACCTCTAAGCCCATCGCCCCCGACCCAAACATGCTCACTGACACTTGACACATTGAACCTCAATTCCTGAATTAAAGAGAGCACCCTCAACAAGTACATCTTAAAATTTGTATTTGCAAAAAGCACTAAAACCATTGGGAGTCAGGGGTGTAGTAGAATGACAGATCAATTATAGAGCAGTATACAGAGCTGACTTGTGTACTCAATCTAGGACTTGATCGAGGACATTGAGGGTCAGGTCCTCGGTCCTAGATTGAAAATAGAATGTCATTCTTCAATAATATTAAAAAAAAAAATCAATAATATTAAAAAAAAAAAAAAATGTCCTAGATTTTGACCTCTAGCCCCACCCCGGGCATGTACCTTAGAGTCTAATGTCATTAGAAACAAGGCAAACCTTATAGAGTACCTATGGGGCAAGTATGAATGATTTCTTAACATGGTGGTAAATGAAAAAGTACAGAAAATACAATTGTTTAAGAAGTTCTAGATTTTGACTTCTAGCCCCCCCCCCCTCCCCCCATACCCCCACACACATAGACCCTAGTGTCGGAACCTTACATGGTACCTATGGTCTAAGTATGAATGCGTTCTGACAAGACTTAGTGGATGTCATAAAAACAGACTTACAGAAAGTTTATCATGGTATATATTGTAAATGTGCCCTAGATTTTGACCTCTAGCCCCACCCCTGGGGATGGTAACCAGGATTTGGTGACATTGAATATGAAAGCAAACCCTAAACGGTATCTATGAACTATATAAAAATACATTCCTATGACTGCTTGTTAAGATATGAACTTAGAGAAGAAACATTAACATTGTAAACAGCACATTTTAAAGGTGACCTAGATTTTGACCTCCAGCCCCACCCCAGCGCATGGAGCCTGGGGTCCGAACACATGGAAACAAAGCAAACCCTATAGGGTACCTATGGTCCAAATATGAATAGTTTCTGACCATTGGTTCATGAGATATACACCTGTAGAGAAACTTTAACCAAAACTTTGACATAAATTCTACGAATGTTCTGGAATTACGAACGAAGAAACGAACTAACGAACGAACATATGAACAGAAAAGCAAAAACTATATACCCGTTGGCATAAATGCCGGGGGTATAAAAATCAACCAGAAGTGCTAAATTGAGTTCAGTTTTCGCTGAACGATTCTCGGGCGAGGGGCAAGCTGACTTCGCTATAAACACAAAGCGCACAAGGTGTCCCTTAAAGGCAGAAATAACCTGTATATCAGTTGCGTTTTTAATGGTTTTAAGTATATGTTCATTTCAGTAAAGCCTGGTATTAAATGCTATTTCACATCTGGTATCTAGAGACAAAATTGTCCATCGATTAAGTTTTATCAAAATCCTTGCCTTTGCCTGCTAAAACTGTCAGACTTTTTTTTCTAATTTCTATCTTAATCCAATTCTTCTTTGTTTGTTTGAATTGATGCTTTATGTCCCAGACAACAGCAATGGTCAAGTTGGGACGTTGCCTCCATTTTATGGGACTTTTACCCCTCATTAGGATGTCATGACACTCAAAATGGCTTATATGTATGGATGGTTTGACTAAACAGTGATCAAATGGTCAGTCAATAGGTTAGAAGCTTTGTCTGGAGGCACAAGCAGCCCATCTAGTTCGCCTAGGCTCCAATGGGCGGGGCCCCAAATCTTCTTAACAACTCGTCTGATACAATCAGAATCCCTCAAGGTAAGTTTGCCACTGTCAGTACAGTACTCACCTGTAATTCATCAGGCATTACTGTAGGTTCTGGTACACCATTAGGTATATTATATAGACTGTCTGGGGTTCCTTCTCTAGACATAAGCTGGTCACCTTGGTGTTGTAGAAGGTCAAACAATATACAAGAGCCTGAAACAGAATCATAAGCCGATCCAGAAGTTCTTCTCAAAGGAGGTTCCAAATGATTTTTCAAATGATCTGAATAAAGAATTGAATTGAATTGATTCCACTTTGAATTTGGTTCTCAAAGGAGGTTCCACTTCGATTATTGACTAGAATGGTTTGCAAGTTGTCCTTTTAACATCTAAACTGGTGCAAAACTGCCAGAGCTATGGATGAGGACCATCAAAACAGAGACAACAAATAAATATGGTAATTATTAGAAAAGGGTCAAATAGTATACAAACTTCTATGGTAACTACGCATTGTAAATCTGTCTCACCTAGACTATGCCCAGCCACCGACACACCACCCTTAAACTGTGGGTTTCTGGTAAGAAACAAAGAGTAGAGTCTGTTCATCTCTGATCCTACTGTCTCAGCTATCATCTGGAGTGTATTCAAACAGAGTATATGAAACTATCAATTGGGTTGTTTTAATTTGGTTCAAGTAATAGCCATGAAAACATCAAGAAATCTAGCTTTCATCCAGCCATTTAAAGACATGCAGAGAAATCAAAGTATTGTGTTCACCACTAGCCACGTCATAAAATAAGCTGTATGTATGCAGGGTAGTGTTACGGCTACAAAATTGATCAATTTAATCTGCTTGTTTGATAGCTATGTATTGTAGTTTCTATAGCCCAAGCATGTGAGTGACCTGCTTGAAAGGATTTGCTGACAACCTCTTGTCTTTACATCAAGTCTATGTAGCTCTTGTAGTTTTGTCTAAGATCACATCTTAAAACACATAAAAAGCTTTCAAACGCCATACAAAGTATACTACCTGACAGTATGTAGGACTAGTATAGAACAGAACATCCATGAGTGTATCATTGACAAAGTGCCGTAACTTGGCTGTACTGGGTAGTTGTAACCTACCTGACAGTATGTAGGACTAGTATAGAACAGTACATCCATCAGTGTATCATTGACAAAGTGCTGTAACTTGGCTGTACTGGGTAGTTGTAACCTACATGACAGTATGTAGGACTAGTATAGAACAGTACATCCATCAGTGTATCATTGACAAAGTGCCGTAACTTGGCTGTACTGGGTAGTTATAACCTACCTGACAATATGTAGGACTAGTATAGAACAGTACATCCATCAGTGTATCATTGACAAAGTGCCGTAACTTGGCTGTACTGGGTAGTTATAACCTACCTGACAATATGTAGGACTAGTATAGAACAGTACATCCATCAGTGTATCATTGACAAAGTGCCGTAATTTGGCTGTACTGGGTAGCTGTAACCTACCTGACAGTATGTAGGACTAGTATAGAACAGTACATCCATCAGTGTATCATTGACAAAGTGACGTAACTTGGCTGTACTGGGTAGTTATAACCTACCTGACAATATGTAGGACTAGTATAGAACAGTACATCCATCAGTGTATCATTGACAAAGTGTCGTAACTTGGCTGTACTGGGTAGTTGTAACCTACCTGACAATATGTAGGACTAGTATAGAACAGTACATCCATCAGTGTATCATTGACAAAGTGCCGTAATTTGGCTGTACTGGGTAGTTATAACCTACCTGACAATATGTAGGACTAGTATAGAACAGTACATCCATCAGTGTATCATTGACAAAGTGCCGTAATTTGGCTGTACTGGGTAGCTGTAACCTACCTGACAGTATGTAGGACTAGTATAGAACAGTACATCCATCAGTGTATCATTGACAAAGTGACGTAACTTGGCTGTACTGGGTAGTTGTAACCTACCTGACAATATGTAGGACTAGTATAGAACAGTACATCCATCAGTGTATCATTGACAAAGTGCCGTAACTTGGCTGTACTGGGTAGTTATAACCTACCTGACAATATGTAGGACTAGTATAGAACAGTACATCCATCAGTGTATCATTGACAAAGTGCCGTAATTTGGCTGTACTGGGTAGCTGTAACCTACCTGACAGTATGTAGGACTAGTATAGAACAGTACATCCATCAGTGTATCATTGACAAAGTGTCGTAACTTGGCTGTACTGGGTAGTTGTAACCTACCTGACAGTATGTAGGACTAGTATAGAACAGAACATCCATCAGTGTATCATTGACAAAGTGTCGTAACTTGGCTGTACTGGGTAGTTGTAACCTACCTGACAATATGTAGGACTAGTATAGAACAGTACATCCATCAGTGTATCATTGACAAAGTGACGTAACTTGGCTGTACTGGGTAGCTGTAACCTACCTGACAGTATGTAGGACTAGTATAGAACAGTACATCCATCAGTGTATCATTGACAAAGTGTCGTAACTTGGCTGTACTGGGTAGTTGTAACCTACCTGACAGTATGTAGGACTAGTATAGAACAATACATCCATCAGTGTATCATTGACAAAGTGCCGTAACTTGGCTGTACTGGGTAGTTGTTACCTACCTGACAGTATGTAGGACTAGTACAGAACAGTACATCCATCAGTGTATCATTGACAAAGTGCCGTAACTTGGCTGTACTGGGTAGTTGTTACCTACCTGACAGTATGTAGGACTAGTATAGAACAGTACATCCATCAGTGTATCATTGACAAAGTGCCGTAACTTGGCTGTACTGGGTAGTTGTTACCTACCTGACAGTATGTAGGACTAGTATAGAACAGTACATCCATCAATGTATCATTAACAAAGTGACGTAACTTGGCTGTACTGGGTAGTTGTAACCTACCTGACAGTATGTAGGACTAGTATAGAACAGTACATCCATCAGTGTATCATTGACAAAGTGCCGTAACTTGGCTGTACTGGGTAGTTGTTACCTACCTGACAGTATGTAGGACTAGTATAGAACACTACATCCATCAGTGTATCATTGACAAAGTGCCGTAACTTGGCTGTACTGGGTAGTTGTAACCTACCTGACAGTATGTAGGACTAGTATAGAACAGTACATCCATCAGTGTATCATTGACAAAGTGACGTAACTTGGCTGTACTGGGTAGTTGTAACCTACCTGACAATATGTAGGACTAGTATAGAACAGTACATCCATCAGTGTATCATTGACAAAGTGCCGTAACTTGGCTGTACTGGGTAGTTGTTACCTACCTGACAGTATGTAGGACTAGTATAGAACAGTACATCCATCAGTGTATCATTGACAAAGTGCCGTAACTTGGCTGTACTGGGTAGTTGTAACCTACCTGACAGTATGTAGGACTAGTATAGAACTGTACATCCATCAGTGTATCATTGACAAAGTGCCGTAACTTGGCTGTACTGGGTAGTTGTAACCTACCTGACAGTATGTAGGACTAGTATAGAACAGTACATCCATCAGTGTATCATTGACAAAGTGACGTAACTGGGTAGTTGTAACCTACCTGACAATATGTAGGACTAGTATAGAACAGTACATCCATCAGTGTATCATTGACAAAGTGACGTAACTTGGCTGTACTGGGTAGTTGTAACCTACCTGACAGTATGTAGGACTAGTATAGAACAGTACATCCATCAGTGTATCATTGACAAAGTGACGTAACTTGGCTGTACTGGGTAGTTGTAACCTACCTGACAGTATGTAGGACTAGTATAGAACAGTACATCCATCAATGTATCATTGACAAAGTGACGTAACTTGGCTGTACTGGGTAAGGTGATCATCTTCAGTCTCCTAACAAATAGGATAAATATTTCAGTAACCCATAATACTTCTGTAATGTCCATTAACATTGCAACAAAATGAATGCATAAACTGAACAAATTTGTTGTATCCTTAAAAACCTTTGTATCCCAATGTTAAACTACACAAATCCTTAAGACACTGTCAATTACACATATATCAGCTCTTTATGATTAGCATTACTAATAAGGCCCTACCAGGGGAGGCCTTAGCTCCCTGAAAAAGAAATGGCCTTTCTACACAATTCCCTAAAATGTTGTATTCCTCAGCTCACTGCTCCCTAAAACCTCAAAAAGATTTGCTTGTTCCCAAGCCCCCTTCAAGTAAATGGCCCTTTCCCCCAGCTCCTTGAAAATAAATGACCCTTCTCCCCAGCTCTGCAAAAGCCAGGATAGTGTCCCACTTATGATTTTTTAGTTTCATGCGAACAGTTTTCTACTAAACGAGGTATATGATGAAAATACACTGAATCTGTTCAAATGGTGTAAAAGGGCCAGAAAGCTAAAACTCACTTGTCAATACCAGTGGCATCCCCATGTAAAGCTTTATGCCACATGATCGGCAGAAATTCTACTCTCCCAATCTGACTGTTGTCCACATATTGTGTGAAGTGGGATTTCAACAGACTTTGGGATATACTACGGAAATCATCAACTGTAATAATGAGAAACTTTTAAAATTTGACAAGTCCTTAGACATTTTATAATTTATGAACATAAATATTCAGCTTGCAAATCTTAAATCTGATCATTACTTGAAATTGATCTTAATTCAAACTTTCTTTGTTTGGAGAAAGTACAAAGTTTTGCTATTTTAAAAGAAAGCTTTGATTCTCAGTTTCTTGGTTTGTTGCACAGTAGACTATAAATACTGCAAGTTCTGTAATTTTTGTGTGACATTTATTCGTGACCTTATTCATGAGCTTTCTACTTGTGTATTTTCAAATGAATAGTAAGTTCTTGAGTACCAATACAGTCTTTAAAGCTTATAGTTAAGTCTTCATTGTATTGGAGTCCTCATGCAGTCTATGAACCTCATAAAAGCAAGAACTTTGAATTCATGAGGCAAACAATTTACAAACAATTCTTTGCAAACATTTCTGAACTTACAGTACTATAAACTTTGCATGTGAAACCTTCGAACAGCCATGCAATTCCATTATCATATCATTGGTGCTTACCATCAAGCTAAATTGAAATGTTACCTTTACTTTTAAAGCTGTATGTATTTCTATTCATAAGAATAAACTTACCACATTCTACAATACTCCTGAACCTGATATCACAGATAGAGCCTATACCATGTACAATGAACACAATATGGTCAATTTGACGAGATTCTCCTACAAATATAGAATCACTGAATTTGTAAAACTGTCTTCTAAACACAAGGAACTGATATAGAACACTGGTGAGACATGCAAAATATTTGCTTTTCTTGCTCTATTTTTTTGCTTTTTTTGTGCTCTAATTGTTTTCATTTTTTTGTTTTATTTTGTAATGTTTTCATTGGATTTCTTGCTTTAATGGCTGCAGCCATGGTCAATTATCCAAACCTCCCATATTCTGGTCTGACTTCGAAATTTATCTTCTCATTCTTATTGACTTATTTTTAGAAGGTTCACCACTTGTAGAGATTTACTCATCCTTCAACAACATGTGACTAAATTCTTATAATCATTACCTTCATCTATACTTTCAAAATCACTGACTCCTCTCTTCACAACTCTAGGCCTCATCTGGTCACCCTGAAAAGTAATACACAGTGCATGTATAAAATATGTGTGCCTTGTCCATTTTCATGCTTGAAATCTTTATGTTATGCTACTTTTCACTTGAAATAATATGAAATTCCTCTCACATTATATTTTGTGTAGATATATCAAAGAAGCTATCAGAAATAAGAATAAAACTGAGATCCTTTAAAAGCAGTGAGCATATTAATGAGAAAGGAGATGGGCCAAACTGCGGTTTTGGCTACTAAAGCCTCTTCAGTGACACTTTAGATTTGGCGAAATGGAGCCAAAAGGAAATACTGTAATTTCGCAACTTTCAAAAGGATAGTCGATACAAAGACTAGTATTATCCAAACAGATCCAAATATATAAAAGGTATCTAAAAGTATTTATTATCATTTTGAGAAAACTCACTTGTCATGATAAACAAAAATACATCAGCAAATGTACATACTAGCATTAAAGTGGCATAATAGAGAAAAAATGTAAAAAGTATATTGGCCAAAATGTGTCAGGTAGAAACAGAAATAGAGAGCTACATGTACTAAAGTACTCTCTTTCAATTGTTATAATAAGTGCTATATTAAGAGATGGAAAAAAATAATTCATTTCTAGAATTTTCATGAGAAAGAGAGATTCATGAAAAGAGAAAGAGAGATTCATGAAAAGAATAAGTCATTTTTTTCCATAGTGAGCAAAATGTAGATATAAAACAATGTTATGGTAAAAAGTCACTTCAGATAGCTGAATTGCATAGATAGATACCGATATATTAATTTTATATCTTAAAATATAACAAGGCATCCTGTATGTTCGGAAATGTTCACGAGAACTTAACTTTCGCAAATATTCACGAATTTGTTGTCTCATGAATTTAAGGTTCTCTATAAGCTATACAGGCTACACGAACACTCGTTTGCGAATTCAAGACCTAGCGAATACTTAGAAAATAGAAAATTCATGAAATAAATGTCATGCGAAAATTTTCTAATTTACAGTATTTAGATCTGAAATTCTGGATTTATATTCTAACAGCAAAGGACAACATGCAACAGGGTAGACTGTAAGTACAACAGCAGTCAAGTTATGAATGCACAGGCTTCTCATCACAAGAAAACATGCCTATAGTATTTTGGTTTCTAACCAGACACAAACTATAAATAGTAAAAGCTAAATGAGAGATTTTTTGTTTGTATTGAGGTTTAACATCCCAGTCAACAATTTTCAGTCATGTTGGGATGGAGCCACTGCTTCCTGGGTTTTAACCAGTACTCTAGGGAGTTAATGTGTCTTGCTCAAGGACACAACACAGTGACCCTTGTGGGGATTGAACCCAGGACCTCTGGATTCGGAGTCTGACGCCCTACCACTAGGCCACCACACTCCCTAAATGAGAGATTTGAAACTTTTAATACATGTCAGAGGCACATCAATCATAGGGACAGTAATTTCCTGTCCTGCAGACCTCAACAGATTTATTACAGACCATGCAACAGCCCTTGCAGATTAATTCACAGGGCACATTAATAACTAAGGTATAGCACAGGGTTTACAGATTAGGCACAGGTTTAGGAATTATTCCATTATTAAATCACGTATCAATCTAGACTAGCAGACTGTTACTTGAACATGCACAAGAACACACAGCAAAGTAGCACACAATAATCATACAATATGTTTACCTGACTCAGCTGTGGGCTACCCACCTTGAAACAGTAAACTAAGTCAAATTCCACATCATCAAAACATACACTCAAACAATATATTTGCCTACTGTTTCAAGACAAACGAATAAATGCCATAACTTAGCTGACAATCTACAAATCAATGTAAGATGCATGTTAAATTCAATCAACAATATTTATCACTACACATGCTTAAAACCCTTTATACATTTGTGCAAAATAATCCAAAAGCATGTTTAATGCAGTAATATGATTTACTTAAGTGGCACCAAAACAGTTTAAGAAATTTGGTGGGATGTACAGACAAACATAATCAATAATATCTACCTGTAGTGTTCCCCACTCGTCAGGGTGGGAGGAGGGTTGGAAGTGCACCATAACACTAGGATTATGCATCACAATCGTCTCACCACCTGCAAACTCCAGCTTCTTATGCCATACACCAGTGTTGATAGCTGTACGATACTCGTCCTGGCATTGGGGAAATTGCACAGAAATAATGCATTAGTATAGTCTAAAGATTATTGCAAAACACCTACTTATTTTGGAGGCTATACCAAAGTTCTAGTAAACTATAAAATACTTCAAATGCCAAAATTATCATCACTTGCAAATAACATTAATCACTGTTAACCCTCAAAGCTGTTAAACATTGCAGAGAAATGTAGTGCACCAAAAATTACCATCTTTGAGATTACTGATCAAAGGCAGTTTCAAAATATTCACTGTTTTGTTCAAGTCATTAATGCAATCAATAAAAAAACATAAAGAGCAAAACTACATGACAAGAAGTAAGCTGGGTTTATTTTACTTAAATTGGTACCTACCTCCAGTTTGAGTGAGAGTTCTTCATCATATGGCACATATCTGTTGTCTCCCTCTCGTTTATAGAACCAGCTACATCGCTGTACTCTGATTGGCTCCTCCTCCCAGTAGATGGCGTAGCGGAGTCTCTCGTTGATGTTGATATCATATCTACCACCATCAGTTGATACTATACATTCTGTGTTGCCTCGTTGATTCACTTAAAATCATGTTAACCATTTTCATTAAAAAGAATATCAAACAACCTAGCTAATAACTGGGTATATGTTGACAATTTAGTGATTTTTTTTTCAAGGGATAATTTTGCTTGCATCATTATATTTTCTTCAGCAAGTCACATACTTCGAAAACATCACAAATCATTCCATATTCCTACACTTTTAAAAACTGGTAAAACTTTAGTAAAACCTCCCAAAAAATAGCATGTCATCACACAATCTTTATTTCAGATTGACACAAATCAGAGATGTTGCTGTCTACATTAACTTTAGTTTGAGCTTTATCTGTATTTTTGAAATTGGCAATTTTACATGTTACTCATATATGGAGCAAACTAAAATAGAGCTTAACTTATTTTTGACTAGTTTATATAATTGATATGAAAATGATGTGTTACCTTCTTTGAGACCATCCTCTAGCGCAATATTGTCAGCCATTGAGAATGGGTACCAGATGTCTCGCCCCTCAACATTCTTACAGAAACACCAATGATACCCTACTGGCACATAGATCCCTGTAGCTCCTGCCACATACCCCATCCCTGGCATGGGTCCCAGGCTGGGTTGGGCTGGCTGTGTGGAGGGAGGCCCGGGCTCTATCACTGTGAAGGATCCTGAGGGTGTGGGATCCAGGGTGGCAGCCTCGGAGAAGTTCTGGGAGAAGGGGACAGGAGCTGGGGGCTGGGACATCAGTTTTGACGGGGAAGGGGCAAATGTTCCAGCTGGCAGTGGGGCATAGCGATTAGAGCCATGTTTCCTGTACAAGCTAGATAAACCTGGAAATATCATCAAATGTCTACTTAACTAATATTAATATACAGATAAGATGGTATGCATTTTCGGAAACTTACAGTGGAAGTAAAATCAATGACTGCAAAGGTAAAACTATACCGTGCAATCTAATCAATCAAAGAAGACAGTTTTGTTTAAAACACACATCTGACAAGGCAATAAATAAACCTGTCAATCATTATTGTTTATTACTATACAGTCATACACAGTCAACAGCTTGACAAAATTATTATATTTTAGCAGGAACCTGGGTACCTATTTATCTGGTGTATCTAAATAAACAGCAAATCACAGAGCTGCACGTACATATCCTATAAAATTGATGAAAACTACATATACTACAGACTTTGGCTAAAAATCCAAGACTTATATATACACCTTACCACTAGTTGATGGCATAGGAGGTACAGCAGCCAGAGGAGGGACTGAGGGTGGTCCTGTGGGTGGTGGCCCTGTCTGTTGTCCAGGTGATGATCTACCCACTGTGGAACCTCCCAGTCCAAGTGGTGGTGTTCCCGCTGTTCTCACCCCTGGGCCTGCTGTGGAGCCTGGAGGAGCAGTAGAGGCTCTGAAAGGTGGTGGAGGGCCAGGGGGTGGTACACCCTGATTCAGCTGAGCAAACGGGTCACTGGCACTAGATGTGGGGCCCTGGAACAATCCTGATGCTGACACACTGGACTGTGAGGATGAACTCTGTGACTGGACAGGGCTCTGACCAACAAAACTGTCTGCCTCACCAAGCCCTTCATCTTCTAAAACAAAAATTATTATAAACATTACTGTAAAGACAAAAAAAAATAAATGGGGATTTATTTTCTTCCAAAGGATGCAAACCACGTGACATAAAAGAGTAGACCCTTATCTGACCGTATCTCTAGTAGCATGGTTTGCCAAGGCCAGTCACCTTATATGATCTGAAGGTTGAATGCAGGTCTGTGTTTCATTACATTATGTACCATCAAATAGCTATTGTGCCCAGTAAATATTTTGTTTTTGTGTCTGTCTCAACATAGGCATAAGTGCAGCACCCCATTAAAAATGTTCTTGAGCTTCACACTTTCAAATATGAATATGTATCACTACATATTTTACGTTTTATTTAGTAGTTAACATAGGTGACATTTCAATATACAAAATATTTACATGTAAATTAGAAATCCACTACTATACACACGTGAGAGTAGATAAAATGTTTAGTTAAAAAGGTGACTACTAAAGGTCCATAAAACTCATCTGCATGTCTGTCTGTGTTGAATTCGCTATGATAAAATGTGAAATTTTTGTAATACATGTACTTTGATTATATGCATGAAGTGTTTTAAAAGTCATATGGCATTGAATTTTGCTAACTGGAATTTGTCAAGATTCACTTTATTCAGAAAGCCATAGTATTACATTATAGCATAATTATTCCAATATAACAAAGTACACATTAGACTCATACACTCAGCTATTATTTACAATCTTCCATGTGCAATTTGACCTTGACATTCTCAGCCTCTTGTCCAGCCATTAAACAATGTAGCGAAAATAAACCCTATTTACACATTCAATGTTTCTGAATCTGCCAGATACATGTACTCCATACACCTCATAAAGAGTATTACATGGAGTGCACCTAGAATTCCGTCGTTGACGTTAATACACAGAAATACTCATTGACACTTTGCTATTTGATGAAACACATATCTAACTTTCTAATGCACATGTTTTCTTTACAAAATTCTGTGTCTTCTTTCACAGATTCATTTCTACAGCTGTAGTCAATCTTTGCCCTTCCTTTAGCAATAGAAAATCTCCCTGTGGTAAGGATCCTAATGTCAAAACCTGTCATTCACCCTGCAGTGACACTTGAAAAGTAATTGCTTCACACTTTAGCCTGGTATCCCCCACTCTTCCCCGTAGGGAAGGGGGGGGGGGGGGGCAGTGGTTACAAATGACTGGTGCATTATACTAGGTGCAACAACCTAAAACTAGAATAATACTGGAATCTGCAATATCGGATCCATTTCTTTACTAGCCCTGCGGGCTTACTGCTGGCAATTTCAACTTGCCCCAAGCAGATTCAACCCGAATCAGGCATAAGGGCACCCTCTTCTGTCAATCCCTAGAGACATTTGAACGGAACGTAGTGGAGTGAGGTTCCGCAACTATAGTCTTGGACAGGTCTGGATCATCTCAGAAAATCGTGATCGAAATTATCGTGTGTATACGCGACATTAATATCTCCTTATCAAGGGGAATCACTCCAAACCAATAATTCTGACTAAATAATGAAACAAATTGGTACTAAAGAATGAAACAAATGGGAATTGGCTGATCGCACATATGCGCGATCTCCGATACTTGAGGTATGGGCTCAAGCAGTAAGGTCCCCCGCTTGAAAAAAGATTACAACCCAGAAATAAAAGATTACAAACAAATATTTTACTATTTGAAACTCTTTCAAAGATCAGATATCAAAATGATGTAAAAATGGTTAGTAGAAAAATTCTGTTTCTGTCGGCAGATGGTTGAAATCCTAGTTTGTTTTGCAAAATTTTCGTCTACTTTTCTCTATAGTTTCCTTCAACGTGGTCCGATCACATCCGAAAAAAGTCGAGCCCAATCGTCGAAAACCAGGCTACATGATAGCAATCGTATAATCTGAATCTTAATAGTTTACTGGTGACACGTCAAATTACATTATTTCACCAGGATAAGCTTTCTATCGCGCAGAACCGCCATAAAATTGTCTCATTCCTACTGAAATATGGAACCGCATGTACTGCCGGTAAATACCTGGAGCCAACGCGCATCTGCGCAATAATTTCACTCACGATTTTCCGCGATGATCCAGACCTGTTGGATGAAACCACTGTTCAGTTAACAAAAATGATTGCCCATACCAGTCCTGACCTATGGGTTAATGATGTTTTCATTTATTTATTTATTTTTTTTATTTATTTTTTTTTTAAATCTAGTACTTGTAACGTCAGATTTGACAGCTGTCATGACAAAAAATATGACATTTATTCCGAGAAGAATTCCAACCTGGGCCAAAGAGGGACGCCTCTGATTGGATGACTGGCATTAGAACATTATCCTGATCAGGAGGTGTTAATGTAAGACCTCCACCAGCCGGCATCAGAAGCAAAGGCGGTGGAGTCGGTTCTTTTTTGGATCTGTCAGCCATTACACGTCGAACGGAAACGGAAATAAAATTTTCTTAGACTGCGTTCCGAAAAGTTGAAAGTCTTTTCGCCCCACCCACAACAGCAGTATGTGGCAGGTTTAGGCTTTGGGTGGGTGGGTAGTTGCATAGGTAGGTAGATTTAGGCTTTGAATTGTTGGGTTGCATAGGTAGGTATACAGATAGGTGGGTGGGTGATTAGGTTAACTGGTTAGTCAGTCGATAAGGTAGGTAGGTAGGTAGGTAGGTATAGGTAGGTAGGTAGGTAGGTAGGTAGGTAGGTAGGTAGGTAGATTTATGGGTGGAAAAGTAGGTAGGTAGGTGGGTCTGTATGATAGGTTGGTAGGGAAATAGATATAAAGGTAAATAGAGAGTAGGTAAGAAGGCATTTACAAAAGTATATAAGTAGGCGTTTAGGCATATATTTTAGGGCAAGTGATGTATAAAGGTAGATTCCGGTTGGCTGCTTCCGGTTCCGGCGAAGAAAGATCGTCAGAATTCTCTCTCACAAAAGTGTTTGGTTTAAACAATATTTATTCAAATATAATTCTACACATACAATTTACATGGTTTATGGTACAGGATTTGATAAAAAGCTAAAAGCTTACAGACATCATCTCCTGAATAATTGATTGAGGTTCAGGTATAGTACGTGAGTGATAGATGAAAATAGACAGTACATGGAATGTTACATGAGTACAGACACATTAAAGATGATATTACTACTACTACAACTACTACTACTGATGATGATGATGATGATGATGATGATGATGATGATGATGATGATGATGATGATGATGATGATGATGATGATGATGATGGGATCTTTGAAAGGTGATTTCCTAAAGTGATGATAAAGAAAGAGATATAGCCCATCGCCGATCGACAATTTAATAGAGTTTTTAAAATGTTACGTGTATTTATTTGGGAAACTCTAAGATGCCATCCTAAGCAAATCGTTTTGAGTGAATTATAAAGTCTTGCACTTTGAGAAAAAGTGCTTCGTTCTCAGTGTCAGAAACATTTGATATGCCGCACAATAAGTCGTTTGTGTTGAGTTGGTTTAGGTTATTCGGAAGGTATCTAGTTCTAAACCGTGAATAGATAGGACATATGAACAGAAAATGGTAGGGGCTTTCAAAACCACCGCATGCACATGTAGGGCTAGGTACGATTTTTTTCTTATAAAGATGGGCATTTAAGGAGCTGCATTCCATTCGCAATCTAGCATGCAAAATTTGACCTTGACGAGTACCAGTGTTATAGTATTTTGGAGGTTTACTAAGATTTCTATTTAAACGATATTTAAATGAAGCGATAGACGGAGCGTTCTTGATTTCGTCAGGAAGTTCGTTCCATGCTCGAATAGTTGATGGAAGAAATGAGTCGTAAAACAGGTTAGTATTTGTTCTAATGTTTCTTAGGTCGTTGGAATTTCTTAAATTGCGGGACGTTGCATCTTGAACTGTTGGCGGAGTTAATCTTTGAAGATATTCGGGTGCACTACCATTTAACATTTTGTATAGGATAACCAGTTAATGCTTCAAGCGTCTTTCCTGTAATGTTTCCCATCCCAAGTCTGTTAGTAATTTCGATATACTGCATAGTTTCGTTGCTCCAGTAAACACAAAAGTGTTTATAATTGTTTAGATTTCAGCTTAGGTTGATTGAGACCAGTGAAATATACTTGCTGGTCGCCAATTTATTGACAAATTCAAAGTTTATTGAGGATTTTTGCCCTTTGAAAATTTTCCCGCCATTCACTATATATACAGTGGGTGGGGTATTCGAGAAAAAAAAATAAGTGCAGAAATTGACTTTGCTCTGTCGGAGTCTTTGAGTCAGAATAGTTTACTGGATTTTGAGTTTATCAGTTCTTGCATTTCCTGTAAGTGACACACCACCCAGCCAGGTGTTTACTTGCAGCTTGTTTGAAGTGCTTTTGATTTCTGTCAAGATTTCTTGCTCATTGATCAGTGCCAGCCAACTTGCGCGTTTGGTCAGCTAGATCGCTAACCGGCTGGTATTGTGAATTGTGAGCTCCCCCCCCCCCCCAAGTAACCCGGTAGATCTTAGATATTTTGACTGTCACTTGTGGTTGCTTATTCAGATTGTTGTTGTTGTTTTTCAAATTGTATTTATCACATAATGTTCTACAGGTTGGCCTTGTTCCTTGCTTTAGGCTTTTGTTTTTGGAAGTGGATTAACTCTACATGTTCCTTGGACCCGAACCATGACTGCAACATTGGTACCGAAAAAACTTCTGGCAATATTTCACACTTTCTGGCATACTCAAGGAAGCTTGGCAATCGCAGGAGTTCTGAAGGTCTTCAAAGTTTTAAGCCCTCCAAGGGAACCAACCTGCTCACCCTCATCATCCTGGCTGGAGACATTGAAATGAATCCAGGTCCCAGGTTCCTGTGTCGGCTATGCAAAAAATACTGTAAAGCTACCGACAAATTTGTCACATGCAATGACTGCGAAAAGCGCTTTCATGCGACATGTGCAAATCCCAGCGAAAAAGAACTTTCCAGTTTGGAAAATGAAAATGAACCTTGGTATTGTTCAGACTGCAAAGCAGACTGTGGTCTTTGCAGTGGGGCTGTCTTAAATAGTCACAAGGCCGTTCAATGTGACAAATGTGAAATGTGGGTCCACAATAAATGCTCCCTTGTCTCAGATATCCAGTATGAAAATATACAAAATTCAAATTGTTCATGGATTTGCCCAAAATGTGACTTCTTCAACTTTTCGGATTCATTCTTTTCTGATCAATTAAACTTGGAAGAACAAAATAGATTTTCTCCATTGTCAAACGATAGTAGCTGTGGTACTAAAACATGTGGTTCAGGTACAAACAAAAATAAATTTATCAGTGGGTTAAAATTCTCAAGCATAAATATCAATAGTATTAGAGGTAAAAAACTTGAGTTGTTGGCATTTCTTGATCTCCATCAACCTCAGATTGTTGCAATTCAAGAAACTAAAATTGACAACACTATTTCAACTTCAGAATTGTTCCCAGAAACTTGTCCTTACAATGTGTATAGAAAAGATAGAACTCTTGACGGCGGTGGTGTGATGTTACTTATACACAAAGATATTCCTCATATGCCGATCACTGAATTGGAAAACGGCTCCGAATCAGTTTGGGTAAAGGTATTTGCGAACAAAACTTCCCATTTTGTGGCAAGTTGGTATCGACCTCCAGATGGTAAGATAGAGGAACTTGAGTTATTCAAAGACCAACTTGAAAAGGTGAAAACTTTACATAAAGGAAACAAACCCCCCTCGGTCCATGTCATGGGTGATTTCAACTTCAGAGATATTGTTTGGCCAGATAGACTCAACAAACTAGGTTTTTCATTGAGCGTGTCTGAAGGTGCAAAGTTGGTAGAACTTATAAGTGACCACGAATTGGAACAGGTAGTGCACTTCCCCACAAGAGGACAAAACACATTGGATTTGATTATCACTTCACTTCCCGGACAATTTGTTGATATTCATTCCCCGGACAGGCTTAGTGATCATGACATTGTCTCTGGAACTTTGAAAATAGTTATTCCCCCATCAAGAAACCTAAGAGAAAGGTGTATAAATATCAGAAAGGTGATTATGAATCTATGAAAGGTGATGCCCTTAAATTTGCAAAGGAGAAATATTTCAACGGTTACTCTGGCACACGGTCGGTTCAAGAAAACTTTAATTTGATCACATCTTTTATCCAGGAATCAGTGGATAAACATATCCCATCAAAGACCAGTCGCTCAGTTTCCTCAGTCCCATGGTTAACTCCTGAAATAAGAAGAAAGATTCGTAGAAAAAATGCAACTCACGCTAAAGCGAAGAAAACTGGGAATGCAAAATTTAGAACGAAATTTGAAACTTTGAGAAGAGAAATCAAAGCAGATATCAGAAAACAGCATGAGTTGTATGTAAATAACTTGGTTGGTGATGTTAAGGCTAATCCAAGAGATTTTTATCGGTACATAAATAGTCAGAAAAAAGATGTTCAAGGTATCCCCCCTTTGAAAAAGCGAAATGGAAGTGGTCTTGCTGAATCAGATTTTGAAAAGGCTGGTGAATTCAATGGTCAGTTTACGGATGTGTTCACCAAAACTGAACATAGCCAGGTCCCTCTTCTGAATAGAAAAGCCCCGTTTATGGAAGACATAGTGGTATCCAAAGAAGGTGTCACAAAACTTCTGAAAGGTTTGAACCCGTCGAAAGCTTTAGGTCCTGATGAGCTTCATCCCAGAGTCCTTAAGGAATTGGCATCTGAGCTAGGTCCTGTTTTTGCACATCTTTTTCAACAGTCAATAGACTCGGGTGAAATCCCCAAAGAATGGTCTTTAGCAAACATTTGTCCCCTGTTCAAAAAGGCTGACAGGTCTCTTGCTTGCAACTATCGTCCAGTTTCCTTGACCTGCGTACCCTGCAAACTTCTGGAACATATAGTGTGTTCTAATATCATGTCCCATTTGGATCATCATAAACTTTTGTCAGACAGGCAACATGCATTCAGGAAATCCCACAGTTGCGAAACCCAGTTAGCTACAGTGATTGATGACTGGGCAAAAATCTTAGACAATCAAGGTCAGGTTGACACATTTATCTTGGATTTCGAAAAAGCTTTTGACACTCCTCCGCATGAACTCCTTAAAAGCAAATTGTTCAGTTATGGAATTGGTGGGAAGACAATTAAATGGATTGATGCCTTCCTTTGCTATAGACAACAAAGAGTTGTGGTTAATGGCGTTAAATCAGACTGGGCTCCTGTTGTATCTGGTGTCCCACAGGGCACCGTTCTTGGCCCCTTGTTGTTTTCGTTGCATATAAATGATATCACCTCAGATATTGAATCGGAAATCAGACTCTTTGCTGATGATTGTGTTTGTTATCGTGAAATTAAGAATGTGGAGGATACAGTGAAACTTCAGAAGGATATTGATCGATTAGGTAGTTGGGCCAGGAAATGGGGTATGAGATTTCAACCTGTCAAGTGCAACATGATGCAGCTGACAAATAAACGTACTAGTAAAATTCAGGCTTCTTACAAGCTTGAGGGTACTGTGTTGGAAAATGTTGAGAGTATCAAATATCTTGGTGTAACAATAACTAAGGATTTAAAATGGAATACTCACATCAGCAATGTGTGTACCAAAGCCAATAGGACCCTTGGTTTTTTGAGACGAAATCTGTTTTCTTGCCCCCAAGATGTGAGAGAAGCTGCCTATAAAGGTCTGGTGAGACCTATTCTTGAATATGGTAGCTCAGTTTGGGACCCTCATTATGAAGGTTTGATAGATGATTTGGAGAAGGTGCAAAAGCGTGCGGCTAGGTTTGTAACTAGGAACTATACATATGAAAAAGGTAGTATAACTGGCATCCTTAAAAAACTAAAATGGGAATCCCTGCAGAAAAGAAGGAAGGATAATAGAATTATATTACTTTACAAAGGTCTAAAAGGGAGAGCAAAAATACCCACGGATGACCTTATCCCCAAAAATAGGCGTTGTAGGAAAAAAAGTACAAGTAGGCAAAGTTCAGGAAAAGGCGCAATCAGAAAAAGACTCCCACTCCAAAAACCAAGGTGGGAAAAAACCAAACTAACAATCAGGCACATATACCATGAAAACACTCCTTGGCATTTCAGATACCTTCAGCAAGTACAAATGCCTATTTACACAGTTTCTTCCCCCAGACCATTAGAGATTGGAATGAACTCCCTGATTCTCTGATCTCCTCTGCTGAATTGTCAGATGATTGTGTGTCTAAATTTACTTCTCTTGTGAGAGCTCGGGACTAATCCCCTCCGGTCAAGCCCCATCCCCCCTGGTGTAGTATTGTCAGTTTGACGTTTCACCAGTAAACTATTCTGATTCTGATTCTGAGATATTAAGGTTGATGTCTAGGGAGATGAGTATTTATAAATTAAATCAAATCAAATCAAATCAAACCAAATATCTTTATTGGTTTTGAAATCCAGGAACAGGATTGTTACCATCTACATGCAAACATACATAATACTAAACATATAAACAGCAAATGGTTTAAACATGCAATACAAGGACTATAAAAAGGTATCTATGACCGACTTAATACAACATTTTATGATATCTATGACCAAATTAATGACTGGAATGGTATCTATGACCTTAATACTGGAATGGTATCTATGACCTTAATAATATACAACTCAGCCTAGGACTATAAAAGGTATCTATGACCAACTTCATACAACATTTTATGGTATCTATGACCAAATTTATGACTGGAATGGTATCTACATGTATGACCTTAATAATAATATACAACTCAGACTAGGATTTAACAAATTGACCATAAAAGAAGCAAACATTATCAAGGCCAATGCAAGTAACTGGTATATCTGAACAATTGGATCAATCATTATAATTCACATAATTATTACATTTCCATGGTATCTGTGACCAGGTGTGCGACTAGAAAAAAGTATCTATCACAGATGTAATAATACTACATTTATAAGGTAGGTAGGTAGGTCTGGCGGTCGGTCGGTCGACTGGTAGGAAAATCTGAGGGTAAGTGAGTATGCAGAAAAGTCGCTAGGTATGTCGGTAGGTGAGTAATTAGGTAGGTTGGTAACTTTTTATGATAGGTAGATGTGAAGGTCGGTAGGTCAGTCGGTCAGTCTGTTTGTCGGTCGGTAGATGAACAGGTAGGAGGGTGTTTGGCAGACGAAAACGTTTGTGAGTAGGTCGGTAAGTAGGCGGCTCGCGATGTTGTATAAAATACAGTATGGCCTTGTTGCAGTACAGATGCCGTCATATTTTGAGCGTCCCAAGAGAATCACTCGCCATAGCCAATATAATCCTCTCGGTTTCCGCCAGGTATTTGCTCGTACTGATTATTACAGATTTTCGTTCTATCCAATGACGATTGTTTTATGGAACCGGCTCCCTTCAGAAATTGTACTTTTACCTGATCTTGACTCTTTTAAGAGGGAGGTGAGCAAGATCAACTATTCAATGCCATTGAGATAAATATTGTTTTTAGCCTGCTTTTAACCTCTCATCTTTACTAACAAATCTAACACTATCATCTTTTTGTTTCATTCTTCACTGTCATTCTTTTAAGTCTCACTTTAATTTTTTTACTTTTATTCTCTCGCACGCATCCCTGCGCATAATACTCAGTAATGAGGGTGACGCAGTATCATTGAATAGATAGATGTAAGTGTGTAATTGTGTGTTGGTTAAGTATAAAGGTTGGTAGGTACGGTCTATGGGTGACTGTGTAATTCAGTCGCTCGGTTGGTATGTAGGTAAGTAGACAGGTAGTTGGGTGGGTGAGTAGATCGGTTTGACATGTAGGTAGGTATGTCAGAAGATAGGTAGGTAGGTGTGTGCGTGGATCGGTGGTAGTTAGGTAGGTAAGTAGGCAGACATTAGGTTGGGTATGTAAGTAGGTAGATAGTATGGTGTGTGGGTAGGTATGTGGATGGGTGGGTGGATAGTTGTGCAGGCAGACAGGTACGAAGACAGGTACATAAGTAGGTAGACTTTAGGGTAGGTATGTAGGTAAGTAGATAGATATTATGATATGTACGTATGTAGATGTGTGAGTAGGAAGTTAGGTAGGTATATAGGTTTGTGCGATTGGTAGGTAAGTAGGTAGACTTTAGGGTGGCTTATATAATTATGTAGGCAGGTAGATATAAAAGTGTGTAGGTTGGAAGTGGTTGGGTGAGTAGGTAGGTAGATAGATTGATTGGTCGATAGGTAGGTATTCTGGTGAGTATGTAGGTAGGCAGGTAGGTGGCTAGGTAGGTAGGTTCGGGTTAGGGTTGGGTCTGACGCAATTGATTTAAGGTCCGGGATTGGTGGGGTATGAAATGCCATGCCGAGCCGAGCCCCGAGCTGCCGAGCCAGGAATTTTACCTCCATTTTTTTTCTTCAACAATAAGTGGATATATTATAGATCTACAAAAATAGTAAAATTTATGGTGTGAATATTTTTCAAATAATTTGCTCAAAAAGGTTTTCCCCTTATATTGGCTGCGTTTTTTTTTTTTTTTTTTTTTTTTTTTTTTTACTCCACCAGGCATACGTCGGTAGTGCCCCGTAACCGGCGAGACACTCGGCTGAAGGCTCCTTTGACAGCTCCCTGGATGGCCACTCAAGTTCGTCTAGTATATCACCGACGCTACTGGTGTTCCTCCGTCTCCTGCAGGTCCACCGGGCAGCAGTCCTCTGCTGCTGCACCTTCTCCACCGTAGCAGTCTGAGTTTCGTTATATGGATGCTAAATAGGAGCTGCATACTCAAGTTGCGGACGACCCAATGACATATTCTTCCTTTTCTCTTGACGTGGCCATTTACTGCACCTATGAGAGGATGTTGATAGTACCAAAATAGTTTTCTTAGAGTAAAAAACAGTCAATCAATATAATAAATAGTTTTAATGGCCCACCCCAAATGCCTTTTTCCCTTGACTAAATTCTAAATTTAGCCACCCACCCCACACCTGAGGTGATGATCAGAAATTGATCGACTCAGTATCAGAAGATAGATAGATAGTTTGATGTTTAAATTTTGACCTCCTGAATTCAAGTACATTGTTGTGATGTAAAATTGAGAAGGTGGTGATCAAAAGAAAAACTGTCACAACTGTTTCTTTTGAAATTAAAGCCCGTGTCAAACTTTGACAGTGTGACCGTTGCCTAATTGTGAATGACTGCAGCAGGAAAAATCCTTAGATTTAGGAATTGGTTGTAGTTTTAATGGCCCATCCCGAATGTTCTTCTCATCTTGCAAAATTCAAAATTTAGCAGCCACCCCAAACCTGAGATGATGATCAGAAATTTATTGATTCAGTATATGAAGATAGATAGATAATTGACTGAAAATAGGTATTTTATCAGCTGGGCCGTTCATACCCCTGATGGAGGTGAAAATGACAATAGAAGCATAATTTTCCAGGAATTTCAGAAAATTTCACTGCTGAAGCTTTTGTCTAGTTTATAGGAATTACCAAAAACAGTTTTAGTAAAATTCAAATCTTAACTTTGACAAAAATACGAATTCAAAATATCCAGCTCGGCAGCTCGGGCTCGGCAGCTCGGCTCGGCGGTAACGGGTCGTTTCGGCTGTGAGTCGTTTCGGCCGAGTCGTTTCAGCCTTGAGTCGTTTCGACCTGTTTAATTGTACAAACCATCTATCTATCTATCTATCTATCTATCTATCTATCTATCTATCTATCTATCTATCTATCTATCTATCTATCTTCCTGTTCTGTTCTGTTATGTTCTATCTATCTATCTATCTATCTATCTATCTATCTATCTATCTATTCATTCACTCCCTCAACCCTATCAATCCTTTCTATCGCCAGCACTAATCATTAAATATTAATGGGATTTTTTTCCGAGACACTAAGAATATGTGAGGCTGGAACTGTGACTACAATACTTTCAAAACATCTGACATGCATACATCATGTATATGTCCACGAACACGCATGTACTCCAGAAGATCAATTTATCTTTGAGTTGTTGCTTACCAGAAGATTTCCATAAACTTTGGCCGAAACGACTCATGGCCGAATCGACTCACCCAGAAAATTGGCCGAAACGACCCACCTATCAAGGCCGAAACGACCCACCCCCAAAATTGGCCGAAACTACCCAGGCCGAAACGACTCAGGCCGAAACGACCCAGGACCGAAACGACCCGGATTCTGCTCGCCCCATAGTATATAGATATAGTATATTTACCTTATGTATATCATTTTGCTTCATGTAAATAATTATGCTAGGCAATAAAAAATTCAAACTTGTATTGTAAAGTCTTATTAAGTTGTTCACTTGAAAGAGAATAGAAAATAAATACAAGTAATACATATACATATCCCTAAAACATATCGCCGTATTTATGAATACATTAATACAATGTTTAATGCATCTGTTTCTATCAAGCATTATTCTATAAAGAAATACTATTATAATAAAACATTGTAAGTTTTAGAACCTGTAATTTATGAAAGACATTACGAAAACACGCCCATGCAATATGAAGAGATTTTTGTAAGTTGCAAAAATTGAAAATTTCAAATGAGAAAAATTTATATTTTTTCATATTTGATTCAAAACATACATTGTGGGTTCATGTTAGAACCGCCTTGCTGAGGCGATTCTAACGAGTACCCATAATGTATGTTTTTGGATCAAAAATGAGAAAATTGCAAACCCCTGCTTTTAAAAGTGGGGTTTAAGGGGATATACATTACACGGATATGTTTTTCTGATGAAACGTAAGTTAAGCAATAGTTAGTCTAGATATACACAAAATATACAAAAGCATGTATTACGAATAATTTATTTTTTAATAAATATTTACCTGTATCACATATGCGATGCGGTCACAGACGTCGCAGATAACGCCGTGCTGGCGTTTTCCGACAACCTTATTACATGCAATGCACAGATCAGACATTATAGAGAATTCAATGATGATTGATGCTTTATGAATTTAAACATTCATTCAAGATGGCGGGCAATGCAGTCGCGGTGTAACATCGTGTCGTACAAATTGAAAATTTTGGGAAATATAGACGCTGATCAACGCCAGACTTTCGCACAGTTTGTGGTTTAACTGTCGCGTAATCGACTTGTGGTGGTTTTTTGGTGAAAATGATGTTCGGAATGGAGTATAATGTGCCCACAGAGAATAGGTTCATGGCGTCATACAAAGAAGACATGGCGCGGGAGGGGTGTCAGATTGTCGATCGGAGTAAACGTAAACGGACTAATACCGGTCAGAGTGATAGTGATCGAGCAATATTTAAATCGTTTGACATGGATGATAAGCTTAATGTTATCTTTGAGGAGATTCGATCCCTCCGGGCGGATCAGCAACAGACCAGCCGAGGTATGTTGAACTTTCAAAACAGCTTTCGTTGTATGGGAGATACAGTCAACAAACAGAAACACTGACATGCTCAAAACGCTCGCCTATAAGTCGATAGATCTGGAGGCTCGATCTAGGAGAAATAATCTCATTTTCTTGTGTTTGGCGGAAAATGTGCATGAAAACTGCTTCGCCGTTATTCGAGATTTCATTAAAAATGAGCTTGATTTGGATTCTGACAAGATGTATTTAGCAAGAGCACACAGACTTGGCAATCGTAAACATAATGTGAGAGTGCAAAAAAGGCCCCTTATAGTTAATTTTCGTGATTTCTGCGATACTGAGGCTGTCATGAGCAAAGCTTTCCTGCTCAGAGGTACCCCATTCAGTGTGGACTACGATTTGCCAAAAGAGATTAACCAAGCAAGAAAGTCCCTTTGGACTGAACTGAAAAGTATCAAGAGTAGACGTCCAGGAGCTAACGCGCAGATAATATATCCAGCAAAATTAGTGGTAGACGGGCGAATCGTCTGTGATAAGTTTCCGGACTGGTCTGAGGCATTGAGGAGAGACAGACTTGGTGATTTCTCGCATATTGACAGCAGCGTGGTTTTCGATCAACCCGGCGCGAATATGTCAACTCAGATGTGTGCTGATCTCGGTATGTCACGTGTCATGATGGGTGGCGGCGATACATGGTCGAGCGAGAACATGGATATATGTAGTGTCCTAAAAAGTCTCCCCATACATCAGCCATAGTGCAGATTATATTATTTCTTTCGGTCCTTTGAGATCAGTAAGAATGTTCAGAGTAGCAAACTATTTTACGTTTAGAGCCATCTTCTAAACATTCTTTTTTTCAATTTTAGACCCCGTTTAGGCATGTGTCTTTGATTTAGACAACACTTGTGTAAAATTTTTGAAATCGCAGTATATTTGTCTGGCTATCGTCGCTAGTTTATAAAGGGTCACTGACGAGGGTTCAGTACCCGAAATTGCGCAATCTGGCCCAATTACCTCCCTTTGAACGTTTTACTGCTTCCAAAGGATCAAACTTTTATATTTTATTTACGATTACTGCAGCTGGCGTTGTGCCGTGTGGCGGCCATAAAAAGTCTCCCCGTACATAATCCATAGTGCAGATTATATTATTTCTTTCGGTCCTTTGAGATCAGTAAGAATGTTCAGAGTAGCAAACTATTTTACGTTTAGAGCCATCTTCTAAACATTTTTTTTTTCAATTTTATACCCCGTTTAGGCATGTGTCTTTGATTTAGACAACACTTGTGTAAAATTTTTGAAATCGCAGTATATTTGTCTGGCTATCGTCGCTAGTTTATAAAGGGTCACTGACGAGGGTTCAGTACCCAAAATTGCGCAATCTGGTCCAATTACCTCCCTTTGAACGTTTTACTGCTTCCAAAGGATCAAACTTTTATATTTTATTAACGGTTCAGTGGACGCGGCACGTTGTAATGGCCCTGTCGTTGAGTCTGTTCATACAGGGGAAATCGTCAGCGCAGAAGAATCTGCAGCTCGGGATGCAGAAACGCAGCCACCACCGATGGATTCAACGACGTCAGCCTTGAATATTAGTGACCTATGTGAGGGCGGCGCGTCCAACCTACCCCCTTTACCCCCCCCCCCCCTCTCCCCCATGCAGAAACGCAGCCACCACCGATGGATTCAACGACGTCAGCCTTGAATATTAGTGACCTATGTGAGGGCGGCGCGTCCAACCTACCTCCTTTACCCCCCTCTCCCCCATCTCCAATTGACCTACCTACTAGTAACAGTCAGAAAAATAATTCAGAAATATTCCGTCCATACATCCCATCCGCGTCAATGAACACAAATAAACAATATGTGCAGACAAGATCACAATCAGATAGCCGTGGAGAACGTGGTAGTCATGTTTCACGTGCAATGCATCGTGGTTCCTGGCGCAAATCTTCGCCCTCTGTCGAAAAACGTAGTGTATTGGGTGCGACGGGTACCAATCAGTCTGGGAAACCAAAAGAGGATGGAAATAGACTTATCGGTGGTAAAAATAGCATGACATTGGACAGAAATAGTCATGGGACGTCCAAATCTGTCAGTAAATCTCCACATGGATCTAAAAATAGACATGACAATGAAAACGACATGAACCGTTAGTGCGACATTGCGATTTACATAGTCTGACTGGTCAACCGTCAAAACGAAGTATCATACCGGGTATCATACCCAGTGGTTCATTTTGCCGTCTGACTCCAGCACATTATCAAAAAGCCAAGCTGTTAGCCACTTTTGGGTGAAAGCCATTTTTTACAGAATAACAAAATTTTTATGAAAAAAAATGGTGCCAAACACTGTCAAACAAAATAATAAACAAACCTCCATTTGAAAATTCATAAAATATATCCAAGTGTTGTTTATTTTGATGATTTTTTAAAAGAATCCATTCATCATGGCTGACATTTTTTTCTTCAAAAAGTCATCTTAAAAGGGGAGACAATTCTAATTGCGAGCTTCTATGTGGCTCTCAGAGAGTGCATGACCTCAGCACCCAGCCATCAACCAATCAGATTAGGAATTCCCATAAAATCAATGTCTATAAACAGCTTGCAGAGATATTAATAGAACTTGGGAAATTTTGATAGTGTTGGAGCCAGACGTCAAAATGATAAATCAGTTATCAAAAATTCATTTTGACGGCTGACCCGCCAGACTACGATTTACACTGTTAAATGTACAGGGATTAGTTACACGGCGCACAAATAAACTTACTGTCTGTTTCGTAGTGTGTGATAATGGTTTTTCGCAGATATTTTACAACTGTTCAAATGTGGAAGAAATATTTTCTTGGCACAATTAAGGATCCAGTTTGTCGCAAAATGTGCAGCAAAAATTTTGAAAATCGGTTGACAAATAAAAAAGTTCTGGTCAAAAACATTTTTGAATAGGGATTTCCTGTACAAAAATCTCATGGAAGGGAGGTAAATATTTTCCCGCAAAAAATTTAAATTCTAACTATTTAATCATGATTGCTCAAAATTATTAAAAATTGACACAAATGACATACCTGAGACAAAATCTTCATGATTAGGTAAAAATTCTCGAAAAAGATGCATTTTCACTATCATCGATTATCTCCCTTGCCAATGCAAAATCCCTATGCAAAATTCATTTTGGCCATAAAAACTTTATTTGTTCACGGATTTTCCAAATTTTTTTCAGGTCCTATTAGGACAAACTAAGATCAAGATTTTGACATAAAAATATTTTTTCTGTCGTCCCCCATACAAAAAATTTCTGCGAAAAACCATTATCAGAGGCAAGTTTTCAGACTTTAAATCTTGTGAGATGCAAAAAATTTTCAATAGCTCAGATGCGGTTTTATTTACTGAAACTTGGACAAACGATCTGTCAAATATTGATGTAAACAATTTTGAGTCTTTCGTCTTAAATAGGAAAGAGCAAAAGAAAAAGAGCAAACGCAACTCTGGTGGTATAATTTTATATTTAAGAAATAATTTGGTTGATAAAGATACCCTAGTTTTTCTAGATGATGAAGATTTTTTGTGGGTCAAGATAAGCAAATCAATTTTATCATCTGAAAATGACTTGTATATTTGTCTTTGTTACTTTATACCTGAAAATAGTAGCCGCCAATCTATGACTGAGAGCAATGTTTTTGATAGATTGTTAGACTCAGTTGTTTTTATTGAAAATAAGTCAAATAATAATTGTAGTATGCTAATATGTGGTGATTTCAATAGTAGAACTTCGACGAAGCCTGATTTTGTAGAGGATGATGGTAATGTGCATGTTTCTGTTTTACCTGATGAATATATTCCTGATAAATTTTACAACGCTTTTCTGAAGATGATGGTCATGAGAACAGTAATGGATTATTGCTGTTAGATTTTTGTAAGCAAACTGGGTTACGCATTATGAACGGTCGGGTGGGTGATGATTATGGGGTTGGGCGGTTTACTTTTGTCGGTAGTAGGGGTAGCAGTGTAGTGGATTATATTATATCGTCTCAAGATTTATTTCAACGTGTCAAGTTATTTGTCGTTGAAGATCCAAATATAATGAGCGATCACTGTGCTATCAAATTTAGCTTAGAATTCGAAAATGCTAATTTCCAAAATTCTGAGTCTGGGGAATGTGGGTTTGTAGACGGGAAGTTTAAGTGGAATAGCGAGTTTAAGGCAGATTATATTCAATCATTTCAACAGCAAGGCACGGTCGATAAATTACAAAATTTAAATCAGCAAATACTAGATAGTTCCTGCAATGAGGAGATTGATTCCACCACGAGGACCGAATAACTAACTAAATGTTATGAACCACTGCAGAAGCTGAGGGTGAGGTTATGGCCATGTAAAACCGGTTTAAGCCCGCCAGTAACTTTGTGTTACTGATCGTTCCAAGTCGATACTTCTGTGGTGGTTCTTTTTGTTTTATGTCTTGGTGTTTAAAAATTTTTTGTGCTGTTGGCGCCTTATGTATGTTTTCATATTTTTAGTTAAGTTAAGGTAACTGAGTTGCCACCTATTGGGAAAATAGCTGCCCATTCGGCTTACGATTGTTTCATGGTGTGGGTGCCTGATTGTTAGTTCGGTTTTTTCCCACCTCGGTTTTTGGAGTGGGAATCTTTTTCTGATTGCGCCTTTTCCTGATCTTTGCCTACTTGTACCTTTGTATATCTGTTTTTACAAATTTGATTAGTGATATATCGTCCCCAATTTTTAAGTCCTCTCGCCGAGACAAAAAGGATCAAAATCTTTTCTCAAAACAGAAAGATACACCATGGTTTGACGATAGATGTGAAGAAAAGAGGCATTATTTTATACATTATTTAAGTAGGTATAGAGCTTCTAAAACAGACGAGAATAGACGAAATTTAGCCAAAGCAAGGTCGGAGTACAAATGTTTTATACGTAAATGTAGATATAACTATGATAAGGATAAAACTTCACAATTTGTTAACACTAAATATAAAAATGCAAAACTCTATTGGAATTTATTAAAGGACGCAGCTGGTATAAAACCTTCCAACATTCAATTATCTACTTTTGAAAGATATTTTAATGCTATTAATAACCCCTCTGACCCCTTTTATAGACCAGACGAAGATATCATTTATTTTAATGAACGTTATGAAAACGAAGAATTCGGAATCATGTTTGATGAACTAAATGTTGTTTTTTCGCAGGAGGAAATTTCAAAAGCTATACAACAACTCAAGAATGGGAAGTCTGCGGGGCCGGACAAGCTTATAAATGAATTTTTCATCCATGGAAATACATATTTGAACCCCAACGCGACAAAATGTACCTTCGGACATTCTGTCGTTACTAGTAGAAAACTGCTCAAAAGCGAAAGTATCATAAAAAAATAGGATTCAGAAATAATACTGTATTTGTAATATTTGAACACTGAGCTTCCAAATAAATAAGTTTTAATACAAATTAGTTTCCAATATTTGGAGTTATCTGTCCTTGTTTTAGCTCATAATATGCTTAATTTTCCTATATCATATATGTATATGCATCGTCTAACTGTTACCATAGCAACCACACAGTCGCAGAAATAGGCAAAATAATTTCGACAAATTAATTTTAAAGATGATATATTTCTATCTAAACAATGTGTTCTGGCAAATGCTTCAACAATTTTAAGAAAATACACCCAGTTTTATAGGCACTACTAGCATGCAGAAATACATTACGCAACTTTGACGTCATTTTGCTGGACAATTACGTCTGTAGAGTCCACACAGAAAATATATCATAACTTACAAAGTAACTTGAATAATCTGGTCATATAAAGACTATCAAACTCTGAAAACTTTATACATTCAAAGTATGTTGTTTTTTCTAATATTCAAAAATTTGTCCGAAGGTACATTTTCTCATGTTGTGGTCTATTTATGTCCAATTCTTTGTAATCTTTTCAAAAAATTATTTGAAACTGGATATTTTCCGGATACGTGGACGGAAGGTTATATCATACCACTTCATAAAAAGGGCAGCATTAATGATGTAGAGAATTATAGGGGAATAACTTTATTAAGTGTTCTTGGTAAATTATTTTCAAGCGTTATAAACAATAGGTTGTCGGATTGGGCCGAACGCTATTTTATTCTTATTGAAGCTCAGGCTGGTTTTAGGTCACACATGAGTACAGTGGACAACGTTTTCGTATTGCATAATTTAATATCACATGTGCTTAATCAAGGTAAGCAGTTGTACTGTGTTTTTATTGATTTTACTAAAGCTTTTGACTATGTGGTTCGTGATAATCTTTGGTATAAATTAGTTAAACTCGGGTTAAGGGGGAACATATTAAATATTGTAAAATCAATGTATCAAACAGTAAAGTCAAGAGTTAAGGTTTTTAATAGTTTAGGTAATGAATTTTATTGCAGTTTAGGGGTCAGACAAGGAGAATGTTTGTCCCCTCTATTATTTTCATTTTACTTAAACGACATAGAAGAGCAATTTTTAAATTCTAATATGGATGGGATTGAGGTTGATATGGTTAAGATTTTCATGCTTCTATATGCTGACGATATAGTTTTCTTTGCTAATACCCCTGAGGAGTTACAACTCGGCTTAGATTTGTTAGCAGATTATTGTAAACGTTGGAAACTTACTATAAATGTATCTAAAACTAAGGTTCTTATTTTTAGGAATGGGGGTCCGCTTCCGATGGATATATCTTTTAAATATAATGGAACGCCATTAGAAATTGTTAGTAGTTTTAAATATTTAGGCATAGTATTCACAGTTGGTGGTTCTTTTTCAGAGGCTCAAAAAACACTTGCGGGTCAAGCACAAAAAGCAATTTTTAAACCAAACAAATATTTGTATAAGTTCACTTTCATAACACCCATGCATAAATTTGAATTATTTGACAAATTGATTACACCTATATTAAATTATGGATCAGAAGTATGGGGGTTCGCTAAAGCCAATGCTATTGAAAGAATACATATGCAGTTTTGCAAAAAGATTTTGGGAGTAAAGAAGACAACGCAGAATGATTTTATTTACGGGGAACTAGGCAGAACGAACTATTTGACTAATCGATATCTCATAATTATTAAATACTGGTTCAAGATATTGCAATCTCCTGCTAATAAATATATTAAATTAGTGTATAATCTAATGGTGCAAGACCTCGAAACGTTACCAAATAAAGTAAATTGGGCTTCTTTGCTGCGTCATCTACTTAGATCATTGGGTTTCAATGAAGTTTGGTTAAACCAGGGGGTGGGCGATATTGGTGCTTTTCTCGGGCGGGTGAAACAAAGACTAACTGATAATTTCATTCAAGACTGGCAGGCTAGATTAAATGACTCTTCACGTGCAATTTTTTATACTAATATTTGTTCCTTCAGGTTTCAACCGTATTTAGATTGTATAAATGTTTCAAAATATATTCAGGCTCTAAGTAAATTGAGAACTTCCTCACATAGATTAGCAATTGAAGCTGGAAGATGGACTCGTCCTAACAGAACACCAATTAATCAAAGAATATGTCTTACATGCGAAAAAATAGAAGATGAATATCACTTTGGCATTTAATGTATTTTGTATCAAGATTAAAGAAAACAATATATCTCCCCTTATTTTTGGAAAAGACCTAGCATGTTCAAATTTGTCAATCTCATTAACACAACAAATAAAAAATGTATGCGTAAATTAAGTGTATTTATATATCAGGCATTTAAGCAGCGAACAGAAATATTGTACAGAAATTAACCTAATATTTGCAAAATATTTTACTGGACTTAAGTAATGTTTGTATGTTCTGATGTAGTTTCGTATTTCTCAATGTAGTTTTTCATGACTGTATTCTGTAGAATAATTAATTTTAGATTACTATATTTTCCACTTATTTTCGATTTTCATAACGCTAGAAGAAATAATAATATCTTAATATGAGCGCTTGTATAAGTCTCATTTTCATTTAATTGTGGTATTTGTATGTAGTATGCTACTATTTAAATATACCATTTAAAGCATACTTATATTATTGGATACAATTGTATGATGCTTACTTGCGTATTGAGATACACGTTGTACACCTTCTCCGCTTATTCTTCATTTTAGTAGTAAATAAAATATATAAGTTTGATCCTTTGGAAGCAGTAAAACGTTCAAAGGGAGGTAATTGGGCCAGATTGCGCAATTTCGGGTACTGAACCCTCGTCAGTGACCCTTTATAAACTAGCGACGATAGTCAGACAAATATACTGCGATTTCAAAAATTTTACACAAGTGTTGTCTAAATCAAAGACACATGCCTAAACGGGGTCTAAAATTGGAAAAAAAAATGTTTAGAAGATGGCTCTAAACGTAAAATAGTTTGCTACTCTGAACATTCTTACTGTTCTCAAAGGACCGAAAGAAATAATATAATCTGCACTATGGATGATGTACGGGGAGACTTTTTAGGGCCGCCACACGGCACAACGCCAGCTGCAGTAATCGTAAATAAAATATAAAAGTTTGATCCTTTGGAAGCAGTAAAACGTTCAAAGGGAGGTAATTGGGCCAGATTGCGCAATTTCGGGTACTGAACCCTCGTCAGTGACCCTTTATAAACTAGCGACGATAGTCAGACAAATATACTGCGATTTCAAAAATTTTACACAAGTGTTGTCTAAATCAAAGACACATGCCTAAACGGGGTCTAAAATTGGAAAAAAAAATGTTTAGAAGATGGCTCTAAACGTAAAATAGTTTGCTACTCTGAACATTCTTACTGTTCTCAAAGGACCGAAAGAAATAATATAATCTGCACTATGGATGATGTACGGGGAGACTTTTTAGGGCCGCCACACGGCACAACGCCAGCTGCAGTAATCGTAAATAAAATATAAAAGTTTGATCCTTTGGAAGCAGTAAAACGTTCAAAGGGAGGTAATTGGGCCAGATTGCGCAATTTCGGGTACTGAACCCTCGTCAGTGACCCTTTATAAACTAGCGACGATAGTCAGACAAATATACTGCGATTTCAAAAATTTTACACAAGTGTTGTCTAAATCAAAGACACATGCCTAAACGGGGTCTAAAATTGGAAAAAAAATGTTTAGAAGATGGCTCTAAACGTAAAATAGTTTGCTACTCTGAACATTCTTACTGTTCTCTAGTCTGTTTCGCATAAGAGTAAATTAAGATTTATGCGTACTTAATACAGTTATATATTCGTTCCAAGTCGATACTTCTGTGGTGGTTCTTTTTGTTTTATGTCTTGGTGTTTAAAAATTTTTTGTGCTGTTGGCGCCTTATGTATGTTTTCATATTTTTAGTTAAGTTAAGGTAACTGAGTGGCCACCTATTGGGAAAATAGCTGCCCATTCGGCTTACGATTGTTTCATGGTATAAGTACCTGATTGTTAGTTTGGTTTTTTCCCGCCTCGGTTTTTGGAGTGGGAATCTTTTTCTGATTGCGCCTTTTCCTGATCTTTGCCTACTTGTACCTTTTTACATTGAGTATATATATATTATTCTGTGTATGTTCACCTATGCTGTGCACTGTATTTGTTCGCCATGAAATGTATTGTATGCTTGTATCCTCATGGGCTTTACAGCCTACTGGACTTTGTTCAATAAACTTACTTACTTACTTACTTACTTACTTACTATATACCCGATAATCGGTCTATTAAAAGAAATCGCTGAATAAAAGATAATTAGATTTAAAATTCCACTGAGTCATTAAGTTTTTTTAAAAGACAAAGCCTGCCGCATGCCGACAAAACCATAGGATTCGGCAAACAATCCTTGATTAAAGAATCTATTTTCCACACTTTAGTTTATCATCCTTCAGAATAAAATATAAAGGTTTGATCCTTTGGAATCAGTATCAATAATTAATGACATTAATTCTGCACATTATTATACCGTAAGTTTTTCACACCTTCACTTCATTACCACACCAAACCTTCTATCTATCTATCTATCTATCTATCTATCTATCTATCTATCTATCTATCTATCTATCTATCTATCTA